>VUYV01000057.1:2546493-2572669 GCA_008711295.1 Anarhynchus alexandrinus | reverse complement strand
ACCCTACCCTGTGCTGAGATATCTTAGCGTAGGACACCAGCGGTTAGAGGTCACCGAGTCACTTGGACTTCCTCCCAACAAAAGCAACATCATTTTTCAGTGTCCAGCCCCACGGCGTCCCGCCGCGCCTCGCACAATTCGTTAGTGTCCACACCTGCTCTGTGCTGCTCCGACCGGGGCCGACCCTGTTTGGATGGGGCAGGATCAGTCCCCAAGAGCTTTCTGTTATTACGCTCATGGTTTGGAGCCCTGTTTGATCTCCTGCAGCATAGTTAGATAAAAGCATGCGGTTGGGATTTCCTTCTTCTGTTATTAAAGCAAAAAAAATCCCCTTTATAAAAGGGAAAAAAAACCTTTCCTTCACCTTGTGGAGGATGTTACAATCCAGAAGATAATCTCAGCTCCATTTACCTTTTTTTATTTGCATTGGAATAAGCAAATCCCTTTGTTCTGTGCTTTAGTTTCCTCTGTCTGTGAGATGGGGTTAACAGCACTTCTCTGGTTGCACAGTCCCATACGGATGTGCCAGGGTTACCTCTGTGCCTTTAGGGTATGGTCCACAGGCTGCCATGTAACTTCTCAGCATGGAGATACCAGTGTGAAGGAGGACATGAGGTCCTTCTACAGCGTTTGTTAAGATTTTGCTGTAGGTCTGTACACGCAGGTGAGGTGTAGCCACAGACAAAATGGCCAAATAGGACCATTTTTGGAAAAGAGTGACCATCCCCAAAATCAGCGTAATTTTTTGCCTGCCATGTATGTATATCGCTCACGTCAATGCAAGTCATCATTCCTTACTGTTCTCTGAAATGTACCTGTTGTATTCTCAGTAGCTCTGTACCGTGGGTAAGGATGGGAAGTGGTGGAGGCCGGAAACTGAACACCTTTACGGGGTTCAGCAGTTGAATTCGTAGATGCGAATCACTGCAGCCAGGGATGCATAACCTGAATTTCCTATTAAAATGCTGTAGTTGGAGAGGTGGACTGGGGCAGAAGAGGTGATGAGGCCAGATGTACCATCTTCATGGTACAACCTTCTACTTCTTCATGGTACAACTTCTACTCTTCTTGCCTTCCATTTCCAAGGGCGTGTGGGCTGTAGCCCCCCTTCTGGATACCTTCGTCTCCAGCAGATCTCCTAGTGTGAATAATGTCTCTGTGGTGTTTTGCTGAGGGATCCCAAAGGCATCTCCCTCCACATCTAATTTTCTGTCTTCTTCCAGACTTCCCTCCGTAGCGTTTTTCTGCAAAACCCATTCTCTGGCTGCCTTTTGGCGTTGCTGCAGGCTTCTCCGTGCTGGAACCCCCTTGCCAAAAAAAATTGTGGGTGGTGACCTAGTCACTTAGACAACCCGTCCTCCAAGAAATAACCTTGTGGAAGAAGAACCATTGAACCATTTTGAGCACGATTTGCCGTTTGCTGTGGGCTGGGGTCTTCTCTTCCTTGGGTAATTACAGCTGAAAGAGCAGCCTCTCGCCCAGCCCTCGAAATCAAAGGCATGTTATGTCTTCTAAGTAATATCCGTTCAGCTAGGGAGAGTATGTTTATGTTTCTCATGCTTAAAAAAAAAAAAGAGGGGGGAGAAAGGGGGGGAAAAAAGGGAATCTGAGGTTACTGTTTTGCTGGAAAAATGTCAAGACTTGATTGGCAATATCCCGCTAAACCACAAGTTTGTAGGAGAGAAAACAAAACCATTGGATTTTCCAAACTATGCCTATGCGCGCTTTAAGAAAATGTGTACCATATAGGTCAGTTATGCTCTTATTATAGCTGTGGCGAGCGTACATATAATTGAAACGCGGAAATACTACCCCATGCTGTTCAATGAATGAAGGGAAAACAAATCTTTATTATTCCTGGGTTCACATAATATATAGGAACACTATTGTCTGTCTTTTTTTTTTCTTTTTTTTTTTCTTTTTTTAAAGCCAGTTTTAGCTTTCAGATGTATTTTATTGTCTGTGGGAACATGTGTTTTACAGACCTGTCATGTGAAAGCTATTAACAAGAGGAACTGGAGAAATAACAATAAGCCACGTAACCGTGGCATGTCTACTCCCCGAGTTCAACTGTTACGCCGCTGCTTCAAGTGCATGTGAAATTGGATCGCGCCGAGCGACGTTAGCTCTTCTCCTGCAATTTTTCATTGGGAAACTTAAGGATTTTTTTTTTTAAATTTTTTTTTTTTTAAAGTGGTCTATTAATATCAGATTGCTGGCATCGGAGGCACGTTTCGGGGCCAAGCTGGCTAGGCATCAAAATGGTTAAATAGCAGAATGGAGATCAACTGGATTCACACGAGATGTCCGATTTTTATTTACCAAATCTGAGCTGGGCGGTCGGTTCGGAAACCTTTCCTCGCTGGTTCTCGCGTGCGGTGGAAACGGTCCTGTCCTGCCAAGCACCGCGGGGCCCAGCGCTTCCAATTAACCCATTTCCGCTGGTTTTAGAGAGGATCTGTGAAGGGTCCCGAGCAGTGGCCTTGGTCGTTCTTGGCTACCTGAGAGGCTTCAGGACTGTGTGTGGTTGTCCCCGCTCACAGATGACGGAGATTTTCCTATTTCTTGAGACTAACAACCCCCCCCCGGTAATCCTGGATTAGGCAAAACTGTTAACATATAGGAAAAGGAGCCAAAACAGATCACGCGAAGTGAAATAGGGAAAGTGGTTCACCTGGAGATGCTTCACGTCATCATTATTTTGATGATGCTTTTTAACTCCCTGGATGGTACCTTTGCTAATCACATCTAGCAGACTGTGATCACTAAAAGTCTACTGTGGATGAATTTCGGTCAAACCCGACAGCACTTTTGGGTTTTTTTTTATTTTATTTTTCAATTTTAGAAGGAAAAACCCTCTGATGTCTCAGACTTCTCACTGTGTAAACAAACCCACAGATACTTAAGCAAGTTTAGTGGTCGACAAATATTCCTTTGTGCTTTCTGGAGGACCTGGGTGTGAGACCTGTTGTCTTGGCCCAGGGACAGCTTGAACCGCCGTGCGTTTGTTTTCCCCTCACCTGGGTTTCGCTCTGCAAGTGGGAGGAGGGTTTCCTGTACCTTGTGGTTTGTGATGTACTCTGAACGTGGGTTTCAGGGAATTTGGGCCTTGTTTTTGGTGGGGATGTACTGCTCCTCTCCATGATGGGCTTAAGAGCAAAGATGGATGGGGAAACTGAGGCAAAGGGAAGAAGGGTGTCCTGCCCAAGGTAACATTGTGGCTAGAAAATACCCCGGGGCTCTCCTTCAAGGTTTGAGGCAATGCTGTACTTCTCTGAAATGCTTAGAAGAATACGGAGTTACACATGTGCAGCAATTCTGAGGTGTCATAGAATCATAGAATGGTTTAGGTTGGAAGGGACCTTGAAGATCATCAAGTTCCAACCCCCCTGCCACAGGCAGGGACACCTCCCACCAGACCAGGCTGCCCAAGGCCACGTCCAGCCTGGCCTTGAACACCTCCAGGGATGGGGCCTCAACAACCTCTCTGGGCAACCTGTTCCAGTGCCTTACCACCCAGTGTCTCCTCCGTAGTGTCTCCTAAGCCATCACCCCGTGGTTTTGAGGATGTCTGCTCCATGCCTGGTGCAAAGGTCCAACCGAGCTGTGCAGACGCAGCTCTCCTGCACAAGGGGTTCACAAACAGCGCTTAAAACCAGATTTGACATGGCTTTAATGTGACTGAAGGTGAACAGGCTCTGATGGGAGTTCAGCAGCTCTTGGGGACAGGCTGGTCGGGTGCGTGCTCAGCTTTCCCTTGCACCGATGGGTCAAGGATGGGTGTCCCACAGCTGCTCAGAGCATGCAGTCTTATGGCCTTAGTAGGTACAAACATACATATACCCTATAAATACAGAGAGGAGGGAGCTGAGGAAGGCTTCAAAGGCATAAAAGTAATGGGGATGGAGTGTAGCTGGGCTGCCCAGGTAGGAGAAGCTGTGCTGATACTTGATCCTCCAGTGTTTGTTTGCAGAGCTCTGGGCTGCCCTGCCACGGGGCGCTCGGCAGAGCATCGGGCCCTCCCCGGAGAAAAGTGCCAGATTCGTTTTCATGGCTTTTTGCAGAGGGATTGCTTTCGGGGTCCGTTCCTGTAAGTTAATATTTGCAACGCACAAGGCTTAACTGAAACCAGGCGGTGCAGACATCTGATAACCATAACAGAGGAGATGCTTTTTCCCCGCAAGAGCGACTTGGAAAAACAAATCCCAATGCTATTCCCTTTGGAAAGATAGCAATATGAAAAGAAAAGCTTTCAGGAACAGTGCTGCATGGTTTGCAAGGGGTTTTCTAGTTGGGTCTCTTTTTTTTTTATGCATTTGCCTGTGTTGCTGATGGGTTTGGTTATTGTCTCCCCTTCTTCCTAGCCGGGTTGCCCTTCCTCATCATTGAAACCAGCACAATCCAGCCCTACCAGCGGGGCTTCTACTGCGACGATGACAGCATCAGGTACCCGCTGAAGACGATGGAGACGATCAACGACGCAGTGCTGTGTGCTGCGGGCATCCTCATCGCCATCCTCGCCGTAAGTACCACCTCCAAAACCCCCTCTCCTGTCCCTTGGGCATCCCCGATGGCTTTTTGTCACCTCTTTAGCCGATGGCACTGATGTCCCGTCGGCGTTGGGGGTTTAACGCGGTCTTGCTGGTGTGTCCATTCTATCTACTGAGGTGCACATCTCCTCTGTGATTATCTGACTTCCGCGTGAGCGTGGAGCAGTAAACATTTGCAAATGAAAGCTTGTAATGGGAGGAATGAGATTCCTCTTGAAGCCCATAAACAGGCCCAAAGCTGTTTGGGCAAGTCTGTGAGCTCCACAAGAGCTTTTTCACCCTCCGGTATGAGTTCAGAGTAGAAGCAAAAAGACTTGAGTGTCAATAAGGACTTGGCATGGTTTGCCCCTATTCAAATAACTCTTGGTATTTGCCTATTTTATAACGTTTAAAAAAAAAAACAGAAAGAAAGAAAGGATACATCTTTTCAGCTAACCAGTGCCTGGAAAAGTTTCACAGGTTAGTATTAGATTTTTAAGAGATTGTATATTACAGCCATATTAAAAAGACAATTAAAACCTTCCACGGGGAGCGTTTTCCCAGAGTTCTCACTGCAAAAAGTAGCTAATGCACCACTTTCCCAATGACCTCCTCATTTCTCTTTTTGCTGCCAGCTTTCCTAGAGCTGTGCTAGGAAACGATTGCACGGTGAGAGCTTTATATGTCAGCCAAAAAGCTGAATTCAGCCCATGGAGCTGAGCCTCCTTATGCCAGCATGTATCTGGTGTGGGGCAGAAGGCGAGAGCTTCTCCTGGCTGTTGGTTAAACGCTTCCAGCTGAAGATTGAATTCCCCTATGAAAAGTACCTACGTTTTCCTTCTTACCTGCTGCCAGCACAGTTCAGGTACTTTCCCAGGGATGCTGCCTTCCTCTTGGTCCTTCAGCTGGGAGGGATGGAGATGGAGAGGTCAGGAGCACTTGTTCCCCTCTCAACTTTCATCTTTCCTTGTAGGAGCAATGTCACGGCCAATAGGTCCTTCAGCTGGGAGGGATGGAGATGGAGATGTCAGGAGTGCTTGTTCCCCTCTTGGCTTTCATCTTTCCTCGTAGGAGCAATGTCACAGCCAATAGGTATTTTAGCATGGCACGGTGCCTGCTTTGGTAATACCCCATCCTCAGTCTTGCTGCTTTGTGCTGTGAATATCTTCATCGTTTCCTGATCTCTCCATCATTTCCTGACCACATACTCTCACTTAGCAAAGTAGGTCCCCAAAACTGCCTTGTTCCTATGCCCCCTCCCTCCTCAAAACAAGCCCGAAAGGTGCCAGACCCTCAATTCTATAAACACGGCAGAATTTTACCCTGCAGGTGAATAACCCCCGAGTGTGGAAAAGCCATAAAAACGAAATGAAAAAGCCTCTCATTTTCGCATTACTGCCTGAGCTATCGGCACGCCGGCTCCATGCGGAGTGCGCTTCTGATCAGTAATGAGGCGGTGGCAAATACAGGAGTTGGAACAGAAACTGGAAACATAATCAGCCGCCTATGCGATCCATCAGCTTTCTACCGCGAAATAGCAGGTCAATTAAAAGAGAAAGAAAATCCCCAAAGAATTAGATGTTTCTGCCCCGGTTTCGCTGTGCCCACAACAAATGTAATTTAATAAGGTAAATTCAAAAGCTCGGTTATTTTTGAGTGATACAAATAGCTAACGAGGAATTGAAGCAACAGATTTCTTTGCTATGGCAGCACGCGTGGAAAATTCAAGTCAGCCTGACCTCTTTTTTTTCAGATGTAACCCAGATACCAGAATTACTGTAGCATAATAGGAATTCCTTCCAAATCCACAAAGCACTGACTCTGCTCCTTTCGCTCACAACGTTTGCCTTCGGAAGGCAGGACAGCGCTTATGAGGACTTCCAGGGATCTGGCGTCTTGGATGGCGCGGCCAAAATTTCACGCCCTTGCTTGACGTGCTGTCTTGGGCAATCTAGCCCGGGGTAAAAGGTCCAGGTCATGTTTTAAATGGCTTGAGGACACCCGGAGCGCTCGTTAAGTAAACAGCAGAGATGAAGCCTTTTGCTTCAATCAGGATGTGAGAGGATATGCATTTGGTTTTAATACCTATATATTTACTGACTTTAGGCAAATTTCTGTGCAGATGACCCTGGAGAGGCTCGTGCCCCCGGGCTGTGCGCTCTCACATCTCTCTTGACTGCTCTTCCTGCTGGAAGATGGTTAATTTGGTCATCATGGGCACAGAAGCATGTTGATGGTCTCTGGGATGGTGAGAGGAAGGTGACATTTTCCTCTTCCCGAGCCTCATTTGGGTACTTCCGCTGTGGTGCCCCGTGTCCCCACACCCAACGGCTCTCGAAAGGCTATGAAAAAAACCTAAGAAAATTAATTTCCTAGATGATCTGAGGTACGTGGCTGGATTCCTGGTTTACAGTTGAAGGTGTTACTCTTCAATGTGATTAGACACAGAGAACATTACACCAGAGACATAAGTCAACCTGGGCAACCTGGTCTAGTGGGAGATGTCCCTGCCTATGGCAGGGGGGTTGGAACTCGATGATCTTCAAGGTCCTTTCCAAACTAAAACATTCTATGATGAGTGATTAAAAAAGGTCTAAAAGTAATTACAGGCTAATTGGATTGCTGGCGATACCTTACGATAACGAGAAAATGGGCACGACAACCAAATGTCTGCAAAAGGCATTCACAGACAGAAAAGTTTGATATTGGCATCTTTCTAGTGACCGTCTTTCTTAAATGTGTGTGACAGTGCCCCAGGAGCTGTGTCCATCATGTAGGTATGGCATATGTCCCACGCCGATGGCTCGCCAGAAGTGCAAGGCATAAGAAGAGCTCAATATCTTTAAGACTTGCTGTGTTGTTTTGGTTTTTTTTCAGGATGTCCTTTCAGTTCGTGCACATCTGTGCTGCATTAGTTTTCCACCGTCCTGCTTTATCTGGGACGGTACTGCCAAAAACCCAACTTTACCCGATTTTTAGCTTCTCGTTAAGGTTGAGCCACGGCTTTAACTAAGCGGGGAGGGTTCATGGCTGCCCAGCAGCGTGCTAGCGAGGGAATGAAGTCTCCAATTTACAATCTGCTACATGTGTGCAATTACCCAGACCACCAACAGGGAGAAAAAAACATTAATCCCCAGACTTTTGTTGGTCCCTGTTTAAAATGGTCACACGCCTTTCCCAGGCCAGGAGCCTTGGGTTTACGTGTGTTTGTTTGGAGTAACGGCCCATCCGCCGGTATCAGATGGCATCCTTCATTCAGCCTGTCTCCCTTCTGCAAAAGCCATGAGTTTTGAGCCTTGTGGCTCCTTTCCTTTCAAATTTAGGCTTTTGGAGGCTGCAGCTGGCGGCCATGGCCTGGTGCAGGAGCATCCATGTTTATCTGGAACACCCCGGAGTTGCCTCCTGCCAGAGGAGCAGGAGATGCTCTAACCTCCCTCTGCGGTTCTCATGCCGGTAGATTTCCCGGCTGCCAGCTTGTGCTGGAAGGTGGTCCAAACTGGAGATAAACCATGGTCTTTGGAGTCTGAGAGGATTAAAAGGATGCTGGAGCCAGTTAGCTGCAGCTCCCCAGACAACTCTTGGTCATGACCAGGTTTCCAAGAGTAAATCTCAGCGGTGACATGTAAACCCCGGATGACAGAACAGCCACCTCGAGTATTTCTGTGCGTGGTAGAGCTCTTGGCCTTTATTTTTTATTATTATTATAGTTGTATCTCTCTCTGATAAAGCCTGCTTAGCTGCAATTTCAGCTGCCTTAGGTCAACCTTTTGTTTTTTCAAGCGGCGGGACGAGTGAGTTCAAACAATGATACAGCTTCATCTCCTCTTAGTCTAATTGCCATACTTTTCCAGTTTATTAGTTTCCAAAGGTTGTGCCAAGCTTTTAAAAAAAGGTAGGCAGGGGAGCCTCGTCTCCTGCATGCCGCTGGCAGGCTGCCACGCCGGGAGGAATATTGCTGGCTGCTCCAGAAAGGGATTAACATGAAGGCATTTTTCCTGACAGTTAATTTTACATATCGCAGCCCTTGTGACTGGAGAGGGGCAGGGACGAGGGGGCGGCTGAAAAAAAAAAACAACCCCAAAACCAACAAAAAAACCCGCCTCGATTTATTACTCGGGTGTAAAAACATTTAAAGTAATGAATAAAATCCTAAAGCTGTAAATCTGGAGCTCAGAACCTAGGTGTGTAACGTGACGGAGAACAATTTAAGCCTTTGCCTCTTTGGGAGAGGTGAGACATTTGGACTTCATTTCACAGCCTGATTTTCATTAACCCGCCTTTTAAGAGTGGGGATTACGAGAAGGCGGGTTCTGCGCTCCCTGACGGTGATTTATGGTGATATTGTCAAAGCCCAGCACCCCTGTCACAAGGAATACATAATTTGGCAATGGCGAGACCCCTCGAAATGCCCAGAAATAGCTGGCGTTTACAGAGGCTTTGAGCGGCTTGGATTGGGTCTGGCGGTGGCAAATTTGGGGCCAAAATCTGAAAAGTTTGGGGCTTTCTGAGTGTTCCGCTGTGTTCGTGGTGTGTAGAGAGGAAGATAAGCAGGTCGTTCGTTTGTTTTCTTCCAAAATCAGTTTGATAAGAGGGTAGTGGATCTGGCTTCTTTCCAAACACACACTAATTCTTTATCTGGTTTGTGTTATTTTTTATTTTTTGTTTTTTTTTACTATGCTGGTATAGATCTGGGGCACTGTTTCACTCTGTAAAGATACACCAACGCGCTAAACCAAAATCTAGCTTTGTTTCTTTCTTCTTATTGATGGATTTTTTTTTTCCCGTAAATAACATTTTGAGCACTGCGATCTCTTCCTGAGAGGGAAGAGGAGGAGGATGGAGAGATGCTGGGCTGTGGACTTTGCCTTCCTCGCCGCGGAAGCAGATTCCCGGTTGGAGACGCTCGGAGCACGAAGAGCTCTCACCCCTGCATTTGCCACCCATCGCTGGTCTTGCACAGCGTCTTTCTCTCTCTCTGATCTCTCCGTTGCGTTTCCCCCCCAGATTATAACGGGAGAGCTCTACCGCATCCACTACCTGAAGGAGAAGTCGCACTCCTTTATCCAGAACCCCTACGTGGCTGCTCTCTACAAGCAGGTGGGCTGCTTCGTTTTCGGCTGCGCCATCAGCCAGTCCTTCACAGACATTGCCAAAGTGTCCGTCGGGCGCTTGCGGCCGCATTTCCTGGAAGTTTGCGATTTGGATTTCTCCACCATCAACTGCGCGAAGGGAGTTTACATCCAAAACTACACCTGCCGGGGAAGCGACAGCAAAGTCCAGGAAGCCAGGTGAGAACCCGTGGTGTCAAAGCGATGGGTTGCCACCACCCAAACGGTGTCTCGCGCTAAATACGTCTTGGGGTTTCTCTGCCAGCAATAGATGATTCAAACGCTGCTCTCTCTGCGAAGGCTGTAACTCCGTCCGCCAGCGACGGGCAGTTTCCCTTGGGAATTGCGGGACTCGGCTGAATATTTCTTTTCCTTTCTCTTTACCTCCTACGCTATTGTTTCCCCGAGTGGTTGCTCAATGTGGGAATCCACCCTAAAGCTGAGCTCATGGTGAGCGGCTCGAGCCGTCCAGTGCGGCCGGAGCAGAGGGCTTCCCCTCCAAGAAGTCTCCAGGGCTGCCAGCACCTCCCCTTCGAGCTCTATCAAATCCATCAGATGGATCTGATCAGATCTCAATCTGGATCTATCAGATGCTCAATTTTGACATTTCCAGGGGCGCGTTTCACATGCTGCAGTTAAGCGGACCGGAGAAGTTGCTCGCTTCTTATTTCTTTACGGGTTTCCTGGTTATTTGAGGCGAGACGATGAGTTATCGGGCTATCCTGGAAATAACTGCTGTCCCACGAGTAGACCAGGAAGGGACGAACAATGCGAGCATCCTGCCCATCCGTTCGCTTTCTGCCTCCCGGCCGAGCGGGGCGGATAACGGGGGTTTTATAACCCGAAAGATTGGGGGTTGTGGGTCCCTCTGCTTTCCGCACCTTCACAGTAGCAGCAGGCAAGTCGCCGTATTACGTGTACAAATATAATACTGAAGATTATAGCGGCTGGTTCTGAGCACCTGCTTTGTTTTGCAGGAAATCCTTCTTCTCCGGGCACGCGTCCTTCTCCCTCTACACCATGCTGTATTTGGTGGTAAGTAACCTCAGCCTCGCGTAACATTGAGCTGCTTTATCCCCTGTCCCCCCTTTCCCGAGGCCCTCACCCGCATTCGGTAGCAATAACAGCGTGATGAGCGTCAGAGGTAGAGGGTCAGTTGGAAAAAAAACAAAAAAGAGCCTCAACAACCCGGTGGTGAAAAGACCCACTCTCAGCCCCTGCAGTGTTNGGGGGGGGGGGGGGGGGGGGATAGCTGAGCTGCGCAGCTTTGGGATAGAGCCAGGGCCGCAATTAAATCTGAATCCTACTAAATCTGTGGGCGACCCGTGCAATTTTGTTCACCCCGCGTTGTGGTTTCCATTGGGGAGAGTTTGGGGCGAGCCAAAACGTTGCATCGACGGAGAGGGAAGATGCGCCGTCGCGGCTCTGTCCGGGGTGGGGAGGTGGGGTTGGGGGGGGGGCGGGAGGAAGGCCGGTTCCCAAATGCTGCCGGCGGAGCAGGTGGAGCAGCCTCTGCCCGCCGGGATCCGGTGCGGAGGGCTGGGACTTGTTTTTCTTTGTCGGTGAGAAATGGCTCTACCCTTCCTGCGCCGGGGCTGGGGCCGGGGCGGCTGCCAAGGTGCTTCCTGCCGGGGCTGCGGGAGGCACGCTACCCGCTCCCCCCCTCCCCACCGCGGGGGGCTGGACCCGCACCCAGCCTTTTGGGGGGGGGTCTGGATAGTGATTTGCATCTTTTTTTTAATTACTAATTTAAAAGAAAAAAAAATAAATCAGGAGAAAGGTTTCAGATTACTTTTGAGATTTGTGCCCCCCCCTCCTGTAAGCTCAGACGAGCAAGACAAGAAGTGTGGCACCAATCGAAACCTTAAACATGAGCTTTTATTTATCTATGAGCAGTGCTTCCCCCCACCCCTTTACCCTCTGAAAAGATAAGTTGCCACTGCTCCCTCCTGCCTCTCCATCCCCGGATTCCCCCTCCCTGGGAGCAGTTTCTGTAATTTAATGACTAAGTTTTCCAAGCTGTTGGGGGCAGCATATTAAATTCTTTTCCTCGTTTTCCCCCTTATCTTTTTTTTTTTTTGTTCTTGGGAAAACTTTTGGATTTCTTCTCGGTAAACATTTTTGGCCGTTTCCTCCCAGCTGCCTTACAATGCAGAGCCGCCCCGGCGACGCTCCGCAGGAGGATGGGCCCTCCGCCACCGCCGTCGCAAAACTTTCTGAGCTGAGTTTGGAAACCATCACTCGCACCGGAGTTTATTTACTTCCGAGGAGATCTGTAGGCAGTCAGATAAGTCAGCCCCGAGATGCCTTCAAAGCCTGGCATCCGGAAACAGCGAGCGCTGCCCGTCCCTGTTAAGTTGGTGGTGGTTTCTCTCCAAATCCTCAGTGAGATTTGGGTTGTCCTTCCAGGTTGTTTTTTTTTTTTTAGGAGATGCTGCTCCAGGGCCTTTTTGGAAGCCAAGCCCGGTGCTTTACCTTTTTCACAGGATCGTGCCCTCAAGCATCCCTCAGGGTAGGGGACCAAACGGGAGGGCTGTTGCCAGTTGGGCAAGTGCTTGCCCCCTCCCCGTGTTCCCACCCCGCTCGCTTTGGCAGTGGCTGACCAAAGTCGCTGGGGCTTGACCCTGCTTCCGCGCAGAGCGTGTTTCTTCGCCAGGTTCTTTCCATGTTTTTCTAAAAAGCCAGCGGTTACGGAGCAAGGGAGAAACGGAACAGCCTGTGGCAGCACAGGAGGAACGCTGGTGGCCGGGGGACAGTGGTAGGAGATGCACTGGAGACCCCGAAACTACTTTGCACTAGTGCCTGCTGCCCTATTTTTCTTTTTAACTTCACAGCAGGCTTCAAAAGTGACGTTTAGCTCCTGTGTAATGCTTCGGAGCAGAAAGTTCTCTCTGATCTCTCTTTGCTGCCCTTCCCCATCCCCATATGGGAGCGCTCGAGCTATCGGCACCCTCTGCCTTTCTCCTGCCTGGTCTGGGACAACAGGATGCTTCACTTGTCCCTCTCCATGGAGGGATTTTGACCCCCAGTCTCTTAAGAATGATTTGATTTCATTTTTTAACTTGTCCCAAAACTGGGGTAAGGTTGGTAGCAGCTCCATCTGACCAGCTGCCTTGAAAAAGTCAGGGGAAAAATCACACCAAGTGTTCGGTCACAAATTGAAGGGAGAAAAAGGCATCTTAAGACAGTGTGGCGTGGTGCGTATCGGAGGCGAGGAAATGATGATCTGAAGGGTCTTCTCCAACCTTAATGATTCTGTGCTTCTAATTGGTCTCACAGCACCATGGTCTCCGTCACTCCGGCTCCTCGGCCGCTGCCAGGGCCTGAATGAGAAATCTCTTAGAAAAAGGGAGGCAGAAAATCTGTCATGCTGGAGAGGCTGACAATACCCCCAAATAATTAAAACATTTAAAAAAATGAGGTTATAATAACCCAGTGAGCTTTTATTTAATGCAAAATAAACCCTGGTCTCTCACCCAGCTTGGTGACTGAGTGGGTTTTCGGAAGCCTGGTTAGAAACGTGGCAGCATCCACCACGCCAGCGCCTGCAGGGACGTGGGTTTGATGGATTTGATTGGGAAATCATCTCAATCAAATCAAAACCCGGTTGTTCTTCGGTTCCTGGGAAGCGAGGGCTGTGCCGCAGCAGGTCGCTGCCGACGCTTTGGGTACCGGGAGTTTGCCGGGAGCTTTTGCAGAGTGGGGTTATTGGTGGGGCTGAGCGAGTGCTGATCGGCCACGTCCTGAGTGCATTCCCTATTCAACAATACTTCATATTTCAAGGATAAGTCACTTCCCGTCTTTCCTGGCGTGCCCTGGCTTCGCTCTTGGAGCCCGTTCTGAATGATAATGTTTTCACGTTTGCCTCACCTGACGGAGACGGGTGCCAGAAGGCTTTAGTCGGTCTATTAAAAGATACCTGGATTCCCACGCGTCCCACGGAGCTTCGCCTGCAGCGTGGGGCTGGATGTGGCCACTGGATGGGTGGCCGTGGCTTCCCCATCACCCGGCACAGCAGCAGTACCCAGCAAGGAGAAAGCAGTTTGGCCACGGGCTCCCGGTAGGAAAACGCGGATAAATGCCAAACCCCGCAGGGCTTTGGGGGAAAAGTCCCAGGGAAAGGCAATTGCGACACGGTAAAATCTCCTGGGATTTAGTTCTAAACACTGAGACTTCGGGGCTAAGTTTCTCGCAGCCGCCTTGTCACCAAGAATACTCAATTAACATCGGGCCTTTGTATAAAAAAAAAATTTAAAAGGGGAAATTACGCTCGGGTAATCCTCTTTGTCTTAATTTTCCTTGCTTTGTTACTCCTTGGCTGAGCGAGTCTGTAAGACGTATTTATAGCAGGCTGAGGAAAGAGGAGGGATGTAACAGCTTATTCCACGCAGCCCTCTGGACCGGACCCGCACCTCTGGGTTTTGTTTTGCGGGACGTGGGGAGTCTTTGCAGAGAACGATGGGGGCTTTCCACCCCCCTCGAGTACGTGAGACCATAATGCTGATTTTCTCTTTTTTTATATTTTTTTTTTTTAATGGCATGAAGTTGCCTGAAAACTACCAAAAAAATGAATTAATATCCAAAAAGCTAAATTAATATCCCTCAGCAATGTTAGCTGATTCTGGCTAAAATAAGAGTAAAACAGGGCAGCTCGCCTACTTAACGTGTGTTGGTGGATGAGGTGGAAGACGTCAGACCAGATTGGGTTTCAGCGTGTCCTCCTCATTTATATGAAAAATTAGAGATGTTGCTGGTTTTTCGTGTCTGGGTGAGCGTGAAGCTTTGCACTGGGGTTACTCGCTGAAGGGTGGAGAAGGTCCCAGTGCCCTGGTACTGCTGAGTGGTGATGTGCCCGCGTGAAAGAAACTCCGTGGTGGTTGTGGACTTGGAGTCAAGTGAAGTGGTGACCTAAGTAAGCGAATAAACTGGAATTACATCCGAGGCCAAGGCTGAGGTGTGAACTCCATAGCTGAGCTGATGGGGATGTTATTCCCCATGGGGTGGGAGGATGCTGTACGCTCAGCAAAGGCAGGGAAGAGGCAAACAGCCCATCGCTTTGGTGCGGGAGGTCTTTGCCCTTCATCTGTCCTTGTCTTCTGGCCAGCTTGGTGCCAAAAGCCAAATTCTGCGGTTCCCCTTCCTCCAGCTGCCTTTGCCCAGCCAGGGCAGTGTATTATGCCGGCGTGAGTTTGGGTTTGAGGGGTTTTGGCCCCATACCGCTTTGGGTACCGCTCTGTTTGCAGATGGGGCTGGAGATGGAGGTAACTTCAGGTCAGACAGTTGGAAATAAGACCAGCCATTTCCCAGAAGGAAACCTTAGCTGTGACTAAGGGACGTGGTTGATGGAGTTCAGCTTGCGGTGGGAAGAGTGTGAAAAAGACGGGATTTCTGGGTGGCAGAAAGCCCCGAGAGGCTGAAGGTGACGCTTTTAGTCCGTGTCCCCTGCCAGGTCCTTGGTGGATTTGGTCAGGGGTTGTGTGTGGCCACAGGCTGTCCCCACCAACACTGTGGAAGTCCCCTGGCAGAAGAAGAGCGATGTGATGTCCTTCAAGCCATCTGCTTTGTGGTAACTCGGCCTCTGCCAGGAGACAGCGGATGGGGAGTTCCGAATAACTCCTCCTCTGTGTGATCCCACTTCTTTCCACCCACCCTTGCTCCTGTTGATGCTCCTCCTGACTTTTGCTGCCTTGTGATGATCTGTGGTGGAAATAACCCTGGTTGTGGTCTTGTTCCTCCATACCCTCCCAGGAAGAGCTCCATCCAGCCCCACGTTCCTATCCTTAGCAGGCAGCACTTCAGATTTGCTCCCAGGTTTCAAAAAAAAACCCAAACAAAACAACCCTTCAAAAGTAGGTTTTCAGATAAATTGCCAGGAACTTCCCATTTCTTAGTAATAGGACTAATTCCTGTTTTAGGGAAATTCTGATCCTTTTCGCCCCCACGCCTCCCTTCAGCTTTTTGACCTTCTCTTGTTAAGTAGTTTTTTCTTTCGTAGCGAGGGCAGAGGCGAAGTTTGGAGCACCCCGAGGCTCACCTTCAAAGTACTTATGGGATCTCGGCACCGTGGTGTTTGAGCGTGGTCTCTGATGGGTACTGCATACTCGTAATATGCCTGTGGAATACGAAAAGTGCTGTTATCTCTTGGGGTTTTTTCATCCCTTTTTTCCTTTTGAATAGGGAACTAACGAGCAGCTTTTCCAAGAATTTTATTGCAGCAGTAAAAGGAGCTCGGTTGAGATCCTCACGCTGATAGCGCCCTGTTTGAGATGCATCTGTTCGGTGGGTTTTACTCCACCGAGATGCGCAGGTACGGGTATGGTTGGGTGCTGGGGACTTGGGTGGCACCCAGCGCACCCCGTGAGGTGCCAAGCTGAGTTTGCACCCCTTTTCCGGGGCTAAAGTGTGTCCATCGGGCACACGGTTCACCGCTGTGCTTTGGAAGGAGTGGGTCAATATACAAGCAAGTTTATTTTTTGATCACTTCACCCCCAGAAGCGTCTGCTTTATTGTGTGTTCAAACTCGGTGTTGGCTCCTTATTGCTAATTTTTAATTGATGCTTTGCATCATCACCTGTTTAGTCCAAGCTTGTGGGATGGAGTGATTTGAGGGAATGTCAAAGCTGTGCAAAAGGGATGAATGTCAGGTTATCCAGCAGCAAATTTCTTTCTGAAGGCTTTTGATGTGACAGAGCCTCAAGACTAAAGGAAGACATTAGGTTTCGAGTCTTCCTGGTAGAACTAAGAGTAATAGTTTATAAGATATAATACCTAGAGATAATTTTGCTCTGCAACAACATACTGGCACCTGAGTTTTGCACTGTCACCTGGGCTGGGCTGAGGCTCTTGAACCTGAAAATAATTCTGACCTTAAACCATGGCAGTAGAAACATATTTTAGGTGGGTTTTTGGGGGTTTTTTTGATTTTTTTTTTTGTGTGTTTTTTTGGGGTTTTTTTTTTGTACTTTAAAAATGCCACTCTCCACAAATGCTGTTGTTTTTTTTTCAAGGGACATTGTCTCTGCACTGAGAAGTTGTATTTAAAGATTTCAGGGTCTTCAGCTCTCTGTCTCCACCTTCCCTGAATGCTTCCCAGGGGTATCCTGCCTGCACAGTTTACTCTCAGTGGCAGATCACTGGGTCCACAAATACTGTGGCAATGAAACTCCAGCCAGCCTAAGCATTGCAAACTAAAAATGCAGTTCCCTGCTAATGAACCGCGTAGATATTTGCTCGCAGGATGAAGTGCCTGCTGTTAAATCACTGCAAGTGACTCTGCAGGATGGGGTCATGCTATTTTACAGCTCCGGTGTTCCAGCTCAGTGATGGCTGCATTTTTCCTGGAGGGAAAGCACCTCCTCATCAGTGGTGTGGTTTTGTTGTTTTTTGAGGGGTGAGGTTTTTTTGTTTCTTTTTTTTTCTTTTGCTTTTTTTAATCTTTCTGGACAGAACATACCTCTTAATTTTGACGCGTTGGTTTTTGACGTTTCTTTCTCCCAAGCATAGAAATTATCCTGGCAAACTAGAGGACCGGCCTAGCGGTCCATTCGCTGGGCTACGTCAGTGTGGGTTTGCTGGGGGGATCTAAAGAGCTGTAACTCGTCCCGTAGCATCGCGTGCACGAGTTTGCGCGGTGTGGGGTGTGCGCTGTGGTGACGTGGCTCTGTTCCCAGATTCGGGCTGGTTTGCAGATATATTCTCCAGAATCATAGGGTGCATTAGCCAGCGCCGAGCTGTTTTGGTATTACTCTCTTCCATGTTAATTGGCTAACAATTTGGATAATTTGGAGCATCTGCTCCGTTCAAATGACATGACGTTTCATTTCCTCTAAAGAGCCCAGTGTGTGTTCTTTTCAAAAAGGGGTAAATATAATGTTTATGCAACAGCCAAACATACTAAATTGGCCAAAACGATGCTTCCCCCTTATCAGCTTTCCAATTAATTCTGCTTTTATAGGTAAATGGTGTCATTAAGTTATTTGTGGTTACAAGGAACCCAGCAAGAGCTTCGTACCCTTTTATATCAAGGCAGTGTAAACTGCTCTGGGTGTGTAAAAGGGATCGTAAATGGGTACTAAACCCCTTCCCAGCCCTCTGATGTTGCAGAATCCCACGGAGAAAGCTGGGTCTGACTTCCAGCGCTTCGTTTAGGAAAAGGCAGAAAACACCTTCTGTGGCTGCAGGAGCCGCGCAGCGTTTTCCAGGCGCTTTTATACTCTTCAAGCCCTCGAGTGCCTCTCTCCTCCCCGAGCCCCGGGGTTGCCGCGGCGTCCCTCCCTTCCCGCAGCCTTCCTCCCCGCGCTGCGCCCGGCCCCGCTCATCTGCGGGCAGCGGGTGGCCGTTTTCCTGTCCTCTCTTCCCGCCCGGCTTCCCGGTTCCCACAGGAACCGGCCGTGCCCGCCGGCCGAAACGGAAACGGGCCCGAGATAGTCACGAAGAAGGGACAATGTCCATTTGACGTCACGTCAGCTTCGTCTTTTCGGGTCGAGCCGGGACCTTGCTTTTTCCCTCGCTGGGTAGGAGCGACTTCCCGTGCCGTGTGGTGGGGCGGCCGCTCGCTGCGCCCCTGCGAACGCCGGGGCTCGGGCTGGGAGACGCGGTGGCAATGTTAAGAGGGGTCGTGTTTTGCATCCACGTCGTCAGCGGTCTGCGGCCGTGTCAGGAAATCCTCGGGGCTGGCTCCCAAATTGCGGCATGCGGCGCTGGTTCCTGGGTTACCTCTGAGAGATGCTGCGTGCCCCTGTGTGCTTCTGGTACGCACTAAATAGCAGTAGGGAGGAATTTCCTTACGTGACGTGATGGGATGTTGTGTGTGACCTTGATGGACTTGGCGGCTGAAGCAGGGATGGAGGGTGAGCCGGGATGCAGCGTGTCCCAAGCTCTTGACCCTGGCTCACCGAGGAAGGGCTGTACCCATCCACCTCTGCTCGCGTCCCCTCCACAGGCTAAAAATCCCTCCAGCTCCGCTCCCCTCTGTGTGACGGAGGCCACAATTTTGCAAAGAGCATCCTTCCTCTTTGACAACTCCCCCCTCCTTGAGCCATAGGGGTGCGGGTACCCCACAGCCACCCCCACAGAGCGGTTGCTGCCGTGTGTGCACAGTTTGGGCACACCTTCTCCTTTGCTTCCCTCAAATTAACACAACTTTTTGTTTGTTTTTTTTTTTTCCTCTCTTCCCCGCAGTTTTATCTGCAGGCCAGATTCACGTGGAAGGGAGCCCGCCTGCTCCGTCCCCTCCTCCAGTTCACCCTCATCATGATGGCGTTTTACACCGGCCTGTCCCGTGTGTCAGACCACAAGCATCACCCCACCGACGTGCTGGCGGGCTTTGCACAGGGAGCCCTGGTGGCTTACTGCGTGGTGAGTACGGCAAACCGCGCAAGGAAGGGCAGCGAGGGATGCTGGTGGGGGGGGGGGTCTCGGGGGAGATAGCGGGCACCCATGCTGCTGCGAGCTCACGTAACCCCCCGTTACAGCCGGGGAGATGGCAGGAGGCAGCGTGCTCCGGGGGGCTCGGATCAGTGTCACCCCACTATGTGACAGCGTGTGGGACCATCATTTGCAGCTGGACCACGGTTTGGGACCGGAGCGCCCTACCAGCCTAATGATGGGTACTACGATGGGTACCCAGCAAAGGAGGGGGCACCCACCGGCACTCTCCCCTCCCTGAGAGCAGCAGTGCTGTTGTGCCGGAGGGGTGAAGCAATTCTTCTTGT
The DNA here is from genome assembly GCA_008711295.1 of Anarhynchus alexandrinus. Lineage (NCBI taxonomy): Eukaryota > Metazoa > Chordata > Aves > Charadriiformes > Charadriidae > Anarhynchus > Anarhynchus alexandrinus. The sequence goes on along the minus strand of VUYV01000057.1, from coordinate 2,553,319 downwards.
CCCCCACTGAAAAACCAGCATATTTACAAAAAATACAACATTTAGGGGTTTTACCCCATCAGCTTTGAGCTCCAGGAGGCTCCTGAGCAAAGGACCCCTTTGCTGNCCCCATCAGCTTTGAGCTCCAGGAGGCTCCCGAGCTCCCTTTGCCAGCTCGGGGCGCTGAAAAGACGTTCAAACAAGGGGAGAGTATTTCCCTCTCCCTTCTCCAGCCGCGCTCGGTAACGAGCACCAGCTCGTTAGCAAGGCTTTCCACCAGGACCCGAGTTGGGGAGCCTGGGGTAGTTGGGATTATGGCTTTTCCCTGCACAATCCAGCCCAAAGCCATCCCCTGAGAGCGGGAGCGGGTGTCTGCCCGGGCGAGGGGAGACCGACTCCCTCCTTCCGTGGTGGGTTTCTAACGTAGCGAAAGGGCTCGTGAGAAAACGGGGAACAAAAGCCGTTGCCCGCTCGTCTTGCGGCTGCTGGGCTTGTTCTCATGCAATTTTGCTTTCCAAAGGGCGACCTGATTGCGCAGCCCTCTAACTCGAAGTGACACATGTAAATGTTTAAAGCAGGCGGGACGGGGGGGCACCGGGTCGGGCGGCCGCCTGCCTCGCCTGGAAACAAAGGGGCCGGGGGTTATGGTCGTTCCTGTGTCCTGTACGAACTCCTGAAAGCGAGATTTTAACAGCTTACCGCTTTCTTGGGATGCTTGTTTGTTGTTTTGTTGGGGTTTTTTTGACTGATCTAAAAGCAAAGCAGCCCTGGAGGCAAGGAATTAAGTCCGCTAACGTTATATTTTTGCAAGGAGGGGAAAATAGGTTATTTATGTACTTTCCACTCATTGATGATATTCCAAAGCCAAGACAAAAATGTCATTGTCGGGAAGTCTTTCTGAAGTATTATTAACTCCCTGAGCAGTAGCTGTTGGGTTTTGCTGTTGCCTCGTGCCAATGTCCCACGCGGGGCCGGCAGATTTGGGGAGGGGAAACCAGAGAAGGGTGTGTGTGGTGACACCTGCTCGCGGCAACAACGATAGAGGTCCTGCATCCTTCGTACCAATATTGTTAGGGTGTTTCTCCAAATGCCTGAAATCTTCTCCTATCCCAGCAGCCAGCTGTAGCGCTGGAAGCCTGGGGAGAAAGGGCCCTGGGTGATGCTGGGAGCGATGGAGGAGCTTGTCTCAGTCCAGGTGCCCGAATTTGTGTCGTGTGGGTGTGTCGGGACACCAAGTGCACATCGCCAGGCAGTTCTACAAGGGGGTATTTACCTCTCCGTCTGCTTGAGAGGTGGGATAACGGCAATGTATAGGGGGAGTAGGGACCCAAGCGATCCATCCCTGGATCCCAGCAGCGGTTTCAGACAGACAATAGCTTCTCCGGATGCTCGGGATGGGTGTCCGGATGCTTCCCGGCCGGGATGAGCGGCAGGGCTGGCCGTCCCCTCCGGCAGCTGGAAGCTGTCCTGGGAAGGGGAGGCTGCGGCGGTGCCGGGCTGGTTTTCCTGTGTCGAGGTAAACCGACATAGGAAGCAGCTGCCTGGAGTTTCACGGGCGGGCTCGGGTTTGCCTGCGAGCCCAGGGCAACCTGCGCTGCTCTTCCCAGCTGGCTCGTGGAGGGAGCTCCAAACCCACGTCTCCAAACCCTTTGCAGGCGTGGCTTGGTGGCTGGGGACATCTTGGGTGAGAGCTGAGGGCTCGATCAGGGTTTAAACCCAATCCTCGTCCCGTTTCATCCCCTTGAGAAGAACCAGCAATGTGTTCTTGTTCTCCCAAACCTGGCTTTGCTGGCGTGAGCCATTGCCAAGGAGGGACTGGCAGACTTTCCTCCCTTTTGGGGAGGTGGCAGCAAGGGACAAAGGGAAGAGTCGCCCTGAGACTCCCTGGAGGTTGCATTAAATGTAGAGTTTAGCACCTTTTTGCTAAAATTACTGGTATATCAGAGCAATTACTGGCATGTAACTACTAGGTTGGTCAGGCAGGACTTGCCCTTGTCCGGTATGACACTGGAGACCAGTCATAGATTAAAAAGTTCCATTAGTTGGATGTGCTAGGGATCTATCTTGATTAGGTCCCTCAGACTCAAATGGCCTGGGTGTAGTGCTGAGTTTTTACTGATTTCTCTGATGTTTTCAGACATGGTTTAGTGGTGGTTTTGGCAGTGTTAGGTTGATGGGTGGACTGAATGATCTTAAAGGTCCCTTCCTTTGGGGTTGGAACTCGATGATCTTCAAGGTCCTTTCCAACCTAAACCATTCTATGATTCTATGATTCCAACCTAGACAGTTCTATGATTCTATGTCCTGGGGGTCCTTGCCCAGCTCTGGGTTCCAGCTCTTGTGCATGGGATGCTCTGAAGCAGAGGGAGGGACTTGGAGACCCATCACCTCCAACCCACTCTGGGTGCTCCCAGGCAACCCTTCCCTCAGCAAAGCCTTCAAGAGCCCGCTCTGATGGTAGTCAAGGCCCGTTAAAACACCGTAGTTATCAGGCTGTAATTTTCACTTGAAACCAATTGTGGGTTTCATCTCCGAGGGCTGCCAGAGCTTAAATCCAGGTTGTGTTGCAGCAGACACGTTTGTCCTCCAGTGCCTGAAATAACAAGCAGAAGACATTAGTGTCAAGCGCTTCCAGCTGACGAAACATTCGGACTTGGATCCAGGATGAAATACGATGAGGTTTTCTTAAATGGCAGTAGTTTTTACGCGCGTTTGTAGGCAGCCTGCTACGCGTCGTGTGGGTTACGTCTCGTCTGACAGAGAGAGAAAAGGGGAGGCGTCGGAAGGACGTGCTCCTGGTGTGGCTCTGGTTGGCTTAGATGAGTTGTTTTGACCTCTCTGTGATCAAGGATTCCTTCAATATAACGAAAAGGAATAGGAATTGTTAAGCGGCAACATAAGATACTGGCTTACTTTGTATAATACGCGCTCAGTCTTCTGCTGTCAAGTTTTCTTTATGGGTGGAGAGCACCTTCTACAGGAAATGGAGCTAATCCAAGTGAAAAACTTTGCACATTTATTAGTCCTTTTTTTGTGTTAAACAGTTCAAGCATTAGGAGGATTTAACACACTGTTTTAACCCCCGAAGATCACGTTTCATGATTCCTATAAGTGTTTATATAACCTCCAGCCACGTTAAAGTGAAATACAGTTTCAAGAGAACTGAAACCTCTTACCCAGTCTCTGAATTAAACCCTGAAAAGCAGCGAGCAGCACAGTAAGAGCTAAAATACCCAGGATGACACTCCACCATAACTCATTCCTGTCCAAAATAAGGACCAGACTCGGTGTAATCCCCATATGCTTCTTGCACTCGGCAATCTCCTCCCATAAATTGATTTGTCACGGCTATCTCAGTGCAGAAATCGGACATCTTTTTGATTGAATCCAGCTCTCCGAGGTGGGCAAGCGAGCGAGATGGCATCAGAAATGCGCTGAGACAGCCGAACGGGAGTTTTACAGCTATTAACGACCCAAAAGAAATCCATTGCCGGAGCGGTTCGAGGTGTTTTCACACTGCGATGTTGCAGCGAGAGGCCAGACTCCGGCTTGCGGTCCTCGGCGGGTCCAGCTGGATCCTGTTATTTAACCAAAGGCACAAACGCTGCCACTTGGATGCCCTGTAAACAACTTTATCAGCTCTGTTATACAACTCGACAGCCAGACACCAACGCGTGCGCTGGGGAAAAAAAAAAAAAGAGAGCTGGTTGATATGTCAGCTCCTTCCCCGCTTTTCCACGGAGCCATAAAAGCCGAGCAACAACAGCTCAGCTTCCTGCACCCCCTGTTGTAATTGTAGGAGTAAATTGCCGCTTACAGCAGGTTCGCTGTCTGTTCAGCTCAGCTCCTTATCTGCCCGTGCCCGTAAGGACTTGCGAAAGTTGTTTCCAAGGACAACTAGACCGGCTGCGTAGGGCTCTGGGTAGCTAGAACACGCGGAGATCATCGAATCGTAGAATGGTTTAGGTTGGAAAGGACCTTGAAGATCATTGAGTTCCAACCCCCCTGCCACAGGCAGGGACACCTCCCACCAGACCAGGTTGCCCAAGGCCACGTCCAGCCTGGCCTTGAACACCTCCAGGGATGGGGCCTCAACAACCTCTCTGGGCAACCTGTGCCAGTGCCTTACCACCCTCAAAGTGAAAAACTTCTTCCTAATGTTCAATCTAATCCTGCCCTCTTCCAGTTTGAAGCCATTCCCCCTCGTCCTATCACTACATGCCCCAGTAAAAAGTCCTTCCCCAGCTCTCCTGTAGGCCCCCTTTAGGGACTGGAAGGCCGCAATAAGATCTCCCCGGAGCCTTCTCTTCTCCAGGAAGATGGGGAAAATGCAGATGGGGAGATGCAAATGGGGAAAACCTTTGCTCCCTCCCTGTGTTACCCAGCCTGGAGGTACTAACCTAATATTATTCCTTTGAGCACCTTGGACTTATTTTTTTTTTCCTCACTGCTTTATCTTGTTGCTTAAATGTTGCATCCGAGTACTGTGGGAGAAAACTCAAACGTGCTGCTAATTCCTACAGCCGCGTGTGGCTCCTCCTGAGGCTTCGGCTCAGCAAACCCACAGCTCAGTCCGAATTATTGGTGCTTAAGGGTGTCTGAGACGACCTGATAAATTTTGGGCTGGCAGAGGCAGTCGGCAGCAGGACCAAAGTTTGAGGCTCTGGTGCCAACTAACAAAATGGTGAATTCTCACCACTTTTTGGCCCGTCCGGAGGATCCGCGCTGTCTCACTCTTTTCCCTTCTGGCGCGGGGCTGAGGTTTGGCAAGGGAGAAAGTGCCCCGGTCCTGGAGGACCGATAAGCTTTGTGCAGCGGCTGCCAAGGGAGGATGTGGAAGTTTCCTCCCAGCACTTTGTTTCTTATTGTGTTGCTACCTCCCGAAATTGCCAAGCGTTGGCTTTTTCACATCCGGGAGAGGGGTTACATCACGGGATATTTAGGAAGAAGTAGTCAGGAATAGCTCCTCCTCTCCTTAGGCTTTGGCTTCAGGACCAGACCCCGGCTCCGTACCGGTGCCTTGGTGGGGCAAGAGGAGAGCATCGCTCACCGTTGACTCATTGCTGATAGCTTTTAACACGGCTTTGATTTGAAAGCTTTTAATTGCCTACCTGACGTTTGGCTGAATGAATCGCTTCTTGCCAACTCCATCCCTAAAAGCACTCAGCGTGAGTCAGGCCGACCCTTTGGAGACCTTTGTTATTTTATTGGAGTGTGGGCCACGTATCTGTTTCCTGACTTTTCAACCCGATCAGCAGAGGTTTGGGTATTGCGCTCGGTGACTACACAGCGAGAGATGAGATTGTTCTGTAATGTTTTTACGCTGTGTTTTGCGCGGTCTGAGCCTTTTTCTGGATTGTACAGACAGGTGGTAGCAGGCGCTTGGGATTTCAGTTATCAGTGTTACGGGCAGGCATTCAATAGCCCAGAAAGTGCTATTTTTTCAAATTAAACTTATGTATGTATTCTGTAAATCACATTTTTGAACAAAGCATCACGCAGCGTGGCTAAGTTTGCCTTTTCCACTTATTCCTACAGGTGTTTTACGTCTCAGATCTCTTCAAGCCCAAGACAAAGACTTGCCTGCCTCCACCACCCATCCGGAAGGAGATCCTTTCACCTGTGGACATCATCGAGCGGAATAACCATCACAACATGGTGTAGACCTTTGAGAAATCGGATGGGTGTTGAATTTTATTTTAAATTTTTTTTTTTTTTTTTTGCAAAAAATGACTGCTGACAGCAACTACCTGCTGCTCTCAAATCTCATCAGACAGTAGAATGTAGGGAGAGACTTTCTTGCCCAACCAGTAAAGTCTTACTCTGTGGTCTTTTCAACTTGCGACATTTGGATGAAAGGGGTGGTGGTCAACTAAGTCAAAAGCGACAATGAGAAAGGAAAAAAGGAAAAAAAAAAAACAAAATACAAAAGCCGAACAAACAAAGAGAGGTGCCGGAGTTCTGGATGTGCAATTGGTTTGAGTGTTCATGTTGTAGTGAACGCCAAATTGTTCATAGCCTAATGAACACTAAGGGATTTTTGGAAAGCTGGGCATCTTAGGGGTTTTTACTATGAAGATTTCCAATGCCTGCGAGAAAAAAAAACCAAACAACTCAAGACTAAATTGTATAGCACTATATACGAGAAACAGCACTGAGTCAAGATCTGGGATTGGTTTGTAAGAGTTGCTTTTTTTTTTCTCTTTTTTGATACTAGTTTATTTTTGCCTCCTCTATTCCATACTGTGACTTAGTTTAGAAGAAGCTTGCCCAGTCAAAGATCTCCGAAGGGTCTCTGTTCACACTACACGCCTTTAACGAGCAGTCCTGAGACGCGCGGTGAGGCTGAATAACTCCATCCTCCGCGCAGAGAAGCCACACTTCTTCCTCTCCGCTCGCTCCCTGGCGAGGGTTCATCCCGCCTGAGCCCCCCCAGGGCCGCGCAGCCCCCACAAATGGTCCTTCATGAAAAGAGCATCTTCCGCTTCCCGGCCATTTTACTCCCCTTTCCTCCCCCCCCAAAAAAAAAATCCCAGCAGATTTTCTGTGCGCCCGCAGGAGCTGGCGGTTCGCAAAGTGGGTAGCGGCGGCTCTGCCGAAGACGCGTTCGCACTACGACCTCGGGGTTGAGTCCCGGGGAAACTTTTATTCTGCAGTTTCGGGACGGGCTGCTGGGCGGCACGTCCCAGCCTGGGTGTCAGTCGGTTTGTGCATCCCCATCCTCCTCCTCCTCCTTCTCCTCCTCCCCTCGGGCACCCCGGTGCGCACCACGGCAGGTACCAGGTCCTGTGCTCCGCTCGGTGACACCGGTGGTAAATCAGTCGTGCCTATATCGAGTGTGATTATT
>VUYV01000057.1:2402517-2544297 GCA_008711295.1 Anarhynchus alexandrinus | reverse complement strand
ACGGTGACGGGGCGTATCTATTTCCATCGCTACCTTCGGGGCAAGAAGGAAACAAAAGAGAAATGGGTGAAATGTAAAAAAAAAAAACCACCAAACCCAAACCCGTACGAGCGCCGGGATCCCGAGGCAACCGCTTCTGCCAGCGGTCCCCGAGCTGCGTCTGCGGGTGCAGCTGGAGCTTGCGCCTCGCGCCGCTGTGATGTCGGTCCTCCAACGCAAGCGCACGCCAGCAGGGATGCCGGACAGCCGGGAGACTCCGAGGCTGACTCCGGCACGCTGCGGCTTTCGGCAGCCATCCCAGCGAGGGAGACGGACGAAGAAACTCGGATGCGTCCACGCAAACAAGGCGCCTTGCTGGAGCCCGAGGCTGGATGCCGGTTGTGGCCTTTCGTGCTGCAAAACCTGGGCTCCGCTCCTGCCGATGCTAATCGGAGGCTGCGGAGCATCCAGTGCAGCATCCGCCTTTGATGCTGGGGCCTGGCTGGCAGGTCCTTTCTGCACAAGGGGCCGTTCTGGTCAAACCTGTCTGTGTTTTTTTTTTTGGGGCAGAGACCGGTTGAGCGTGTTTTCACAGGCAGGATTCGTGCGTGCACCTGACTGCCATGGGAGCAGGTCTTTTGTTGCAGGGTAAGAAGGGTTTACGCAAGCCCCAGGTTCGGCCGTGTTTCGGTGTACCTAAACAGCTTCACTCAGCAAGAATGCTTGGCAACCTTCAGAGGCTGAAGCTGTTGTACTTCTGCTCAATGATTTTCAGATATGAAGTTCTCAATGAAGGGAGGGGGAGGGAGGAGATTCATCCCGCAAGCAGAGACCTGTTCTTCTCATGCTCCAAGCCTGCCTTGTTTTGGGTGTCCGAAGTTTTCATCCAGCTGTTTGTGAGGATGAAACTAGCACTCAGCTGGGGAGCCAGGGGACATCTCAGGCTGAGGTCCTGCAGCACTGGAGGGTTGATGTCAAGCCCATGTCCACGGTTGGGGTGCAGCATGGCTGTTCCTGGAGCCGGCACCCCACATCACCTGCATTTCTGCTCCCCCCATCTCCCCTTTCTCTTGACACACCCTCTGCCTTCACCCACTGCTCTCCTCCCCAAAGGCGGGCGATTCCTACCTTGTGTTTACCTTTACCTCTGGAGACCAGATCAGAGGTTCAGATTTTATGAATGGAGTGAATCATTGGCCTCCTGGCTTCTGTAAACACGGTCCGCAGACTGCCCACAGACAGGGGCCACTGCCCGTCTCCTCCACACTTTCCCACCCTTGTCCCCTGGGTGCTGGATGACGGTCCCGACACAACCCCGATGGTCCCGACACAACCCCGATGGCCAACTCCTTCTCTTACCAAGCGACACCGAGGTTGAACAGAAGCCGTCACCTTCGCCGAAGGAAGCAGGAGGTAGAAAACAACCTCTTGTTGACTCAGCGGGGTGGGGGGTGGGGGGGAACAACACACAAACAAACCCCAAAACCCAACAACTTTCAATTATCGCCTTTGCACGCCACCCCCACTGGCACCAGCCGGCGCGGGAGTGCCTGCGTTAGCTTGTCTTGAGTTATAATTTCCTCGGGGCACAGACTACACCTATGTATGTGTTTGGGTCATAGTCACCGGACTGGTTGTGAGGAATCCCCACCCCATCCTATCTGTAGCTTGAAGGGAGCGAAGTCACCGGGAAAATCTCCCGGTTTCCTTAGAAAGTCTCGTTCTGCGAGTTCTTGCCCTGCTCCAGAGCCGCCGACCGCCACCGCGGCGGTAGCTCGCAGGCAACGCTGCTTTTAATATATAGTGGCGCAAACCTCGCGTAGCATTTAATTTTTGTCTTTAACCCAGAAAATAACCGTCTTGGCTTTTTTTTNTTTTTTTTTTTTTTTTTTTTTTATCATCTCTCATCGGGTGACTCTCAGCGCTGTGTTTCGGGACACGTGGGGCGCGAGGCTGCCAGCTAATTCACCGCTGGTGGCAAAGGCATCGGCATCTGCGGGGTTTAAAGGCACGAACTCTGCAGGGTTTGATCTCGCTCGATGCGAAGGGTTCATAACCAGCAGGAACAATGGGCCATTATTTAAGAAAAACACCTTTTAGTGTTTCCACGTGTCAGCAGAAAGTTGAGAAAGAGAACCTCCAAAACACCAAAATATGTGTACACACACATCTATGGGTGGGAGAAATGGGAACTGAGGGGAATTCAGCCTCCTCCTGAGCTCTTTGAAGGGGTTAAAATTATACCAAAACTTGAAATAATGTGACTTCTCTTTCCCACTTGAAAAATGAATAAGAAGAAACAAAGCCATCACTCGGTTTGTACAGGAACTGATGGGAAAAGTTTGGCTTTCCAGCCGCACTTTGACATCTCCATTTCCAGGTGTGTGGTGTGAGCGCGTTAGCTGAGGTCAGCCTGAGATATAAATTAAATAAAGGAGCATTTAATTCACGCTGGGCTGATCTTTCCCCTGAAGAAACATCATGAACGGAACAGGAAGAACTGTGCTGTTTTAATAAGGAACTCAGAAATAAAATAAAATATAAAAAATAAAATAGCATAAAATAGCATAAAATAACATAAAAAAACATAAAATAAAATAAAATAAAATAAAATAAAATAAAATAAAATAAAATTAAACAAAACAAAAATAAACCAAAATAAAATAAAATCTAAAACCGAAAAGAAACCCTCTTTTTCTCCGAAGGAGGAAGGGAGCCAGATCTCCCGTGAGCACCATTATTTCAAAGGGACCTGCCTTCTGCACAAGTGCATAATTTGCTTATTTTCAAAGAAATTTTAGTGATGTTGAAGGCAAATGAATAACGTTGCTCCAGCCTCCCAGGGCTTGTCTGAACAAGAAAAGTTGTTAATGTTTAATAGGAGGTAAAATTTTAATCCATTTCATTAAACTGTGTAGATATTCTTAGTTCAGTTTTAAGCAGGATTAGTCCTGTTTACCTCAAGTCAAGTAAGCACAAGTATAACTTCCACTGATATAAGCTCTGNAGGGGGGATTTGACACAAGGGTTGGGGGGGGGGGGGGGGGAAAAGCCCATTGAAGCTTTTTTTTAAAAAAACAAAAATTGGGGTTTGCTTTGATTTTTTTTCTCTACACAGTATTTCTCTCCATGGGAAAATAATAAAAACTACAAAAAGCCTATGAAAGTTTTGCTTCTAAACGATGAGACGGCTGCAGCTGAGAAAACACTACTTAATTCAAGAGAGGTAATTCTTTTCGGCAGAGCCAGCCTAAGCGTCCCCTCGAATGGATGCGGTGGGAGGTTGGGCCCCTTAGACACAACGCTTTCGACTCACCCCGTTTCCAAGAATCGCCAGCGCCCACCGTAAATGGACGAATCAATGCGGAGGCCAGCGGGGCGCTCCATCCCTTGCTTAGAGGTCATCCAGCAGCTCTTGCGTTTCACCTTGTAGCCCACGACCGAGGTACCGCGTGTCCTTTGGAAAGAGAGCCAGGCTTGAGGTAAAGGTGCCAAATTGTATCGGATTTACCGCATCCCTTGGCCAGCCATCCCACTGGCTCCTTGGCCTTGCTGTTAAAAGCGTGTTGTTAATACTTCCCTTGTTTTTCATTACTAACAGCTTCTGCGTTCCCATGCCCCTTATCCCTCTGCTTTTATTATCAAAAAAAGCTCGCTCTTATTAAATCATGCCATTTTCCCAGAGCTGGATCCCCTGGTTCACTTTTCATGGGATTTGCTCATAAAATAACGCTTCTAAATTTAAAACTTGCTCACTTTTTTGCTCACGTTTTTATTTCCCCTGCAAGGACGTAAGGCTGCAAGTTACCACAAAATCAGCGGGGAAGGGACTAGCTGGGGACCGATTTTTCTTTGTACAAGCGATCAGATAGGAGCACCTTCTGCTTGTAGGTCAGATTTAATCCAAGAGGAGAGATTCCTTATCAGGTCTTAACCCCTTCACCTTCCAGGCCCCGGGAGAACGGCAGCTTGATAGCATTCGCCCTCCTTCATGTCTTCTTCAGTCAGGCATCTTATCTGCTAGACCTCAGGGTACTTCTGAAAAACAGATAACCCTCTCTCGTGGGGTTGTCCGTAGCTGCAGAAGAGGCCTCTTCTCAAAATGAACGTTAATGACTTCCGTGCCAATGTGTGAGATGCGTTTCTTCAAGCAGCGGTGATGGTTGGGCAGCATTTCTGAGCTTGGAGGGTAAGTCACTTCTTATTCCCTTTATATTTGGTATACATCAGGGGTGATGCTGTTAGGCATGTGAACTGGGCCACCATGGGCTAAGGTACATATGGCAAAAGCCTTAGAGTTTTGGAGATGACTCCTTGGGGTGATGTGAAGCTGGAGGGTTAAGAAGTCTTGGAAAGATGGTTTCGTCATGGATTGACAATCCGTGTCCATGTCCATGCCAATCCATGGCAATAGCGTACCTTAAAATTCACACAGCACAACTATCTATAATCATTTCAGCTTTCCAAAGGAGCGACAAAGGAACTAGAAGTTACCTCTATGCTAAATTCTTGCTCTGCAGCTGACATACCAGCAGAACCAGCGCAAAGCCGAATGCAGATTTGACCTTGCTGAAAGCAAAGAGCAGCACGCTGGGTTGATAAGGGATAACTGCGCAGACACCGGCGAACGTGAGCTGAACAAAAGGCTGCAGAAGACTTTCCACCCACCATATGCTAATAGGCCGGAGGGGTAAGGGAAGGGATGATACGCAGAGGGTTACATCTTCAGTCTTATTTATTAAGGACAAAATATTCAAATAACTCCGTGCCTGCTCCTTGCCTGAACCGGCACGGAAGACGGGAAGGCAATTGCCTTTCTAAGCTCTTGCAGGAAGATTTGAATAAAGAAGGGAAGCTTACTGGAGGCACTAAGCCGCGCGTGTCTTATCTTGCAACGAAGGGAGCAGTTCCCCGCGGAAGTGGGCCAGGCTGGGCACCGAGCAGGTGGATTAACTGTTCGGAGGACAGAGCATGGAAAGGAGCTTTCTCGCAGAGCAGGTCTCCGTACAAATAAGTAGGAGGCAGCGCGGATTAGGGCTTAAGCTAATGAACCACCCGCCAGACCTCTCTGGGAGAAGATATTAGCACATAGCGGTCCAGCCTTCGACAGGCTGGCACCTCCGCGAGGAGCCAGAGGGCTCGGGAGAGAACAGGCCGCCCGTAGCCAACCTCCCAAAATACACATTGTGCTTTAATGGAAACCGAACGCAAACATTTCCAGCACGGGACGTGTAATGAGCTTCCAGTTTGCCTCAGGACGTTTTCTCCCAATTTGGTTATATTTACGAGCAGTTATTTTTGCTTAAGTACAGAAGGGGAAAAGTTGCATGGGTTGAGCTCCACTTGCCCCTGCACCCACCGCTGCAACGGGGAAGGGGAGAACTTTTGGGGTGCTTCACTTCACAGTAGTTGCTGCGCTTTAGTTTTTATTATAGGGGAAATATATACATTTTTGCAGAAAAGAAGCAAGACAATCAAGGGTTTTATTAAACAGAAAATGAGCTTAAGAACACAGAGGGGCAAAACTAGTTGTGGGGTGCCAAGGTGGACAGAAGCGGGGTGAGGTCGGGGCACGGAGGTGGGTTTGGCTCTAAAGCAGTCGCCCTTCTCTGCCCATGGCAAACCTTTCATGGTTGGGTTTGGGTACTCCAGGAAACTGCGGTGGGTGTCAGGAGGTAGGAGGAAAGTGTATCCTGAAGGGACATCTGTATGGTATTTCCCCCTTATCCGCACTACCAGCCAAGGTAGGTAACCCTATGCCGAGGAAGCCGATCTGCTGGTATTTCTAGTTACCAAAAAGGTTTGGGGTTTCTCCTAGCCATCCCTCAGTTTATTAAGGCAGCTTTGAGTTTGGGGTTTCCCTTGAGAAATTCCAATATTTTACTGTGTATTTTCCTTCTGAATGAAGACAGAAAATCAAAACATTAACTTTTTTTCTTTTTTTTCATGGAATGGGAAATTCCAAAGAATCCCCATTAGGAAACGTGAACCATTTTTGTGCGAGGCTATTTGCCCATCTACAGCGCAGCCCCACGTAGTTGCAGGCATTAAGCATAAAAGAAGCATCCTTGACTCCAACATCACTTACAATCTCAAAGCATTTAAGGAGTATATTTTTCTTCTCTTTAGTACTTCAAGACATGGTACCAGCAGCAAAAGAAGATTCATTATTTTTAAGTCAGCGTAGTGGCAAGGCTTGCTCCTGGCCAACCTACCGGCCGGGGTAGAAGGAGATGTTGCCTGGAGCCTTGCTCCTGAGCTCGGTAAAACTCAATCCTCCTGGCATAGCTGCAGGGTTCGTTAAGCAGAGGTTACCTGTCTCCTTCCCCTGGAGCTGTACAGGCACCCTGAGCTTAATCGCTCCTAAGGGCTTAGCAGATGCTAGAAATGATGCAGCCACCCCTGTGCTAAAACCTCCGGGGAAGGTGGTATTTGTCGTAACGACCCATTTCCTCTCCCTAGAGCGATGCTGGGAGGTAAAGTGGGAGTTAAGACGGCAACAATAATGAAGTGATGGGGATTAAAACGACTCCGGTGGTACAAGTTGCCCAGCTCTGGTTTCCCACGCAGTTTGCTGTGCGGCACCTGCCAAGCACCTAAAGGTCCCTGTGAATCTCACTGACGCTCTACGAGGTTATTTTGGTGCTCTGCTCCTGCAGATTTTAACAGGAGCTGGTGCTAACTGGGAGCAAGGGGTCTGAATAAGCTTTTATGTAAGGGCCCCACATCCTGAGCATGAGCCCTGCACGCTGCACCCACGCTCTGCTCTCGGCACACCGTGCCGGCCATAAATAGCGTAAGTCATAGAACGCTTAATCTGCATAAGCCCATCATAATTAGATAAAAGTCAAGCAAAACGTCCTTCACCTTCTGTAAATAACTCAGGCCAGAGTCAAAATAAGTGCCAGCGGAGAGAGCGTGTTCTTACAGCGGTGGGATTTCCAGGAATGCTGCTTTCCTTACCGGAAAAATCTCTGTTGTCTGAATGCGCTCGGCATTTGAGCAAACAGGGGCTAAGCCGAAGTGAGAACTAACTGCCGGGGCCTGGCGGCACATGTTTCACATTAAGGAGCTGTTTGAGGGGCCTATGTGGCTTAGCGGATAAATCATCAGGTTTGTCCCCTTGCAGCTCACAAGTCCGGAGGAGCCTGTGGTCCTCAAGGAGCCAAAACTCAGCCTAAGCTCAATAGTTTCCATCACAGAGGTTGCGCTCTGGCGTGAAACGGCCGGTGCACAGGCCAGGTCTGGGGGCTGGATCCGTGGGAAACCCCAACCCCACCTTAGGTGGGACCTTGGGACCAGTTGCAGGATGCGACAGTCCCAGTCCCGCCACGCGCAGCCCATCCGCGGGTCTCCTCTTCCACCCGCAACCTCGGGAGCAAGCAGTGCCTATTGCTGAAACATGGGAAAAGCGACGAAAACGGTGATGAAACACCAGCCCAAGGGTCTAGCACACAAATAGCAAAGGAAGGAGAGATAAATACTACGATAGTCTTTAAATATCCGCGGAGGAAACCAGCCAGGAGCCAGTTTGGCTACAGGGGGACGGGCTGGAAGTTAATGACAGATGATCCCGATATTACCAAGTGGCGAAGTGGATTTCTCACCCCCGTTTTCGCAAAAAGAAGCCGAATGTCACATCCTAGAGATTGGGTTCGTTTTCTGGGGAGGAAAAGGAGTGCTAAAAGCCTTTAATAGCTCCTATTCAGGCAATCGTGATTATAAGGAGCTGGGAGGAAGCCCGGCCTGATGTATGAGATGCCAAAGACTTGAACGTGGTAAACAAGGGTAGGGGAATATTTGTTTTGACAGCACGCTCAGTACACAGGAAACATCAAGCAATAAGAGGGACGACTCTGCACGGGAGCTCCCAGTCCTATATTTAAGAGCAAAGCAAACGAAGGGAGGACCCCGCAAATTATAGACATCTACAAATAACCCCAGACCTTTTGTCTCAGCTGTGGGAAGATCCTGAGGACACCGATAACAGAGGCTGCGTTGCACAACGCTGGGAAACGGGGGGGCCTGGTGGTGTGTCCACTCTGCCCGGGATCTTGGCTCTAACTCCGGCTACGGGCTGCAGGGGAAGGTGGAGAGAGCCCGGGAGAGGATAATTATGGAATAACCTGTTGACGGAGGAAGTGGCTTCCCAACCTCTCTTTACTTAGGGCTCGAGTTCTGCTCAAAAGCAGGAAGGTTTACAGCCCTCCCCACGGTTGTGTTGTTTTCTCCTTCTGGCCAGATTAGTTTAATAAATGAAAGGGAGGAAAGAAACTGCTGAAAAGCAAAGCCCCGACAGCGATGCTGTGTCACATCATTAAATAAGGGGACTTTTTACTTTAGAGGAGTTGTTTGACCCATAATTACAGCTAAACTCCCATTTGGAAAATGGCTTTCAGTCTATAGGGGCTTCTCCTGTAATTTTAACAGGATGCAGCGTTGGAATCCTCACCTTCTATTTTCGAGGGCAGCGTAAAGTGATAACATAATATTAAATAGCAGCTGTTTTTCAGGCTGGAAGGGGCTCTTCATTGCCGTGTGATTCTACTATGCACACAGGCTCTTTCTGAAATTAAATACCCTCCGTAAATGTCAAATAGTATTTAGTTCTCATTCCTGAGGTCGGCACACAATTCGTTGTAGCAAAACATAGGCTGAAAACTAACCTGACTTCTTTGACAGAATGAGTATTGACTGGGAATTCCCAAATCCCAGCATCACTGGGGCAGCTGGAGCTCAGAGGATTATCAAAGGCGAAGATATCGCAGTGTCCTGAAACACGGGTTAACCTCGCTTGCAATATTCACTGTCCCCCAAGACCGGACTGGGGATGCTGAGAAAGCGATGGCATGTTTAAACATGTTGCCTCATCGCCATTTCGATCTAAACCAATTATGAATCTATAAACCAGCTCCGAGGTCACCAGGCAGCTTCTTTGGTGATAATAATAATTACACTCCTTGCATTTACACTGTATTTTTCACTTGTAGATCACAGGAGACTTCATCAAAGCAGGCAGCAATCATCACTTCCCATTATTACCAGCATAGAAAAAATGAGGTGCAGGGAGGGTAAACACCTTGTCCCAAATGAGGGGTCAGGTGAGTGGGGTGGCAGAAATTAGGATCCCCATGGAACCTTATTTCAAGGACAAGCCATAGCTACGGACTGACTCTCCCAAATGGATTAGCATAAGATTGCCCAAAATCTTACGGTGAGGAGACAGCTGGGAAGTTTTGGTTGAGCCACTTCTGCTTTGTTTTTTATTTTGTCTTTGTTTTCTCCAAAGAGAAACATTTAATGGGAACCAGCTAACAAAGCTCTCCTGAAGAAAGGTTTCTTGACATCATAACCTACTTTGTGGTCCAAAAATGTGTTTATTTAGCCACAAAGGCCCTCAACAGAGATGTAGGAACCCCAGACCTCTGTCAGTCCTTCATGGCCAAATCTCCCCATCCCTGATGAGCTTCTAGTCACGGTCCCACCAGCATGGTGCAGCTGGTCGGGGCCGCTCACAAACACACGGTTCAGCGAGCCAAAATACATAGCAGCTAACCGTCTTGCATGCCAGCAGACTCCTGCTTTAACAATTTCTCAAAAAAAGTATTTAAAATGCTGATATCCCCCAATGTCTGGATTATGACCAGTTGTGGGACAAGACACGAGCCGTCTTCCTATCTAAAAGCTTTGAAAGGTGTTGGTCTCACATCCACTTCCCGGCGAGCAGGGCTGAGTTTTGATGCCTCAGCAAATTTTTCTGCCTATCCTCGTGTGGGAAATTTCCTGCCCATATTTAAGACTTGCGCAGCCTCTTTCTGCTGTCACTCCCTCTAACAAGAGTTCCAAAAAAAACCCCAGAGAGTAAAACCAGAAAAGATGAGCCTCTAAACTTGTCCTCTGCTTTATACTCTAAAGACAGACATTGATATCGTGTTATCCAACTGTACGTTTCCATTTCACATCACTTTTAATCAGACTCCAGTTTCATTCCAAAATTGAGGTCTGGGAAAAATAGCAATTTTTTTTTTTTAATAAGAAATGTTGCCTTCTTGAAAAAAAAAAAAAGAACCACCAAAAATACTCTTCTTGATTCTTTCTGAGCAGTTCTTCAATACTTGAGCTGGAGTGGTTTATAATGCATAAAGTCATTTGTGTTTTGTATTCAGCAATGCTTTGGGCTTTTGCCTGTAGTTGCGCAAAGTTTCAGCAAAAATAACCCAGTGGGAGTTATTTCGGTTTTTGATTCACATTTTGGTGTCAGCAAGGAACTGAGGTCTCAAAGATGGAAAGAAGTTATTTCTCATAATTTTGAGAGTCTACGCTTCATTTAATAGTTGTCTGAATCAAGTCCATGAAAGCTTTTATTGCTATTATTGTCCTGGCCTCCTTCACTAGAACAGGCGTTTTCCCTAAGGGGTGAGGGCTTTTCAAATTAAGGACCAAAGACAGACTGGCATCCCAGGTTCTTTTAAATACAAAGGTGCCCTTTGCAACTTTAATTATTTTCGGTTGGTTTCTATTCATACAATTTTGCATTTGAGGAAGGGCAGGTTCACAGCAAAAGCCAAATTACCAGCTCTGTTGCGCTCTGTGCTGTGCGCTGGTTTAATTTTCTTTTTTTCCCCAAAAAACAACTGGCCTACAGTAAGGCAAATGGTTGCAGGCTCACAAACTCAACCCAAAACCCTGAACTGGAGGCTAAACCCCCTCGTGTCCTGCAGAAGCGACAGAGCATTTTATTGCGAGGCGTAACAGCGATTATTTGGGGGGCGCCAGGGCTGCGCTTGTTGGCAGCTCCCGGGACAGATTTGTGTCTCCACTGAGTTTTGTGCAAGACTCGCCAAGTTTCACGTCCCCAGCGAACCTGAAACGTGCGTTGTTTTCTGGTTTACACAGCTCCCAAGGGCAGAGAGAGGAATTAAATCCCACCCCGAGTGGGGCCGCTGGCCCTCAGCGAAGGAGGATTCGGCATGGAGGTGTTAATGTGCCTAATAAAACCATCACGGCGGGAAAGTGTCGGGAGTCTCTTTTCCGATGGAGCCCATCTAAATACCAGTTCTCCATGACAGCACATATTTAGGCTAGAAAAACTAGCAAAGATAAGGGTCTTTGCATTGACTTCGCTTCCCAAATGGATCCCCTCCATGGCAGAATTTCGGGGTGGCTCAGGAGCCTGGCTGAGAGCATCAGGGAGGCAGTGCCGGAGCCGGAGGAGAGCACACCGTCACGCAAAGCAACCACCAAGTGCTTTAGGATCCGATATGGAGGCAGAAAATGGAAAAGAAGCCAGATTTCCTTGGAGATAGGGCCGGCAGGTCTGGGAGGTGAAGGCTCTCCCACCTGGCAGGTGGTTGCCATCCCCAGAGGAT
The DNA here is from genome assembly GCA_008711295.1 of Anarhynchus alexandrinus. NCBI lineage: Eukaryota > Metazoa > Chordata > Aves > Charadriiformes > Charadriidae > Anarhynchus > Anarhynchus alexandrinus. Next base: position 2,532,949 of record VUYV01000057.1, on the reverse strand, counting down.
GCTGCAAAGCGAAGCCCCCCGATAGCCGCCTGCCGTCAAGCGGCACCGCAAACCCTCCTCCGCTTCCAAGGAGATAAAACCAGTCTGCGGACGTCCTATGTTTAAGCTGATTTAGCTACAGCTGGTGTGCTGGGAGCTGAAGGTAATTTATTTCTCTTGGCTGATGACCCGCTCCCTTCGAGGGCTGCGTTTTCCAAGCGCGCTCTGCTTGGCCGCAACATTTGTACCTCTGACAATTATTGTTATTTTAATATTAGGCTAAGAGCTAATGCATTAGGCTAATATATTAAGCCTGTAAACTCTTTAGCGAGTCTGTTTTGGTGACACACGAAGACGATTTTATAGATAGGCCGTTCAAACCCAGCTCAACCCGAGTCTGGCATTTAACTGCGGCTTGCAGAATATAATGGCTGAATGCATTTAGCCCGTACCCACAATAACTCTCTTTGACTGCAAAAGAAGTTCCAATAAACATGTCATTCAAATGCGAATGTATTCCAGTAAAAATTAGTGAGCTGATGCTATGAATAACCTGCAGAGCTGTAGTGTAGTTTCAATCGCCCTCCCATCAGACGGGACCGAGATGATTAACACCAGATCAGCCATGATATTTATATTGCTCGGATCATGGTGTGTCATAAGCAAATGCAAAATTGCACACTGCATTGTAACAGCAGGGATGGGAAGAGCCACGTAATGAGCTGGTTTTATAGTGAGAAACAAATGGGATTGTAACACAACCCTGGAAACGAGGGAGTGCTTCCAAGCGAGGCGAGGGAACGGGACAGTGGCGTGTGAGAGCAGCGCTGAGAACGACTCTTGGGTTAAATCAAGTTGTTTATATAAACAGAGGTGTTGGGTGGGTTTTTTGTTGTTGTTTTTTTTTTTTTATTTTATTTTTTTCTTGCAGCAGCTTCGTATGCTATAGCATGGATTTGAAAAAATGCTGTGAACAACATCTCCCCAGACCTGGCCAGCTTGGGAGAGCGTTTTATAAAGTTAATCATTTTTGTCTGTTTCTGCTAAAATTAACCACTGTGAGTTTCGCTGTTATCCCCTCTCCACCCTCCCGATTTCATCGATAACGGGGTTCCCTCCTGTGAATCTGCCCCTCTAACCAGCTGGTCCCTCCCCGACCTGCGGCCCCTTTCCACCGAGTGCTATTTTGTAAGATCTCTTGTCACCGGGGCTCTGCGAAGACTTAGGCGTGTAATGGGAAACATGTGTCTATCCCTGGCGCTTGCAACCGTACCCCGAGGATCTCCAGCGAGGGCTGGAATGGGAGACAGGGAGCTGATTGGGGAAAAGCTCGGAGCCAGAGACGGCAACTTGGGTGTTGTTTTTTCTTTTCTTTTTTTTGTTTGCGCTCAGAAGTGGAGGATCTCACACAATAACGAGAGCAGCAAACGGCAGACTCTGCCACGGAGGTGGGGGGACGTTGGGCAACAGCGCTCGTGACAAGCAGCCCAGACAAAAGGGAGCAAGGGGGAAATAAATGGCTTTTTAGAAGATGGCAAAAGCAAAATGATGGGAAAACAACCCCAAACAACCCTGGCCTGCCACAGCATCGCACATTTTCCTGAGCCAGAGAAAAAAGAGGAAGAAGATGAAGAAGATGCAGAGAAGTTGGGGAATCATTGGGCTTTTAAAATTATTTTTTGTGGATCGTCACCATCAAAAAGAAAAGTGGTCATCATAATACTGCATGCATGACATATGATATATATAATATGCATAATATATAAAAAGAAAAGTGGTCATCATATTACTGCATGCATGATGTATGATATATAATATACATAACATATATAATATATATGATATATATGGGATAATGTGCCTTACTGCTATCCCTTCTGGATGTTTTTATCTGTAGTCTTCTGGACAAAGGAGATCCTGTAAAGAAATCTGTGCACTGCACAGGGACGGCAGGCCCAGGGTACGGGTGAGGTTTATTCCAGCAATAAAACCTGCTCATCACCTTGGCCACCTCTTTACATTTTCTGGGGTACCGGGTGGTCAGAGCTTCTCGAGCCGCTGAGCAGCCAGAAATACCGCGCAGAGCAATGAGGACCCAGACCCAACCACCTTCTCTAAAATCAGAGTGTGACTTGGCCTCATCTGGGATTAAGCACTGGAACAACAAAGCTCGCAGGATCTGGCCGGTGTCTGACAGACAGTGCTTCTGGGTTTCCAACAGCCAGCTTCTTTTAAAAAAAAAAAATTAAAAAATCAGGCTAAGGCTGAGGCACGTTGTTGTTTCCTTGCGAGTTCACTTGCAAAGGTCACTGCTCCTCTCCCCCCACCCCAGTGTCTCTCTCTCTCTCTCTGCAACTCTTTTGTTTGTGCAAGGCTTCAGGAATTAAAACCTCATTTCAAGGGTTATGAGTAGACCACAGCAGCGATACATTGCACTGATTACCAGCAGCAGGCGAGCTTTTCCCCGTCAGCTCTTTAGCTGCAGTACTGTGCAAGATCTATATGGCTTACACTGATTTTTCCTGCCTGTAAATTTTTTTTTCTTTCTAGCTAACACGGACTCCATTGCATTAGCAGAACAGACTTATCGTGATAAATTGCATAGGATTATATTGTTACAGGGAATTGCCATCACCTCAGCAGCAACAGAAAGAGAAGAAAAAAAAGATAAATAGATAAATAACTGCAAGATAGCTGGGAGTGCAGCGAGAAGAAAAATGGCCCTGCTAGGAAAGCAGATAGATGTCTTCCTCAGGTGCAAAGATTCATTCACGGAGACAGCACTCTGGGAAATCTTTGTGTGAGAGAGCCAAGCTATAGGAAAGTGGTTGTCTTCATGGAAAAGGTGGGGGTTTAGGGGTTCCTAGGGGTTTAAGTTTTCTCGATCCAGAGTTCATTTGTCGATGCAATGACGGGAACACCATTTTCAGAAGTGAACAGCAATTTGCAGTGGCCTAATTTCTGGGTAGATAGATGGAGAAACCTTGGAAGATGCTGGATTTCCCAGAGGCAGCTGGCACCTCCCCTGGGAAAGTCAGGCTTCTTGCAGCAGGACCCCCGAAAACTGAGGGAGCCCCAAATCGCTCAGCGCTTCTGCAGACAGGCACATCATTGATTAAAGGGCTGGCAGGAATGTTATCTCTCCTGGCCTCTTGCATAACAGAGGCTAGATAATTAAGTTTTATAATCTTTGCATCAAGCCTGTAATTCCCTGATTGCGTTAGAGTATGTCTTTGAGAGAAAAAACCCAATCTAAATGCTCCAAGAAGCACCTTGCTTCCCTGAGCAGTCTTTACAGTCACCCATTAGAAAGGCTCATGACTAGAAATGGTTGAACATTTCCACCTCCCATTCGGCCTGATCTTATCTGGGTTGAGCTTCCAGCCCTGGCCTTGTTTCTGCCTGCTCAATGAAAGACTGATTTGCCATCAGCAACCCTTTCTCTGCTGCGGGGACGGGCCAGCTGTGATGGAGCCACCTCTTGCCCTCCTCCTTGGGGAGCTCAATGGGTCGAACTTCTGAGATGCTCAGCCCAACCACACTCTCCACTGTCATTTTTCAACTTGTGCTTTCTTAAACCCTCAGTAATTCACTGACTTCATCTCCAAAGTCTGGTCTCCACACCAAGCCCGAGCCAGGCACGTTCCCAGCCGTGCTACGCACAGTAGCAGTGACACTTATCTGCTGGTAATGCCAACCTCTGCCTCTCTTTTATTTCTCTGTATCATTATGTTGATGTAATAAATATGCAGAGGAGCTCCAGGCACCGGCCGTTTCCTTTGTTTGAAACGCTCTACCACGTTCTCCCAACTGGATATTACCGTATGATTATATACATGCCAGAGAAATAGCTCCCGATGTCAGCGCTGCTTTTATACTGCATCTCTGGCCTCCCCCGTCCTCCCCTCTGCGTTTCCCATCCCACATTCACACGCTCCCATTACATGGCTAGCCTATATTTTAGTCCCTCTGTTCTTGCTGCAGCTCCTCTCGGTAAGGGAAGTCTTGATTATACGTTACGGCCAAATGACTTAAATCATAGAAAAAAAAAAATGAACACAGAGGAGGTCAAAATGAAGTCAGAGCCCTCTGGTCCTCGCCGGGAGCCGGCGGGCACCTCCTCTCGCTCTGCCGAGCCTCTGCACGCCTGGAAGGATTCAACCTCCATCCGGGGAAACTCCCACCCCTCCAAACCAGCCCATGGTCAACCGGGCACGGGGCAAAATCTTATACATGGGCTGCAAACTTCAGGCACTGGGAAGATTCCTGCCTATTTCCAGCAGTGGGAAAATGTATGAGCAGGGAAGTCATATTTACATAAGTCAAGGAAAACACTGTTTCCTTCTTCGGCAGGAAACAGAAGTTATTCTCAGAGCTTCAGCAAAAGAACAAGAAATTAAATAAAGTGCTGGCAGCCTAAACTTGTTTTAATCCTGTGGTTTTACAATCTCTGAGTCAAAATAAACACATTTTCAATCTCAGGAGAATTATTAGGGTAATAATGGGGGGAGGGGGGAAGTTATTTACAGGCTCCAATGGAATCATTCATTGAATCATGCAAACTGAAACAACAGATTCAGGGCAAGAAAATTCACATTTATGCAACCGTCTGGTTTAATTCTTCTGTTAGTGGGCACTCCGACGCAGCAATACAGGATTGGGCAAACTTTTGGGTGCTCCCAGCAGGAGTTTTGCCTGAGAGAATGGCAATGATCAATATGACAACACCCAATTTCTTTCAGTTAAGAGTTCTAATGGATTTTAATGGTGGTGTCCCTCCTTAAGCCTTGGGTGGGTGCTCCTGGGTGGGTGCCAAAGCAGAGCTCCTGGGTGAGGGCTCCCATCCCCGGCATAGTATGATGTTAATTTACATAGCCCCATGATATCCAAAGATTAAATGCAAACACAGACTTTGAATCCTTGTACCTTGATGTTCTTACCATCTCAGCTCTTAAAAAATAACCCGATTTGGCATTGTTTTTCCTCTGGACAAGGGTCAAACAGCCCACACTTAATTACGGTCCTTCACCTTCTCTTCTGACCGGAGTAGTTGTGTTTGTCCACGACATCACAAGGACATCCCTATGGGCAGCACCTTACGTTAGCTCCCTGCCTGCCTCTTCTGATTTATGCTTTTCCTGTGCAATTCAACAGTATTGCAAACGCCATTCTTTTGGGGTTGAATTCCTGTCTGCCACTATGCATGTCTACATGCCTGAACCACACGGTGTAAACGAGTGGAAAGGTTAGGTGTTTATCTTATCAATTGATCGATCGATGTATCTATCCATCTATTGTATATATATTTTATATGTACATTTTATAGACATATTTTTATATATATTAGAGCCTATCCTAGGATTAAGGAGGGACAGCACCATTAAAATCCATATATATACACATATGTATCTAATATATATATTAGATAAATACCTGATTTACACTGCATGGCTTAGGCATTTAGACATATATATATATATATTTATCATAGGCATCACATAGTTCTGGGGAGCTGTGTCTGCAGCCAGCAAGAGCTGCAGGTGCAAGAGCAACCAAAAGTAATTATGAGAAATAACTACAGGTGGTAGTTACAAGGGTAAATACAAGAGGTAGTTAGAAGAAATAGCTACAAGAGGTAGTTACAAGGGGAACTACAAGAGGTGGCTACAAGGGTAGGTACCAGAGGTAGGTAGAAGGCTCTCGGCACTGGGAGCGTGAAGGGCATAGGAAGAAGAAGAGCCAATGTGTAGATGCCAGGATGGGGATGATGCAATCACAGCAAGTCCTTTGTAAAGCTCTGGCCTTTCAGTGGGATCCTGGGAGACAAAAGCAGATGGCAGATAAGTGAGAAAATCTTGAATTGCTTACTCCTTTCAAACCCAAATTGGGGCAGAGGAACAGTTTGCCCTGCACAAAGCAATTCCTAAGCCTACTTAGGCTGCTGTTCAAAGGGTAGAGGTTAAACTCAGAAGCAAGCCTGTAATTTTTATAAACAAGGCTCGCATTTCCCTTCTGGAAATATATATATGGAAACCCACGTACGCATGGAGCCTAAGACACGCACGAGAAGACCATTGAAGTCTCGTTATCTTCGCTTTTGTTCTGCTTTCCTGGTGCTTTTTTAATCCCAGTACAGGTACTGCCTTGGGATTGACTCCCTTTTCCAGGACAAGCTTTTCACAGGGCTGAAGGGCTCTTTGTTCTGGTCCCGCTGCCCCTCGGCGTTGTTTGCTGTGCCGTCCCTGGGGTGTACTTCTGCTCTTCCAGGGGGCCAGCGGCGGAGAGGAAGAAGCAGAGGATGTGAACTCCCATGTTTGAACACAAAGAAAGAGAGAGAGGAGGACCTGTTTACTCTTCTGCTAAATGCTCCCCAGCAGACAGAAAGATTTCCGTGTGTTCATGGGTAAAACACTAAAAAAAAAGGGGTAGGGGAGGGGGGGATGTAAGGGGGGTGCCATGGCACTGGGTTTATCCCCACTGAGCAGCACGGTGGCAGTGCTTGCAGACCTTGCTGCCGCTACCACCATCTCAGTGCTTACGTGAATTCTTCAGATTTGCGTCGGAGTCACTTGTGGGACTTCCAGGTATAAAACCTGTTGGCTCCAGTGAAGCTGCTTCGCATACCATGGCGAGGAACGTAAATACATCAGTGCCGATGGCGCTTGGGAGAGAGCCATGGCCATTCCCAAGCACGTAGGGCTGGAAGGGACCACCTACATCACTGGTCTCAGTCACCAGCTCCTCACAAACACCTTCCACAAGCTGGTCAAGCACCGGCTACTCAGCTATTTCCTGGTTAGTCTTGCAGCTGCTACCCCTCACTTATTAAAAGCTTGGCATAAATATTGGAGTAACTCAGTTTGCCTCAACATTTTTTTCAACTAAAGGTTATGGAGCCCTTTTGAGGAGAATTTGGAGTCCACCTTACGCACATGTCATCACGTTATCCTTTTTGTTATAAGACTGGTAAAAAAAGCAGCTAAGATGCACTTGTTGCACCATTTCCCCAAAATGCTATCTGTTTTTGCTTGCACTCTTGAGAACATATATGCTGAGAGGATTTTGTGTTTGGTTGTCCAGCATGGGGAGGAAAGTTGGCAATAATTTCGCAGCCCTTCTCTCCACGTCTTACGGCCCTGGTGGTCCATAGCTGACCCGTGGGTTGGTGGTTAGTGAGACCAGCCAAAGGCTCTCGCCTTCTGCGCTCTCCCCAGTGGGTTGTTGTGAATGACTGAATCATTAAAGTGAATAATTTGCTGTAATAGATGACCAGCTTAAACACCTTCTGCATCTTCACAACAGTGTTGCCTGCATCAACCTCCTTGCCCAAATTATGTGGCCAAAGAGCAAGCCATATCTTGGACATGATCTGGGCTATAAACAATATTTTTAGGGGAGAGAGAGAATTAATTTCGATGAGGATAGTTTCTCCACAGCCCAATGTGCAGTTGTGAAGAACAGGCAAATCCTGGGCACTGGGAAAGGGCAGGCAGGAGATTCTTAATTTTTTTTTGGAAGCAGAGCTGCCATGAAACCATACTCAAAAATAGGTGTTACAGAGGCACGTTGTGAGGCGAGCGTGGTTGCAGGATTGAGCTCAAGGCATCTCCAGTGTGGCAGCCCTGGCCCAGTGATGGTCCTGGGGTAACGGTGGTGGGACCTGGGGGGTCTTCATGACTCAGTGAAACTGGAGCGAGTTAACTTGCATTTATTGTGGATTAAGGTGAGGACATGGACAATTACTGAAGAGCAGCCACTGCTCAAGTGCCGTCCTTGCCTGGTGGGAACCTGCTTGAAAGGCTGTACCCACAGAGAGGGTGGACGGTGGTTATCTCAAGGTCACACGTGCAGGAAGCCACCAGGACGACATGAATATTGTGTGAGTGGGAGCTGCTGGTGGGGCTATCGGTGCTTCCCGGGTCAGGCAGGACACACAGGGTGTCACCCGGCCCCAGAACAAAGCAGGAAGAAGTGAAGATGGCGCCAAAAATCCTGGTGAGAAGGTTCAAAGTCTGGCCAGAGCAACCAACTCTTGTCAACAGAAGGAGACCTGGGCTGCAGCAATGCCTGTCTGGAGCTCACCCTTGCACAAATCTTAAAACTCCACTGTTCCCTCTTAACAGTACACACAGGTTCACCCCGCTTACGCCTACACCCCTCCCCCACCTTCAGCTGCCAATGTTAGAATTAACTTTACTTTTTCATGTGAAAGAGCCCAAGGACAGGTATTTAACTAATGGTCTACAGATGGGCTTTTGCCAACATTTTGCAGGGGTGTCTCTGCCTTGTAGAACATGTCCTGCTGAGGCTGAAATGACAAAAGTCTTTAGTATCCTTTTGCTTGAAGTTTTTGTATTTCTTCATCTGAGAGCATCCTGGTCCATGGAGAAGCTCGCAAGCAAGTAACAGCAGCAACTGTAATAAAATCACCACCAGCATCTGGATCTTCTTGAGGGTGAAAACAAATGATGATGTGGCTGCACAGCCATAAAATCAACAGCGGCTTTCCAACAAAAGCCGGAGGACATCGGCTTTGCTGGAGCACCAGCCATGAGTAATGTCTTTAAGGGTTAAAGTAGCAAGCTGACAAAAGCCTTAATGTTTCTACAGCACACAGACATGTAACATACAATACAGGACAATTTGTTCTATTGATGTCTAAAAAATGCTTAATGGAGAAACAGGCTGTTAAAATACAGGATACTTTATAGGTTAGCTCTTCTCCATACTTCATCCTCAGGTATTTGCCAAGTTAGCAGAGCATCAGACTTCAAGTCATATTTAGGCTTCTTCAGAGCAGTTTTTCCACTAAAAGCTTAGCTAAAAGACATACATATTAATGAAAAGGAGTCATTCATTCTTGTCACACAGTTTGTCCTCAGAACAGTTGCAAATCCTGCATATCATTTTTTTTTCTAATCGAGGGGAAATAAAACAGCTTTTATACAGTTACACAATTGTCCACAGTCTTTCCCAAGAATGGAAAAATACCCTAAAAATGGAAAGCAGGTGGGTTTTTCTCCACATTGAGTTTCTTCTTCTGCACAAGAACAAACAGGGTACATTCCTGATTTCTGTTTTAAAAAAGCCATAATCAGTGTGTCTTCTGAAAGAGTCCCGTGAGCTGGAGATCTGTTGGAAGTGGGGTTTGGTGCCTGTACCACTTGTATGTGTCTACAGTTTCTTCTAACCAGGTTGACAAAACTTTCCTACTTTCCTACAATGCCACAGCAACCTTGGCATCCCACCTTTCTTTTCCATCCCTCCTAACTTGGGAAGTTCTGCAGATTTCTTTGATATTGCTGTTGGCATGGGAGTGCCAAAGCCAAGTTGACGGGGATGGGGGAGAAGAAGCGGAGTTTGTTGTTTGCTTAAAAGAGACACCTGAGAAGCGCAGAACATAAGAGGAGAGGAGAAATGCTCAATAAAATAATCACTGCTGCAAAACTCCGGGTCTGGAGCTCCCTGGGATTTCACTGAGGATTTGCTTCGTTACTTCTGAATGTCTTCATTAGCTCAGAAGCCTCCTTGGTGGGAATAGAGTTGGAAAAATGGACCGCTCCGGCATGTATTTTTTTTTTACATCCAGGTGGATCCCAGCCAAGCACACAGTCACACCATTATTTCAGACATGGGTTATCAGCAACGCACACAAGAACGCAGGGTTAGAGGAGCAACCTTCTGAAGAAATGTTGCTGATAAACCTGGAAATACTCTTAGACCTCCCATGGCAGAGGAACAGCCAGGAACAGTTAAGCGAGTGCCAAAGCAAAACCCGTGACTTGAACAACTGCAATTTTCAGAGACGTTTAAAACAAAAACTCAGACTGAACTCAGAGGCATGAGAACAGGATAGAAAATTAGGCTGATATCAATGAGGCACCAGATGGGTCTGAGTTTAGTTCAGGGTCAAATTTTGGGAGCTTCCTGGCTTTTCTGGAGATTTTTTTTTTTTTTGTGGAAGTGCTCTAACTCATTGAGATGTACTCGGCGGACACCTTCAGCTTGTTCTCCACTCAGCAGTGCAGCATCCCTCCCAGATAAACCAGTCCGCGCCGCCCTTATTTACTGTGTCAGCTAATGGAGGGATAAAAGCAGATGGGACGGCTCCATTTTGCTGTTTTTCCTCCCACCTTTCTTCTTCGCGGCCTGCCACCGATTCCCTTTCCTCCCCCTCTCCTCCTCCCCTATTAAAGCAAAACATCTGCCACAGTTTTAAGATGCTGTGAGCTTTTGCAGCAAAGATAGCACTTGGCGGGGAGGGAAGCTGAGCGAGAGCCACAGCAGGTGAAGGGGTTTAATTCCCCCGTTGCTGTAATCAGCTGCCACGACCACGGAGCCGTCCGCGGGAGGCAGCGGTAATGATTTCCAAACCAAAAAAGAGAGCTCTGGCAGGCTGGACCGGGGCTTGGCCCCCATCCGTCAGAGCTCCGCAGAGCTCAGCTGGTGACTAGTCGCTGCGTCACTCCTTTCTGATTAAATTCCCATTAAGTTTAAAATAATAATACGTCCTTAGTGGAATAAGAAACTCTGGAAGAAGAAAGGAAAAAAAAAAAAAAAGAAAAAATTCTTTGTGGGGCTTTTTTGGCCAGCGGTGAACTAAGGGCCAGCCCTGAAGAAGCATGTGGGAAAAATGGCTCTAGGGCCACGCTTTTCTTCTGGTAAAGTGCGGGGCTTATCCCTGCATTTGCTACGACCACAAAATCCAGATTCACCGGTGAACTAAGACCCTTTATACGATTATGACAATGAAAAATGCTGGGCAACGTACGTAAATTATGACGTGTGAACTATAAGGTACAGAAGCGCCCAAGTCTTTCAGCAGACAATTTCTCAAAGGGGGGTTGATCAGAACAACCTGTACATTTGTGTCCAAGATCTTCGGTCTGACATTTTGTTCTCCCAGCTATCTGACCCTTTTTTTCATTATCTGGCTGCTCGTCGCCCCGTGCGGGAGCCAACCAGCCCGAGCAAAAGGGTATTCTGCCATCCCCACTCAGACCAGCCATGAAGAAAAATATAGAAATAGGTCCACGCCACTGGATCTCAGACCAGGGAAGTATGTGCCAATCTTTACCACCAAGATTTGCCCGTACACCCAAAGATCAGCAGTTACTACAGCAGCAATATTAACAATTATACTAATAATGCATCTTCTCAACTTACATTTCTTCTTTAGTTCTTACAGTCCACTGATCGCTGGGGAGGGAATACCAGTTTGCGTCTAGTCCAGTGATCATATCTTACTTCTTTTAGCACTGAAATGGCAGAGACAACCCCACAAACTTTCATTAGTGGATCAATCTGAAACTTTTGGCTAAATGTGAGATACAGCGTTTTACTTCATTTGGGGGCTATATAATCTTTTTTGGATAACCCTTTCCTTTGGTTCAGGTTAATTTTTGAAACCGAAGCACTATGAAAAGCAGATCTGAAACGTGTGAATATTCAGAAAACAACAAAATGAAACATTGCAGCATTTCCACGGCCAATCTTTGCATTTAAGAAACAGACGGGAAAGTAGGGACATTTTCAGGGCCAGCATTCTCTTTTTTTCAGTGAAACTTTTCAACAGATTTGAATCCATTCACAGTCTTTTTCTTCCCAAAGTCCCATTTTGAAGGATGAACTTATAGTAGAAAGTCCCCCCTGCCACCTCTGTAGTTAGCACTGCCCCAGACAGGGAGCAGATGTGGCTGAGCCATTTGGGTCCACCCTACTTCCCCTCCACGAACCAACACCCCCTCCAGACCCCTTCCCCCCACATTTTATGTGGTGGGTAGCCATGTGCAGTACGTTATGGTCCTGGGGGAAAGTGGAGGAGCTGCTGAAATTACGGAGGTCATATGAATAGTAACCAGATGTCCAGCTGATAACACCTGGCTACCTGATGCTTGGGTCCAAGGTGTGTAAATAGGTAGTGGAAGTGTGAGGCTTTTGGCAAATGCCCAATTTTGCTTGTGGTTGCTCATACGACTTCCCTACTCAAAGCTAATTCACATCAAAGTCAGGTTATCTGGGAAAAGATTAGGAAAAAGCAAAAGAAGAGGCCGTAAATCATCTGGAGATGAGGTTGAATTCCTCAGGACCACAAGGTTGGGGCCAAAGCCGGGAATGCAGCGTGTAATGGCCTTGCTTATTGCCCCGGTGCTCTATCCCAGAGTTATTAATGGCCTCTGGTGTGCAGTGACAATAACAACAGCTTGAGGAGCAACCTAATAAAAAGAGGCTCCCCGCTCCAGGCAGAGCAGCCGGGTCACTTGTAGGTATCACATCCTCAATCCCACCTCCCAAAGACATGATGCTGGTTGTCGCTGTTCCCACTGTGTGTTTCCTCCATCGGCATTCCTAGAAGGACGCTAACGGCTCCCCTGATGATTTGGCTCTGATTATTAAGGTATTAGAGAGTAAAAAAAAGCTCCTCAAAGTCCTGGGAAACTCTACCTGGCACACACCACGGGGCTGATAACACCACCCTCTGCAGTGCGCTGGTGGGGGGTAGGAGGAGCTGAACTATTGATCTTTTGTAATCTGGCTGGAATTAAGTGACAGTGATGGAGTACTTTGTAATGGACTTCCTGAATCCTCGTACAAACGGAGGAAGTGACCACCCTTGACCAGATTTCTACTCATGTTGCCTGTTTCCCTGCCTGCATTACACATTTTTCCCTTTTGCAATCAGCTCCGACCCTGCTTTAGCGGGGCTAATGAATTAATATTCAACCATCCTGTGAGAACGGCGGTCTGGAGGGGCCGGGGGGCTCCCTGGGGAGGGGTTTGCCAAGGTATCATCGAGCTGAAATCCTCAGTGCAGAAAGGTCTCCGATGTCCCAGGAAGGCAGCTCTGGGGTGGCCAGCCCCATGTCCCCATCGCCTGGGGAAATCTGGCCAGTGGTGCCCCAAAGCACCGGGCTTTCCTGGGCACACCAAGAAATGCTGTCCTTGGGCTGTGCCTATGAGATGGAGAGTGTCTAGCATTCCCGGTGGCTTTGGTCCCTCCTCAGCAGCAGACATGGTGTTCAACAGAGCCGGCAGCTGTGCAGGAGACACTGGAGCCTTCCAAGTCTTGCATCCTTCAAGCAATGCCGGGGAGAGGATGCCTTTATTTTTGGAAGGCATCGGTTGAGCTCTATTGTCCCGGCGTATCCATGTTACAAAACCGTGTTGGGGACCCATCCCTGCCTCGTGACGGGCTTGCGTAACCTTCCAGCAGCATTCGTGTTGAAAAGGGACCATGACCTTTCCTTTGTGGAGCAGCATTGCATTGCCAGCCAGGAGCTCTGGCAGACAAGCTTATGAACTCCCTGTCTCCCACCCAACGAGCTGGCCATGAACGTACCCCGAAGGCTCATGTTGAAAAGCCAGCGTGAAACAAAAAAGAGACCACAGATTACGGCCCGTGGGAGCTTCAAACCACGCCAAAGGCAAGAGCCAGTGGACACTATAGCCATAGAAGGGCATATTCAGAGTCAGTTCCCAGCATCCCGACCTTGGTTTCAAGCACTGGCTTTGGAAACACAGTCAGTCTTGGCAGTCTGTGTGGGCTCTGCCTCTGGCATCAGGGCTGGCAGGAGGAGGGAGCTGCAGAAGAAATGGAGTTCAGAGAAATCCCTTTGTTAATCTGGCCCTGGGAGTCTCACAAGCACAGGCAAAGAGGTGGCTGCAGAGAGGGAGCAGAGGTGACCCCATGAGGATGTCGAGCAGCCTAGTGAGAGAAGTCTCACTGGCCAACCCAGCCCTCATTAATACCACCACCAAGAACAAAAGCTGAGCCATCACATCTCAGCTCAGGTGTGGGCTTTGGTTTTTTCATCTTTTCCCGCATCGAGCTCCCAGGGACTCTGAGCAGGAGGGAATTTGAGAGAGGTACACCCCTTGACACCAGCTCTGGATTTGACCACTTGGCCCTGACATCTTTTAAAACAAAAGTCATGTTATCAGTTGTCTTTTGTCCCTGTCCTGAATCCTGGAGCCCATCACTCAGCAAAGAGCCACCTCTGAGCTTCACAAATGTGGATTCACCCGCGCCGCAGGGGAGGGTCGAAACCAGACTCGGGTTTGTGCTACCCAATAGATAGTCCTTTGCTACCTTTTTCCCTTTTCATCTTCTTTTGGTCTTCCCTCAGCTGGTTAAACTCCTACTTTCCTGCTGCCTGAATCAGGAAGGTCTGGAGACTTAGTAAAGGGTTCAGGTTATGGTCCAGTGTTTTTTTTGTCACTTACTTATCTAAATAATGCAGGAAAAGCTCCTGCATTTCAGGCTGGGCTCTCCACGAAACGTGTAGAACAGGAGAGGTGCGAATGGAAACCTTGGTGGCATTAGGTGTTGTTTTTCTAAACATTCCCCATCAGTAAGCAGGCAGTCTCTCAGCGCTGCACGGTCCCACCGAGGTCTTTAAATCGTATTTCTAGGATTTCTCTAAAACAGGGGCCTCAAGCTTTTAAACACAAAGGGAGCTGGGGAACGGTTTCTTTAGCAAGAGATTTGAGCAAATCAGTGCTTTTCGTCTCACTTTTTTTTTTTTTTTTTTTTTTACTGAACATCTGCTGGGGTTTGTATTTTTTGAGTCATGGGGGTGAAAGGGGTTGAGGGGGAAAGAGAGGTTTGCAGACGGGGTGAGCACAACATACACTGGAAAAAATCCCGGATGCTATAAATGGGAGCCCCCTAACAGTGCAGCTCATCTGAAGCAAAATGAAAATATCAGGCATCCAAGAAACATATGTGCAGATGGCTTGGAGCCCAGTCTCCTTACTGGGGCTCTGCATTAAATAAAATGCACCGGGTCATGTTGCTACAGATATAAGAGATTACTAGGTGCAATGTGCACTTCTCTGTGAAACTGCAGGTTTTTTAAACAATTGGAAATCCAGAGCTTGTTTATGGATCGAGCAAATGGCTTCAGTCAAGCAAAACAGACCTGTTTTTTTTTGGTTTTTTTTTTTCTAGGGCCTGGGTCAGGAGGCTCATACTCTGTGAGATTTCGCTGCAGACACCGCTCAGAAGGAGAGCAGCCTCAACACCGACGTGAGACGCAGCATCCAAGAGGGCGATTGACTATGACCTGTATTTTTGAAGGATGATATGAATCAATCCAGAGCCTTGGCAAGACCTCGCTGTTGGGGCTTGTGCTCTCAGCCAATGTCAATTATGTCATTACTGAGCCTGCAGAAGCTATTACTAATGTTACTTTTACAGTTCACTGCCGACCAGAGAAAAGAGTTTTTCACACTGTTGTCGTTTTGTTGGAGCAAGACTATACGAATCGCAGATGGCTTCCTTGCCAGATGTAGCCTCGCAGGACGGCAGTTTGGGGTTTACAAGAGGTTTAATGAAAACTTGGCCTTTTCCCAACTTTTGGCAAATACTCCTGGGCTGTCAACTCACGCAAGCAAGTCAAGATCCTAAAAATGTCTAATGACTTGTTCTCACCAAACGAGGAGGTGAAAAGTTTTACCTGAGAAACAAAACCCAAATGAGCAAACCAATACTCTATCACACTGGGCCTGAGCTCATGATCACCGCGGTTATTGAAAGGCTCTCACTGCACGCTGGGTCCGTTCCCAAATCTTTGCTATTGCTCTTGAGGCGTCCAACATATTTCTGCTGACATAGAACATTGATGGCGAGTAGGGGGGAGAAGTGACATCCAGGTGTGTCGAAGATCACATCATCCTTGCTTTGAAGTCTACTGCTCTTTTTTTTTAATCAGTTATGACTTCGCTGCTTTGTCCTGGGCTGAGAGTTTGTTTGCGAGCCTTTTTCATTTGGTTTGTTTCTTCCTTGATGATATGAGCAGTTCATTAAAATTGTGCTTAAAGAAATTCTCAGGTGTGTGCCTTCAGATGTAGGACATCTCCTCTACTCAACATGCCTACACGGTGCAGAAATAACCAGCATCTCCAGCTGCAAACTGGAAACTCTTCACGTTATTCGAGTTTTCAGGTATATTATTTCCTTTTCTGTATTCATGAATATTTGTGCTCAGTGAGACTTGGCATAGCACGGTGTCATTTTAAGCATAACTCTTTGTAGTTTATCAGTCTCCCCATTTTCCTTTCCCACTCCCCAGGACTGATATTCATCCTGGTCGGAAATCTCAAATGAAGTCAGCTGCAGTGATTTGGCCGCAAAGTTTCTTCAGTTATGGTTTGGATACGAAATGAGTTCCTAGGTCCCAGTAACCTCAAAACTCTGCCTCGTGGGTGCAGTGTGCGCACCAGTGGGACAGAGCACAATGGTGCCTGTACATATAAAAAATGCATTTGAGCCATTCAAAAAAAATCAACTCCAACAAACAAACCCTGAAGCATAATTCACACCGCGTCTCAAGGCAATGAGCCTGTCTCATCTACGGGCTTTTAGCAGTCTCCCATAACCAACTGCCCTTGCCTCAGCTTGTCTGCCTGTCTTCAAATATCTTCATCCTGAGCCTAACTTGAATGGTACATTTTTTTATCACATGGTTGGTGCACAAACCAGATGATTGAATTCTCCGGAGGAAGAAGGAAGTAGCACTTTACATCCATGTGGCAAAGGGATTAACAAAACGGCTGAGGAAACGTAATCACGGAGATGTTATCCTTTTTCCACTGACTGAGGTTTGGATGCAAACCTGATATCTAACCCTCCTTAGCAATCCTGTGGATCCGTCTTCTTCAGAATCACTCTTGAACAGGGTTATTCTGACTTTTTTTGTGTGTTAGGTGCTCAGAGACTTTACAGAAATGAAGTTCATTTACCACGATGCGTTTGAATGCATCTGAATTTGAGACAAAGCACACCAAGCAAGGCCAGTCTGCCTCTTTGTACTTTGGTGACTGCACGATGGAGTTGCAGATCATATTAGGGAAGCTATAAAGGACTGTAAACCTTTCTCACCTCCAGAAAAGAAAAACCATAACTGTCAGGCTTTTCTAAATAAGGTTTTTATAATCTGCAATTTTGTAGAAGGACTTTGGATAGAATCAGAAGAAATCAAGTGGTTTGTGATGACTAGCCTTTAAAAAGTGTGTCATGTCTTTTCATAAAACAATGTCTTGCTGGCCTGGGAGGGCTATTGCTAATGAAAGACTGCAAAGCTGCATAATATTGCCCACTTTATGCAACAGAAGAGACTTATCTTAGTATAGCAGTAGCTCTAATAATAATCTTCCCAAAAATACATTCAGCTTGAAAATATTTTTTCTTGGATAGCTGTTTTTTCCTCCAGTGAAATAATGAGCACCATTATTTCCATGGTGCGTAACACCTCAATCTCTGGTCTGCAAATGCTTCTTTGTAGGTGGCCCAGAGATCTGGTCTTTAATGAGTTTTGGGTAGGGCTGAGCTCACAGGCAAGTGCTGGGACTCTGGAGAAGTGACCATGAAGCTCAGAGGTGTGGGAGAGGAAGATTTAATTCCTTTGCATCCCATAAACATTTGATGTGGCCCCTCAGCTAAGGCAGTTAGGGTAGATTTCATCTCACCATGCCCCAACTACATCTGTACTCAGTGAAGAGAGGGAGAAGTCTCCAGAGCGCGGTGTGGACATCTACAATCTACACCTTGGAGGTGCCAGTGACTCTTCATTGACTGAAATGGGAGTTGGCTAATATGGGTAGCTATGGGTAGGTGTGGTGACTCCTATCCCTATGACAAATTGTGCTGCTTCCTTCCTTCCATAAAATAGAAATGGATTTATCTCCACCTGACAGATCTGCTGTAAGGACCCAGACCTTACAGAGAAGGAAGTGCTTAAATGAGCCAGCAAGGCGGTCGTGGTAAATACCTACATTCAAGAGCACGGGGTTGGTAATGTATAACATTCCCTAGTAAAATCACAGCATTATTAATTTTTCTGCCTTATATACCTTCAGAATGGTAAAAGCAAGAGGAGAAATCTGGCCCAGCGATCCATCATCCCAGGCTTTGAAATAGAGCCAACTTCAGTGAAATTTGAGTGAGCCCTTAGAAACACAAGGAGGGCTAAAGCAACAAGTGCATTTCACTGAGCTATGATATCATCCTCTATTCGTTTCTGGAGGGGGAAGCTGTTTATCGGATGTGTAGGAGAGAAGAAAGAAGCAGAAAATCACACACATATATTTAAATATTCAAAGCTGCCCCAGGAAAGAACTTAAAATCTGAGGTCATTTCCTCGACGAGCTTAAAACGTTATTTGTCATCCACGTCGAACCAGAAGAAAAAGGGAAATAAAAGAAGGACGGGAAAAAGTCTGCGGCACCCTTGCCATTTGAGGTTTGAATGGGAAGGTGCTCAGCTACGAGGGCCGGCGGCCAGCCGAGCCAGCCTGCCAGGGCGCCCCTCTGATCTGCTCCCGGCTGGCTCAGAGCACCAAAGTGGCAAAATTCGTGGAGGGGAAGAGAAGAGGCTACGCAAAGCCGTGGTACCACCTGGGACTGCTTTATGTTTCCTTACCGGCACGGGCATTTTTAAGAGCCTTCAGCGAAGTGGCCTCAAAGGAATGAACTTTCCTCTTCTCTGCCCCATCTAGGCTGTGTACATTTGCATTAAATTCAGTCTGGAGAAGGTAGAAAGAGCAGATCCAAGTGGCACCTCCAGGAAACTGCCTAAGCAGCTTTAGTAGTATATTAAGCGGTATCTTACCGGGTTTTTGACTTGATTTAATAGTTTTCCCTGCATATCAGTGCGAAGTAGGTGTAATAAGGTGTCATTATATAGCGTAAATAAGTAGAAAGTGCATAAATGTCCCTTGCGATTGTGATCATCATCCCAATGTTGATGAGGAAGGGCACAGGCTGGGGAGCACAGGAGGCAGAGCTGGGACAATTCAGGGTGAAGCAGCACTTTGTGCTCAAATTGAGTGGCGACTGCTGAGTAATTGGAAGACAATATAGTAATTCACTAGGAACTGTGTAAATAATTTGGGGACCATGACCTGCCTGATGACAGCATCCCTTCATATCTCAAGCACCCTTATTAATGGTAGGGGAAGTGGGGACTTCACAGTGCTCACTGACCTGGCTGAGACCCTCCAGGGCAATCATGCATGAGAAAAAGCCAAGAAAGGAGATCTGCGTGTGCATCATACAGAAATCCCCCCTTGTCCCAAAATGTAACTATTCATTTATAAAGCTATACAAGGTACAAGTGTTCCTACAGGGGCTTTACCAGGGCCAGAGGAACCATGTGACATGCTGTTATGGCATCCCTCACATCCTGGAAGGCATTTGGGCTTGAAGACAATATGGACCACAGGACAGAAGGGAACACCAGCTCTCACCAGCAGCCTTGGCCCCAGCTCAGCCATTGGCAGTCTTTAGTCTCAGAAGACCCTCTGCCACCAGGACTCAAACTGGGGACCAGTTTGCGAGTAGAGAGGGACCACCCTGTCCATGATTTGTGTTTCCTTCTGCTCCTGCTGAACTCCCTGGAGGAGCACTGGGCAGCCCGCGTGAAGGTAGAACAGCGGCATGTGAGTGACTGACAAGTACAGACCAGTGCAGGCACCTGTGGGATGCTCACCTCTGGTCCTGTTTCATCGATTAGCATGATGCAGCTGAGGAGATGTCCTGGAGATGATGAAGATGATTTCCTCATGGTGAAGACATCTTCCTCTGAGCATCCCTCCATCCTCTTTAGAGTGGCTCCCTGGAAGCTTATTGCTTCCATTTGAGTTGGCCCCTGAACAGCTCGATGAGACTTGCTCCGCAATGAGCTTGTGGTCTGCCTAGAAGCACTGAACTGGCCTTTGGTCTGCAGTTGCTGTTTAGCCTCTGGATTGCGCAGCTCCAAACATATCATCGGTTCCCTGTTATCAAGGGCTCTGATTCAGAGCTCAGGAAAACATTGCCATTCCAGGCTGTGGGAGCTGTGCATTTTTTTTTCCCCTGGCAAATTTGACTTGAGCCACACCAGCCTTGTAAAAAATCAGAATATCTAAGAGAAGACAAGACTGCCAATTTTTGCATATTTGCCTATTAAAAAAGCTGCGCTTCCAGCATCTTTTGTCCCAGCTGAGGGGAGCTTTGGTGTTTGTTTAGACTCTGCAAAAGAAAATTATAATGATGATAATAACCAGTATGTGAGGTATTTCTCTTTGCTGAAACCTGGACCGAGGTCCGAAAGACGCTGCACAAGAGCCGATGAAGCAGCGTTGGCGCTTGCGAGGAGCAGCAAATGCCATCCTGCCCCTTCCTCTGCCACTGCAGAGCCCAAACACGCTGCCGCCCCGCAGTGCGGCTGCGTCAGTACGCTGGCACTGCGCTTCCCTGGAAGCTGGAGCAGTCTCTTGTCAGCACTGCTCTGAATGAGAACATCACAGCCCGACGTTGGGTCACACAGCGTTTTAGCGGGGTTTTTTGACAGTCTGACCATACCCTAAGCAAGGGCTGCCCTGCCAGGGACCCTTCCTACACTGCTGGTGCTGCACAAAAGGGGGGGTCCCCTTGCTAAAATACAGCAGAGGTGGTTTCGAGGGGCTCCGCAGCCCCTCCGCACCGTGGGAAGAGCACAGGGCCATCACTCCTTGCTGGAAAGTAACCTGAGAGCGGGCAATTTCTGTTCGTCTCACCACCGTGTGCAGCAGATGGGAAAACACCAGGGAGGCACTGGCCAGCAAGGCAGCAAGAGGTCTCTGGCACATCAGCACCAGGAGGTCTACAGACGTTGCCGTAAACCAATAAACGCTGCCAGTTTAATACTGGCAGTGAGACGAACTGACCCCACAAAGCCATAGGGGTGTGAATGCTCCCTGGGTACTCCCCGAGCTCATTTCAGCTCACTGCAGCTTTCTCTAAGATGCAGAAAAAAAAAATAAAATATTTTTTAAAAGGGTTATTAATCCATTTTAGGGCCAGAAGGACCCTCCAGAGCAGCCACCTGCCTTACACGGACCATCCAGTTTCACTGGACAGCATCGGCATCACGCCCATAACTAATGGTAGAGCAAGCGTCTCGTTTTCATCAAATGTGGAAAAGATTGGCTTCTTCTCTGCTCTAAAAAATCACGCCTAATGCTTTTGGGTTGGTTTTTTTTGTATTAAAATATTAAAATAACAAAGCAGAATTTCTCAGCTGGGCAAACTTCAGCACGAACCACAAACACAGGTCTGCCTGCAGCAAGCAGCGAGCCGGGAGGCATTACCAGGTTGTTAGTGTTAAAAGCAAGAAATGGCAAGGAAAATCCCTTCCTTGCTCCCTCCCAGTGCGGCAGTCCCTGCTCAACCCCCCCCCAGCCCCATCGTTCCAACGGCAGCGTGAAAATCAGCAATGCCAGCCTGCCACTGAAGTGTTACAGAGATAAGGGTGGTGGTGGTGGGGAATTTTCCACAGCTCATCGCTAGTCCTGATTGCATTGCCATAATCAAAACCTGCTGAGCCATCTCTCGATGTTCAAAGCCAAATGAAGATTGATTGAGGCAGCCGTGATGGGGTCACGCAGTAGACTCGTCACGACAGCCCTGCCCTGTGGTTGTGTATCTGAACGGTACGCTCCCCTTCGCACGCCGCCTTGCTGTCTCCCCGGCACCACGAGGAAGGTGTTAGTGTCCCTCGGGGTGTGAGGTACCGCAGGGAATCGCTGTGTTGCATCCCGTGCCACTTCTAGAGGACACGAGGACTCGGCTCACCCAGGTCTTGCCTGGCACCACGGCAAGACGCTTTGCCCCATGAGCAGCCATGGAGGAAGCAATACTCCAAAGATGACAAAGCCCATTCAGTAGCTTCCACTTCACATTTCCATTCGCTTCCCTTTATTAGATACCATGTTGTTACTAATATTTTTTTCTTTCTTGACTACCTCTTTGCTTCTGCAAAAGGGTGACAGGCTGAATCAGCTGTCTACTACTACAGCAGCCTTTCACTCAAAGTAAGTGACATTCGCTGCAAAATGTCTCAGTCTCCTGCCCTGGAGCTGAGTGGGTTTGTCACAGTCCAGAGGAAGCAATTTTAGCTGCCGTCTTAAATTAAGACTTGTGGCCCCGGTAGATGGAGGGTGAGAGCTGCGTGGCTTTCTCCATCACCCGGAGCACGGAGCCCAGGGGAACAAACAGGACCACCGAGAGACAACGTCAGCCTCCAGATTTGCCCTGTGCCTCCTCCTTCTCTCTTTTCACCCTTATCTCAGTTTCACACCAGATGCTACACCCTAACACCACGCAGATGTGTGCTTTCCTTGACCTCAGCAGAGCTTTAGCAGGGCAATGCTTTTGCAATTGCAAAAGGTTTTTTTCCCCCATTTGTTGTTTCTGAGACCTGGATGTAAACTCAATTTTTGAGATTCATTTCCAGTTTTGCTCCTCTTGTTCCTTCTGTGAGGAGGACAGGTTCCCTGATGACCCTCTGCTGGGCCATTCTGCAGCCAGCCCATGGCCACCAAGGTCCTTCAGGACGCCCTGAGGCCATGCTTCTCCTCCTCTCACTGAGCCCAATGGTGTTTTACCATGGCTGAATCCCCCCCATGCAGCACTGTCCATGCTTCAGTGTGACTTTTCCATCAATAACCTTGCCAGGCTGGTTCTGGGATTTGTCAGGAGAAGGACATTTTCTTCGTACATGGCTTAATACTCTGCTTGGACCGTTCACAATTCATCTCAGCCTGACATTTCATGCACTTTGAGAAACCCACAAGTCCTCGGGTGGAATTAGACAGCCCTTTAGTGGTGGTGTGGCCAGGGTGAAAAATGTCAGAAGTCAATTAAAACAATAAAAGTAGCTGCTTTGAACAAAACCAAGACTTGTCTATACCGTAACATAAGGTTCATCCAGGTTAGGTGTGGTGGAGGACAGAGCACCACAGTCTTTCTCAGCTCATCAGCAGGGAAGATTTTACATATTCTTCAGACAAACCCTTGGTCCCCATCATTGGTCTCAAGAGGAGAGATTCTCCGGACTATGTCAGATTTCAGAAAAACACCACAGCAATGACTGTGATTCCCAGATACTAATATGTCAGAAATGATAGTGCATTTTTCAAGGCAGAAGGCAGCAGTCTGGAGTTCAGTTACATTGTCCGGGTGATTAATGTGTTATTTAGGGAGCAGACAGAAGCAAGGAGCCTGAGAGAGGTCTCCTCCTCTCTGTGTCTGCCTTCTAGCACTGCAAAAAAAAAAAAAAAAGAAAAAAGGCAAATTTAGTTTGTGTGTACACTGTGTGTTTTCTGACTATCTAAGGAGTATGCTAAAAATGACCCAAACAGTGACTTGTGCACGCTGAAGACAAGTGCTCAAGTTTAACTGCTTCATGGGCACAGCTTATCAGCGTGACCAGTCTAACAACAAGCAAAATAACAATGCAAACAAAAATCCCAAAGAATCCAAAGACAATGAGATCGTTCTGGTTTATCCTTATATATGTGGGAGAAGCAGGATCCATCTGGTGCAGGTTTTGTACCGTAGACACCAAATCTCCTTCCCTATCTCCTCCACGTTTTATGACAGAGGTGGCCGAAAGGAGAAGGAATTTATCCCAAATGTGGGGGGACTTTGATGGTAGACACTCAGCAGAGCTGCTCGGCTTTGGGGTCACAGGGCAGAGCCTTGTGCAGTCCATCCGCAGATGCCCTGAGTGATGGTGGTGGGTGCAGGACGGAGCTTTGGTGGTTCATGTCCGCATCCAGCACCAGGGATGGGAATCCCATGTCAGGAGTGACTACAGCCCATTTTCCCCCTGGGTACCAGATGTAATAAGTACTATAGGCGTCGACCCTCGGTAGTGTCAGCCTCTGATTCCTAAGCGGGAGGTAGGGATGTCTGGATGTCCCTTGGGACATTTTGGGAAATCAGTGTCCAGGTCTCAGACGTGCAGCCATAGCATGTGTGTTTTACAGGGTATATTATTCATCACGTGGTTCCCCATTGCTCCTTCAACTTCTTGCCTTGGCAAATATGGCACAGCGCACGCATTTGGCATACGCTGAAATGTATAAATAAACTAACATTTTGCTGGGTCAGCCCTCTGTTGGCAGCCTCCTTGTACTTTGTCACTGGAGGCCACAACTCCACTTAAAGTGACCATTTTGTCTTGGCAGGACTCGTTCGCTTATTCACTCGCTCCTCAGCTCGGCTGTTTGGTGCCAAAGCACAACAAGAGCTCCTCAATTGCCTTCCGCTTCCCCTCCGCGAGCGAGTGCTGAGCTGTGGGGATGGTCCGTGCCACAGAAAAGGAAAAGGGAAAAAACACTGCTTGTCAGCATCCGAGAAAAGAGAAGAGATATACTCTGTCAGGTCCTGTTCAACCATAGGAAGAACAGAAGGGGATGTTTATAGCTCCCACCGTTGGCTTTCACATGGGCTTTAAGATACCTTTACACAGTAATTAATATTTGTTGGCCCTGATGAAGGGACGCATTTCATGGGACAGCCATGGCTGTTCATATTTACCGTACTGACATTCCTCTCTTTGTGTCCAGAAGCTGAATGGGCTGATCCCTTCTCCTGCATTCAGAAGCAGAATTGCTTTTTCCCATCCTAAATTTACACCAGGTATATGGATCTTTTTCAGTGCTGTATTGTTTTTAAATTCCAAAGTGTCTGCAAATGAGGAAGAAAGAAATCACGGGTGTATCTATGAAAATGGCTGCCTCCCAGTCAAGGGCAATGGGCTCCCCATCGCTGGAAGGGTGCTTCTACGGGCACAGGCTCAGCATCCCTAAACATGAGGTCTCTGTGTTTAATGAGGCTAAAATTTGGGAAACAGACTGGCGATTTCAGATGTACAGCCTCGAAGAAGTCTGATTCTCCGAGGGCAGTGCTCTCAAAAAATCATCCCGATCCCAAGCTGGACACTGCTCTGGAAAGCATCAAAAATCTTGCGTGACATTTCAGAGTGATGTCCAAAACGTTTGTATTTTGTAAACAGGAAGTCACATTGTCTGGAGAGGATATTTTCCCCCTTCAATAGCTGCCTGCAGCCTTTTACATAACCCTTTTTTACAGTATTTCAGGACTGAAAAGTTCATTTCCCTCTCATAAGCACATAGGAGAATGCAGCTGCCACCCAGACATCCTTTAAATGGGACCACATGTAAGCCACTTAGTCTCCAAAAATGAAAGCAAAACACAGCGCTGTCATCACTGCACGGCACCGTCAATCAGAGCTGTTCATAATGTGCTGCACCATGTATATCTCATACCATGTTCATTATGAGCTTAGGCTAATGCATAATAATAAAGCAGAATATTACAAATGTTAGGAGCTCTGGATTAGTAAATGATGGATAAGTGGAAACAAAAAAGTTCACCTCATCTCTTTTCTGGCCGTGAGGGTTGGTGAACACAAATTCCTCTAATGCTTAACTGAGGTGTTTTTCCCAGCTTCACCCTGACCCTGACCGTGTTGTCTGCAACCTCCTGAAAAGAGGTTTTTACTCATGGTCTGTGTTACTCCACTGAACAATCACAATCAAATTATTATACTCGCAATTTCAGCAAAACGAGTTTGCCAGGGACACTCCCCCACGGTGTGGATGGGAGACACCGAGGCGGGTCATGCCCGGCTACTTTCATCTCCCCCCTTGCCCTCTTGGTCCTATTTTATGATACAGAAAGGCCACAGTGGGATGCGCAGTGAGGACAGATGATGCCTGTCATACTGAAGACCAAGCAGACGGGGAGTGTCCACAGAGGGACCCGGGGCTTCGGGTTGCTTCTGTGACCACCAGAAAAATTCATCAGGAAAACATATCCCATAAAAATATAATTGGTCCAGGTCGAATGTCCAGATCTCACAACTGCTGTAGGTCACCAAGGCAAAGTAATCGATNGGGTTGCTTCTGTGACCACCAGAAAAATTCATCAGGAAAACATATCCCATGCAGCAAAATAATTGGTCCAGGTCGAATGCCCAGATCTCACAACTGCTTTTTGGTTCACCAAGGCAAAGTAATCGACATAGTAGGTTGAAAAAAGAGTGTGGCATCAAGACTCTTCCCTTCTTCAGAGGCATGAAAGACTGAGAAGAAGAAAGAATGTGTCCTCCCGGACGTAGAGAACACAAAGCAGTCAGGTGTAGATGCATAAAGGGGTTGACAAAAGAAATAGCTGTTGATAATTGTACCTTTGCCTTGCTCACTTAAAACCTGCAAATCCCCTAAGATTTCTTAAAGGCCAAATGTGTTTCCAGCATAGCATCATTGCTAGGATCCAGGGCTTGGCACTGGAAAAGAAAGATGTGGGGAGGACAGATGATGGGATGGTGCTATACTGGGAGAGCTGCAGAACACAGGAGGAAGAGAACGAGGAGATGAGTTCACTTGAATGCTTGATGCAACGGAAAAAGTCTTCAAGGAAGGAGAAAAACCCTGGGAAAACCCCAGTTCAGTTCATATCATGGTAGATCTATTGGAAGTATCGTTTAAAAAGCACAAGGAAATTATGAAAATATATCTGGTCATTTGCGTAAAGCCCTTTTGTAATATTATCATGATCTGTAGAGTGCTTAAAAGAGAGGAGAGAGTACAGTAAGAGACGAGGTTAGGGTAAGAGGGGCCAAGGCTCTCCGATGGGGGCTGGTGGGTGGGTTGGTTTCATCGTGGGAAGGCGTCTCTGCTCCTTCCAACATGCCCTGGGTGTAAAAGTAGTTAGACTCTTAAACAAACCAGCTGGCACAGGTTTAAAATTTTGTTGGTACTCACATGCATCCACGTATAAAACACGGACTGTATAAGCTGAGTAAATAAACAGACTCACCAGTCTCTGGTGAGGAGGTCTGTGGCATTTTATTCACACTTTTTACCACATACTCTGGGGTCATTTGCCAGACTGGGAATAAATGGCATCTGGTTCTTTAACCCAGGCTTGATCTCTCTCTTATAAAGTTTGTCTCCTGGCTGCTGGGGTGCTGAAACCAGAAGTGAGAAGAAAAGCTACCCATAAAATGTCTTAAATGCATCGGAAACCTTTGGGCCTGATTCTGACTATGTTTATTCCCTCTTTCCGCTGCCATGAGAGGGCAGAGAATCTGACACTCTTGGTTGCATTTACATTCAGCAAGGAAGTACTGAGATATTTGTTATAAATTCGCTAATTCTCAGTAGAACTAATTTAACTAAATCAGATGCTTTTAAACATGCAATACATCTATTATTAAGCACCAAACACTTTTCAGCGGGAGGATTGAACGAAAGGGATTCTGGAGAAGGAAAAATGCCATTTGTGGGAAGAAGCAAACCACCCATTTCAAAAGTCAATTTGTTCGACAGTCGCACAGAATTCACGCCAATTTACCACAATTTGACTTCGCTCAAGTTCCTCTGCGCCAGTGCCGCTGAGGAAGGCAAGTCGGCCCTAACGAGCTGCCTTCGCGGAGATTGTTGGACTCTATTCTTTCAACAAACACATTTTATTATTTCATGATGGTGTTTTGAATCAAAGAAGAATTTCGGATCTTGCTGCGGCCGTGCAAACCCCCTCGTTGCCTCTAGTGCAAATCCAGAATTATGCAAATGAATGGTTTTGCTCATTCACCTCAATCCTACAAATATTTATGAAAATTGAAAAAAAAACCTAAGAGAAGACTGTAAACTGACACACCGGAGCATCAGGTCACGGCGAAGTGGTTTGGATTTGGGACTGAGATGCGTGTGCCTGAAGACCACGGTCAGGGCTTCGACCATCTTCCCTTGCTGCCACCAGCACGCTTGCTGCCACCTGAAGCCAGCGAGATCCCACAAAAAACTGTAATTGGGAGAAAAAAAAAGGGGAAATCGGTGAATTCTACCGCTCGGTAGTGCTGGAGTGCCCTGGTCAACGTGCAGCAGTGCTTGGGCAGGAGGCAGAAATTGNCGGTAGTGCTGGAGTGCCCTGGTCAACGTGGGCAGGAGGCAGAAATTTTGGGCACACCAACCGCCCACATCAAAGCAGAGGCAGCAAAGTTTGGGCTGGGGCTGGTTTGCTGCAGCATATGGGAGGCGCATCACTGGAAAGTGTGGCACGCTTCTGGGGCCGTGCAGAACCTTTCCCGTGTTATTAATTTTTGGAACCCCCTGATTATACTTTCATTAAATGATACCTCTCTCAAAATGCCCTTTACGCACTTTTCACGCTGAGGGCTACGCGCGGCACACGCAGCAGCTCTGGGTGGCATTTTAGGTGCAGCCTTTTTGGCCTCCTACATCTTCTGGCAGGGGAAGTAGAAGAGCAAAAGCAGAGAAGCTTTCACTCCCTGGCATGTAGAAGGTCAGGCGAAGGAAGATATTTGTGGCCCAATCCTGCTGTTATTGAAATAAACGGCAGGTTTACCGTCGATGTCTGTGGTAGTAGGCTTAGGCATGGAATTAGACCAGTGCCTAACGGCATTAATTAGGGGGTGGTCAGCGGAAAAGCGAATCCCCAGCAGTACAGGAGACTATTTGGTGGCGGAGCAATGCGGGTTCGTGCCTTCTGTTACTGGACTGCGCTCATCCAACGTTCAGTCCTCGGCTGTGCTCCCGGCCTCCCAAAAATGCTTTTCTCCCGTGTAAGAAGACGGCACGCAAACACATTCCTGATGAATGCATCGTGGCTGGCTTCACGCAGCAGCGTGAGTAGGGATTTTTCAAGCATGGTGACAGGGGAAAAAAAGACTCGCGCACTCCACAGATGTATCTTTGAAGACAAAACGTGGGCCATGTCTAGGAATTTAGGGACTGTCATATGGGAACAGTTTACTGGGCTTTTAGGGTTTCTTTGCTACAGCGTTTCACAGCAAGATAGATCCTCATCTGCTACCTATCACACATACCTAATTGCACAATAATATACCACAGGGAGGTAGTTTTTTCCTTGATCTTGGCTTTTTGCCTTGCATTTTTCTCCTACCCGATATAATTGCAGGTACAATCTCTATTCTTATGCAAGCTTCCACGCATAAATCAGTTTTTCACATCACCCTAAAAGCGTCTCACACTGATGAATCCCAAAACACAGCTTCACTCTTGACTTTTGCATTCACCTGGGCTGTCTGCTCTGCCCAGGCAGGGCTGAGGCAGCTGAGAACCCAGCGCTTGAGCACTCGAGTGGGTCAGCAGGGATTTCTCTCCCACGTACGTGTTTCCAGAACTCAGAATCTCCTTTCTCTTAGCTGTGACATGCCCCAGCAGCATTTATGGGGTCTAAAGCACCGGGAGCATCTAGGGGAAACCCCAGCCCAGAAGGCTGTGCCAGCAGTGATGGGAGTAGGTTTCACTGAGCTGCACATCAATTAGCTGCTGAGGTGAATGTCCTTTTAGATATGCACATAGAATTGTCTAATTCAATGAAGATTTTTGTTGTTGTTGTTTCCTGGAAATAAATATTGCTTTTATCTCTGGGTTATACTATTGTTGCACAAAGGGAGAAAAACCAAAATCCCAAGGCTGAATTTTTTCGGGTGGTAAAGACTGAAGCTTTCAAAGCGGATTAGTGTTATTGCTGGGTGGTGGGAAACATGAGACTCATCCCAGTCCAGCTAGGAGTTCACTCAGCTTTGCAAACCGGGCAGACCCACGTTATGGCTGTACATCAAAATCGTGGTAAGCTCTGGCTGGTTCTCATACGTGGCCAGGAAAGCAGGGCAGTTTGGCTGGGATCTGCTCCCATTTGGGTTAATAACACACAGGACAGATGCTGAGATATATATGCTGCAACGCAGTGGTGCAGAGACAGAGGACACAGCTCTGTGAAGCTCAGCTCTAACCCACCAGCTCCGATGGCAGCTTTTGCTCTGGAAGAGTTTATTTTGCTTTTGACTGCAATATTGATTCTGCCTCTCTACTGATTCTGCCTCTCTACTCTGCTCTGGTGAGACCCCACCTGGAGTACTGCATCCAGCTCTGGGGCCCCCAACATAAGAAGGACATGGACCTCTTGGAGCAGATCCAGAGGAGGGCAACAAAGATGGTCAGAAGGCTGAAGCGTCTCTCCTGTGAAGACAGGCTGAGAGAGTTGGGGTTGTTCAGCCTGGAGAAGAGAAGGCTCTGGGGAGACCTTATTGCGGCCTTCCGGTCCCTAAAGGAGCTACAGGAAAGATGGGGAGCGATTCTTTATCATGGAGTGCAGTGATAGGATGAGGGGTAAGAGTTTTAAACTGGAAGAGGGTAGATATAGATTAGATATTAGGAAGAAATTCTTTACTGTGAGGGTGGTGAGACACTAGAACAGGTTGCCCGGGGAAGTTGTGGATGCCCCATCCCTGGAGGTGTTCAAGGCCAGGCTGGACGTGGCCTTGGGCAACCTGGTCTAGTGGGAGGTGTCCCTGCCTATGGCAGGGGGGTTGGAACTCAATGATCTTCAAGGTCCTTTCCAACCTAAACCATTCTATGATTCTATGATCTTTAAGGTCCCTTCCAACTCTAACCATTTTATGACTCTGTGATTGAGCAATATGTGTGTTTAATCTTTTGTGTATTTACCCCCACAGTGTAGCAGTGATTCACAAGTGTAGTATTTTATTATTTACTTCTTTCCTTGCTTTTTTCTCTTGCCAGATGCTGCTTTAGTGTTGCTTCTGCCTCATGGACAGATCACAAGGCTGAAATGCCCACCGCATGCTGGCACTTTGCACCATCCCTTTCATAAACAGATCCAATTTTATTTTAAAAGCAGGCTCAGAAATGGTTGCCCTTGTTGTGAGGCTCTTCGCCACCTTAGTGCTCTTATGGTTGCAGAAGAGCTAAAGAAAATTGATTCAGAGCCCCAGATGGTTTGAGATCTACTTTGGCAGCGGCACATGAGGTGTTTGATCAGGGTTTGGAAACTCTCAGGGTTTTGGCTGGTTTTTGCTGTATTAGTCAATGTCTATTGTATTTCTGTGTACACATGGGGTCTGTTTCTCCCAGCGGTGGAGAAGTCCTCCTTCATCCTGATGCTCACCAAGGGAGAATGGGGCCCTGTTGCAACAGCCCTAAGTCCTCAGGGTTAGTCCAGGCTTGAAATAAGGCACATTTTCCTACCGTCACGACTAATCATTCAGAGAGCAAAGCACCGCAGTTGTTTTTAAAGATCTCATTCTCCAAACACTTACTCCCTAGTTGTGTTTCTAATGTCATAGTTGGCTCTATTTTCTTTCACTTGCAAACTCTCCCGCTCTCCTTCTGTGCTCCAAATTCATCCCAAGCCCTGTAAGACAGCTTGAAGGGACAGGGCTGTGTAGAGGTACCCATGCTGTGGTGCTCAGCAATAGCCCAGGTCATGAAGTTTAGCGATTTAACTGAGCTAAAATACCATTTCTCGTACCTAAACTGCTCCTGTACTTGAGATAGCTCCAAAAGCAGCAGAGAAAACCTTTAGGTCTGGCCAGCTCCATTCTGCTGAGTTGTTTAAATTAAAATTAAAAATATCTATGCAGACATTGCAATCCATTTTAGGGTTTATCCTAGTTTCGCACTACACCAGTATTAAGCTTAGCTCAACACAGCACTTAAATAACAGCAAACAAACAGAGTTAGTTAAAATAAAAAATAGGTTTGAGTTGTCTCCCAAATAACGTGTCCAAAACTTTTCAGAGTGTGTAAAAGTTGGGGAAGAAAGTGGAAATAATGAAGTACTATAAATAAAACCATTTCTTCCAGTGTTTCCATTAGAGGAAGCCAAAGCCTGGAGGTGTTGGACAAGTTTTGAGAAAATCTACCCTTGTCATCGGTATGTCGACATTCAGCACTCGGGGCGGTTTGGAAAGGCAGAAGGTGTTTGTTTGGGTTTTCTCTTTGTTGGTTTATTAAAAAACAACAATAACAACAAAACAAAATAAATTTCCCTTGTACCTAAAATAATTTCAAACAACAATGCTCGGGTGATGACAAGGCAAGAGGTGTTGCAAGCCCTTTCACGAACAAGACTCGAGCCCCAAATGATCTGGACAAAGTCAAGCTCTACCTGAAATAAAAAGGATACAATTTAGTGTGGAAAAAGGCAAACCCTGGCACTTCTCTCTGGTGGGGAGAGCGGGCAAGGAACTGGGAGCCTGCTGCAGAAAAGGACTGAATTGGGCCACAGACTGGGACGACTGTCCCAGAAATCATAGAATCATAGAATCATAGAATGGTTTATGTTGGAAGGGACCTTAAAGATCATCGAGTTCCAACCCCCCTGCCATGGGCAGGGACACCTCCCACTAGACCTGGTTGCTCCAAGCCCCGTCCAACCTGGTCTTGAACACCTCCAGGGATGGGGCATCCACAACTTCTCTGGGCAACCTGTGCCAGTGCCTCACCACCCTCACAGTAAAGAATTTCTTCGTAATATCTATTCTAAATCTCCCCTCTTCCAGTGTGAAGCCATTGCCCCTCGTCCTATCACTACATGCCCTTGTAAAAAGTCCCTCCCCAGCTTTCTTGTAAGCCCCCTTCAGATACTGGAAGGCTGCTATAAGGTCTCCCCGGAGCCTTCTCTTCTCCAGGCTGAACAACCCCAAGTCTCTCAGCCTGTCCTCATAGGAGAGGTGCTCCAGCCCTCTGATACCACACAGACAGTCCAACATGCCAAACGACTTGTATAAAATGCAGAAAGCGCTTTGGAGTGTGTAAATCAGAGTGTCGTATGTCATATACGTGTCTATCCGTCACCTGCAGATGCGTATCCCTTCTGCTCTGCTCAGGGCCAGCAAAGCCTCAGCTGCAGGGAACGGTCCAGCTTCTCCGATCCAGACTTCAAGGAAGATCTGGAGAGAGTTCAGCAGAGAATGATGAGAAGTCTACACAATATGATTGCTGCGAGAAGATGGCAAGAACTGAGCTTGCGCTGTCCTCGACAGGGAGAACAGAGGGGGAAGACGTGATATTATAACTCAAATATTTAAATAGAGAGGAAACCAATAAACTGGTTTTGTGTCCGCTGAGGAACGGAGAAAGAAATCACAGGCTTAATCTGTAGCTAAAGAGATTTCGGTTAAAGGCAGGGATGGTCTGGCGTGGATTTTGGGGGCAGGCTGTGGGTTTGCCACTGCTGCTTGGTGTGAAGGCAGCTGCCCGGGGCACCTCTGCCTCGTGGGGACGGTTCGGAGAGCTTTTGGCACCCGGTCACGCCGAGTGACCTTGCGAGCTCCCTTCCAGCTCCATTTTCTGTGATTTCGAAATAACGGCAAAATTACATGCTGACAACATAAGAGCTGGGATTATTTGCTTTAGGATTAATATAATTAGGCTAAGTATGAATCAGATGTTTTAGCTATTTGCAATTAAAGCACAGAGGGGAGATGCAATGCTGTCTCCGTGTCAGTGAAAAACCTATGTGAGCGCAGGAAGCAAGCGCTGACAGGCGCCTTCCTCTCACCCCGATCCTGACACGGCGGGTAGGAGGACACGAAGGGTTAGGCATCACGCCTTTTAAGCCTGTTGGAGAGTGCCAGGCTGATTTTTGCTTGTATAACCATAGCATTTCCGCAGTCGTACATTCAGTGTCTTAATTAACATCAATAAATGTTAACACTTGGTGGATTTACTAGGAAGGTTTGAATGCCAGCTTAATTCACTGCTGACGTATCAACACAGGAACTCTGAGATCCAATCCCTCCTAGAGCTGTCTGTTTGAAGATCACAAGGGATTGCTCTTAGAATCATAGAATCATAGAATGGTTTAGGTTGGAAAGGACCTTGAAGATCATCGAGTTCCAACCCCCCTGCCGTAGGCAGGGACACCTCCCACCAGACCAGGCTGCCCAAGGCCACGTCCAGCCTGGCCTTGAACACCTCCAGGGATGAGGCCTCAACAACCTCTCTGGGCAACCTGCTCCAGTGCCTTTCCACCCTACTCTTCACCGTCTACGTCTCCTGCAGAGCTATGTTGAGCCCACGTGCAGGACTGTAACGATGCTCTGGGACTGACACCCAATCTTGGACAGAAATCTTCAAGTGATGAAGAGTCAACCACATCCCTTGGGAGAGCCCCAGTGGATAATTACACTCATGGCTCAAAACACATCTAGTTTCTGGCTGCGAGTGTTTTAATTCCAGCTGCTGGATGTACCTGGGTTTCTCTTTATGTGATAGACGGCTATATCATGTAGCCGGTCAGGAAGAAGCTGCTCACTCCCCGCGGGTGCTCACAGCACGCAGCTATCAAGCCACGAAATTTTAGATGCGCAGATATCTGTCACAGAGATTATTCCAGCCTTGGCCACGACTGCTTTGGACCCTTGTTTCGGACAAACCAGGGAGGCTTTCCCAATTTTCCCCCATTTTTCTTCTGGTAGCAAGCTGTTTGCTCATACACCTTGACACCGGCAGAGAGGGAAACTCCATCCTTGCCATGCAGTGGTCCCGGCACGAGCAAGGAAATAACCTTTGGTTCTGACTGCTGCTGAGGGGTTTACTTTATTTTTGTGCCTCTTCGAATGCAATGTGAACCGGCAGCACACTGCCAAGTGTTGAGAGAGCTGCTGGTGCTCTTCAAATATGTGGTATGGCGGCTCTGGTGAGACCCAAGTGGGAAATGGGTTAAGCCCCAGAAATGTGCCTGTCATTGCTTTGCCCCCTGTTTTGATATCAGCATCGCCCTTCATGTCTGTGGTAGTGGATATGTGAGATCATGCGTCAATATAGGCTCAGGAGAGGGGAAAACCAACACCATGCCATGGATGTATTTTAAAGGAAGATTGCTCTAGTGACCCCCCAAACCAGGCACACACCAGTCTTGGAGCAGCATCAGATGATACACTGGGCGTTCAGTCTTTCTTCCCCTGAATCTCACCACTAAAAGTTCGGAGGGCTCAATTTTATCCCTTCCCCCCCCACTTCTGGCACAATTCCCTCTCAGGAGGGGATACTGAGCTGCAGACCCTCGGTAACAAGTGCCAGAGCAGGTTTTTGAAGGACTATATTTGAATGTGCCGGCCCCCAGCTCAACAACATCAGCAGTTTACTGGGAAAGTATGCCAGCACAGCTCAAACTTTGGTCGGTGTCTGCTTTAAACAGAGATGTGGACACGTATTTCACTGACAAATGTTTCATTTCTATAAGGAAGAAGAGCCCACAGAAGTTTTGAATTCAGGCTGGATTCTGGAAGTCCCTAAAGTGAGAAAAAAAAATAAAATAGAAAGAAGCATCCAATCTTTGCTGCTGACATCAAACTCCTCTGAAAATCCCGGCTGGAGACAAGGACACGCGATCCCAGCGTCCAGGTTGCTGCTTGCAGAGCAATTTAGCAGCACGCCTGCTCGACCCCTGGTTGCAGTGGTATCATCTGTGGTCTATTACGGGGGATTTCGTACCAGCTGGGCAACAGGAGCTCGGCTGAAATCCACCCCAGCTCGGGAGCTGATGAGCTATTTAGCTACTGCTTATATTTGTCTTATAAAAGTAATAATACCGTGTTCTGTTGCCATTAAGGCCTGACATTAAATGCATCAATTTCCTAATAGCTCTAAAGTAAGAGCTGGGACGGCCTTTTATTTTTAATGAACTGAAGACTGTTGTGATCTCATTCATCCACCCATGAAATCCACTGACTGACAAGGTCCCATTTCTGGGCAGCGGGGTTAAATGTGCTTCAGACAAAAGCCAGATTTTCCTTTCTTCTGCATGCCATGGGCAGGATCAAAGGAGTGGGGAAATGGACATTAAAGCCCTTGTAATCAGGGACACAGACTCCGACCCAGCATGGGCCAGCCCCCTCGCAGGCTGATGGAAATGCCACTGTGCGTTATTGCATGGGAAGCCTGGGAGCTTTGGGGACCAAACTGGGCAAGTAAATAAGGCTGGGGAGGGGGGAGGGGAGGGCAAGTGCTGCATGGCCCAGGCTCATCTGTCACCACCTTGGAGACCACGCGGGAGCGAATTCTCCTGCACCTTTGGTGCTTCCTCTCTCAGTTTAAGACTTTCTTAATAAGCCTGTAATATCTCCGGGACTCACCAGATGGTGCTAGCATAGATAACCCCTCTCAGAAACGCAGGATGGCTGAAGGGATGGGCAAGCAGATCTTGGGGGGAAAGAGGAAAGAAAGAATACCAGTTGGATTACATTTCTTTATAGAAATGGTGGTGATGCACCAGGAAAGCTTTTCTCCTTAATCACATTTCTCTGCAACGGGAACAATGCTGGA
This sequence comes from Anarhynchus alexandrinus, assembly GCA_008711295.1. Taxonomy (NCBI): domain Eukaryota; kingdom Metazoa; phylum Chordata; class Aves; order Charadriiformes; family Charadriidae; genus Anarhynchus; species Anarhynchus alexandrinus. The sequence goes on along the minus strand of VUYV01000057.1, from coordinate 2,497,013 downwards.
GCTGCGGCGGGGCAGCTGGGAATCCACACGATGTGCGCGATAGAGACCCCCATGGGCGGCGAGGCCATTTCCCTTGGCTTGCTATGCAAACCGCAGGACCTGGTTTGGAGGTGAGGACAAAGGTGACCTTCAGAGAAGGTGATGAGTCATTTTCCCTCCTGCATTTTCATATGGTCTTCTGTTTTAAAATACTTTATTCAGGCACCCCTCTCAAATGGTCTTGAAAGGAATGGGGAAGAAAGACTGCTGATGTCTCCCAAAAGACAGCAAACTGGGAATAGTTTGTTTTCCAAGCACGTATGAGTTCATTTTCTTTTCAAAATTTGCATGTATTTTTAACTGGATTAACATCCAGCTAATGTGGATGTCAACCAGTTGGAATGCAATTTTGGGAATTATGGAGGAATTTAGCACTGCTGATATAAACCAAATGTGATGGAGTTGAAAAGCATATGATATTTATCTACACGGGCTTGGTGTCATCAGTATGCTCTGTCTTTCTCCTAGGTTAACTCTTAGGCAATCCAAATGGAAAGAAATACTTCTACTATGGCTCCCATATGACTAACACAATAGAGTGCATTACTTGGCTTGGGGTTAAAAGAAATAACAGGGAGTTTATTACTCAGACCTTCCTTCTAATAGGAATGGCTAATGACGCTATATATACAAAGCATTTTTTAACTTGGTGTGCTATCTTGTTTCATTTTTCACTGTTTGAACTACGAAGGTTATTGTCGTGCATCACGTTTGGTACATGCTTAAAGATATTGTCCTTATTCCGCGTCTATTTGAAATATAGTCAATGTAGTTCTTATGGCACGTGCTGAGACTTTACGGTGATAAGACAGAAAAGGGCTTAAACAGCCTTAAGTCTGTACCAAGAAAGGAAAGCATTTAAATACCTCTTCGTACCTTGCTTTCAGGGTGTTTTCCTGAACTCAGGCCACAAAGAAGCAGCACCATCCCTTTAAATGGACAAGGTCCAACGGCCTTCTCAGTGCTGAAATCCCGTCTCCAGGAAACACAGACAGGGAAGCATCAAAGCAGAGAGGACGAGTTGTTCCTTAATCAAAATATTGTGAAACTGTGGTTCTGTCAATGGTTTGCTGTTCGGGTTTTGTAGATACGTAGGATGATTGGGAAGCTTCAAAGAAAGATGTCAACCAAATGTTTTGCAGAATCACATGCAAGGCAGAAGGAAATGTGCTTCCTAAAGGTCCTACTGGCAGATGAATATCTTTCTGCAATCATTAAAGTTGTAAAATCCTCCCCCCCCGCCCCCCCGCACACATGAAAGATGATGGGATTTGCATGCCAGCCAAAACCAGATTTGGGAATCAGACATTTCCCTTCGAAGGAGCAGCATGCTGATCTTGCAGCGGATACACCGGGGAAAAGCACAGCATGGACCCGCTCATGCTGGGCAGGTCCTTGTCCTCCGCCATTGTGCTGCTGCGTCCCAACATGAGCTGGCATCTCTGTGCAGGGTCCCCGCCGCAGTGGTAGGGCTGTCCTGGGAGCCAGGTCATTGCTCATGGCCACTGCCCGTGTTTTGCTGCCTCTTCCCACACAAGTAGTAGAAAATAAATAGAAGAGAGGTTTGGTTACAACTGTCTCCAAATACTTGCATTTATTGGGCAGAAATACGTTTCCTGGTCTGTTCTTGCTGCACAGAAGGTTCATTACAGTGCAGAATTGCAGGTATCAGTCATGTTGTCAAGTCATCAGCCAAGCTTTTCTCCTAGATGCTCCAGAGTACCTGGGCAGAGGCGTCTCCCCGCCTGCTAAAGGTGGGAGGATTACCCTGTGCTCGCATCGCTCCCGCTGCTCCTGGAGCACAACCTCTCCCACAGGACGTGATCCTGAATCCCAGTGCCGCAAAGGACAGCTGCCTACTTTTTCGCTCCATCCTCCATCTATTTCCCCCTATGGTGGGGGAAAACTCATTTGGGACTGGTGAGGCTGACAGACGCTTTTCACATCTCTATTCCCACAGACTTGTGTTCACCCAATTTTATTTTCTCATCCGCAAAAATGCCTAACTTTATATGCGGGGAACCCCTTTCACCAGAGGACTGCAACGTGAGTGATGAGTTTGGGCACCTCCAGTAATGAGTTAAAGGGAGGATAAAATAATAATGGTGGTCTTTGGACTCATACCTCTCACAAGTAGGGTTTATAGTAACTATAGCAGGTTGCTTTGTCTGACAAAGTAAGAGCTTTGATGAATATGGATTTGAGGATGACTCCCGGTTTCTCAATTCAGACCAAATTTAAGTTCATGGTCCTCAGGAACGCAGAAGTGTGATTTATGAATGGTGGCATTGCGCAAATGGCTTAAATTCATCATCTTCCTTCTGATAACTACTTCCCTCCTTGAATTTTCAAGAAGCTTGAGTCATTATGGTGTTACAACATCTTTAGCGTAAGGTTGAATTCAAGGTTACTATTATTTTGTTATTTATGTCTAACGGTGTCCTTGGAATTGCAGACCCTTGGAGAGGTATTGCTTCTGCGACACAGATCAGCTGAGCTGTGGTGGTGGCACTCTCCATGCATAAGATCTGACACAGACTGTTTACTCTTGTCTTGCAATTAACAGAGCCATTCCCTTTTCAGTCCCATGAATGGCTAGGGGGCATTAAAAAGTCTCTTATCAGTGGCTAATTCCATAATTTTTGGAAACAGAAACCCCGTGTGTTTTTTCAATAAGCACTTCTCCTTCTGACAGCGCTACATCTTTCACAAACACAGCAAGAATAACCTCTGGACTTTGCCTGCAGCAGTGAGGTATGAAATTTTGAATTCCACGGGTCACTGTTTTTGCTGCAGCCAGATGTGGATAAAAGGCAAAGGGTGTTTTATTGTTGTTTTTTCAAGAAACAGAGAAAGGTTTGTACTAAGGTACACCCTCTATCCTAAAAAACAAGTGGCTTACATGTGGCTTGAATATCGCCAATTGCCATTTCAAAAGATGAAACTTTAAAAAAAAATATTTTGAATTTAAATATTCTGTCTGCAGCTAATAAAGTACGCTACAACTTTAAATTGGATTTGGGAAAACATACAGGAGAGCTACAACCTTGGTGCTAATGCTGTGCATTAGCAACACGACAGTTGGTGGAGTTGGTTCCGTCTTGGTGGTTTCGTTGGCATCGCAGGTACCAGTGAGTGGTGGTGGATGTAAAGGGGAAATACGTAATGGCTGAGAAAAACAGTGTGGTGAGTCCTTCTTTTTGTTCTGAACAGATTGGGTTATTCATTGGAAATAAATTAACAGATGAATTCAATCCCCGTTTGCAATGATGGATGAGTCTATGAAAGCATTCATTATTGGTATGCATTTTATGCAAACTCTTTTGGCGACTGAGGCGTGTTAAAAAACTGCTTAGCTTAATTTCTCTGAAGTCCCAGTGTGCCACTGATGATTTAAACCCTCTGTTTCTTGCTTGGGGAACTGGATGTTGAGTAACCGGGAATGAATATCTCACTTCTGGAATTTTACAAGAGAAGTCATCTTCATGGTAAACTTTGGTGGACCTCATCAATTAGAAACACTGCCAGAGAATAGCTGAAGCTATGAAATGCATAAATAATGAATTGAGAACTTCACTGTTTATTTTTTGGGAAAAAAAAAACCAACAAATAATTTATTTATTTATTTATTTGCATTACTTAATCCAGCCGCTGTCTGTTGCACACTCACTGGACAAAATTTGGGTTCACAGCCACCGTCTGTACAGCCCAGCATTGCGACACGATTTTGGCTTCCAGCAGTTTCCCCACTGCCTCCTTAAACGTTCTGTTGCAAAACCAAAGATAAAAATGGTGATCCCAATGAAATACACAATAGATATTATTTGATCACCCTGTAGCCTTGATTGCTGCTGCTTCTAGCCTGGTGCTTGAGAGCACGCTTGCCAGATGCGCCCTAGTAGCCAGGTCATGACAACCCACGGAGTTTACTGCTTCAGGAGGGACCACTACGCTTTGAGAATGATGGACTCTAAATGCCAATAGCTGTGAGTCATATATAGTCAGTTTTTTTTGTCGTGGCAAGGGAAAATTCTGGAGAAAATTTGATTTTTCTTCGTCTTGCTGTCGCTGCCTAAGTTCCTCTTGTCAATAAGATCACCAGCACCATGAAAACACACATCAGAAAAACACATTCTGGTTCTCAGACACCAACAGCCAGACTCCTGGAGGTGCAGGGCAGTTCCCCATTACCTAAAATTCCTTAAGGTGACTTTGTGACCACCTACTGATCAGTACTGCACTAATTTTATAATGCAGCTAACCGCTGCATGGGAAAAGACGTATCGGAAAAGGGAAAGCAAAATGTTCAACTGTCCCTTTGTAAGTGTTGAGAGCACCCGTTTCTCCTCCAAATTACACGATTCCTTTGCTTGTGCCTTCACAAGACCTTTCATCTCTGTGCATTGCATGTTGCACGCAGGGCTTCAGTGCTTCAGGAGCCAGTTTGACTCACTGATTTAGCTGGAAATATCTGCTTGGGAAAGGACGGATCATTTTTTGCCCCCACCTTGGATGAAAGTAGCTGATGAAAGGGCAGATGAGCAAGAAAGCAGAGTACGACCACGCATGGGCTATTGCAGATGGGAGCACAGGAGAGGGGAGGAGGAAAAAACATCTGGAGAGAGAAGTAATGGGGGAAGAAGACCTTTCAATGGCAGTGGAAGAGGGGACCACCACAGCCATCTGTGGGGACACAGCTGGGCTAGTGCGTGTCTCTGCTCCCTGAGTGCCCTTTACCTGCCGGTAAAGGAGTCTCATCGTTCCCCTCCTTCCTCCTGAACCGCAGCACCAGAATCGCCCCTTCGGACTTCTTACCTCCATGTGTGCTGCACGGGCTGGTCCTGCTCCAAGGAAAGCCTTCGGAGCAGGAACTGTATACCACAAAGGATCATGGAAACTCAGGCGCACCCCTGGTACTTTAATGATCTCAATAATTGAAGCACTTTGAGGAGCAGATATTTTCATCCCTTTCTAATTTGCAGTTGAGACCTAGGGCAATTTTTGTTCCTAAAACTTTGGAGGTACTTCAACAGTTTAAGCCACAGAGCAACTGCTCATGTTCTCGCTCCAGTCATTTGAAGTCTCCCTGTGAAACAGCTGGCCTCTGATGTGCAAGATACCTGCTTCCCACTATTTGGCTTCCAACAGCAAGAAGATGACTTACGGCCATGAACTATCCCTTAATTTAACACATCAAAACCGAGCGAAAATAAACAAAGCAGAGTGAAGAACACATGTAGATCATGAACTCACATTCTGCACCTTGCACTTTTGCCCAGAGCACATGTTTTTGCAGCTTATCTCCCTAGGTATCTGTGATGGTGCCTTCTCGTGTGTTTGTTTTCTTTGTGTGGGGATACTTGGCAAGAAACTGCTTCTCTCGGAGAAAAAGCAGTTTTTGCCTCTCTGTGGCCATGGACCAAACAAAGACCATAGCTGGACACTTAACCAGAAGCCTGCTGCAAAACCTGTCCCGGTAAGTGAAATGTCTTGCACTGGTTTCAGTGTGTCTTGAGGAAGGTTATGTCCAGACTGTTTTGTCCTTTTGAGCTACATTTCCCACCTTCACTTAAATCAGAGTTTGCTTTCATTTGTCTCTCTCTAGTCTTAGAAAGCCCTTCTGCAGCCCCAAAATGCAATTTAATGTCACAGCAGCAACATAGCTTGAGTCTTGCCTCTGTGTCTGAGATGGTGAAAAGACCCATCCGTTGGTGAAGCCTTTGGTAGTTAGGATTTGTTCAGCCTGGAGAAGAGAAGGCTCCGGGGAGACCTTATTGCAGCCTTCCAGTACCTAAAGGGGCTACAGGAGAGCTGGGGAGGGACTTTTTACAAGGGCATGTGGTGGTAGGACAAGGGGGAATGGCTTTAAACTGGAAGAGGGGAGATTCAGATTAGATATTGGGAAAAATTTTTCCCTTTGAGGGTGGTAAGACACTGGAAGAGGTTGCCCAGAGAAGTTGTGGCTGCCCCATCCCTGGAGGTGTTCAAGGCCAGGTTGGATGGGGCTTTGAGCAACCTGGTCTGGTGGGAGGTGTCCCTGCCTATGGCAGGGGGGTTGGAACTTGATGATCTTCAAGGTCCCTTCCAACCTAAAGCATTCTATGATTCTATGATTTATCCTACAGTGTGACAGGCAATGATCTTCATCTTTCTCTGCTGAATGAGCGTAAAAGGCTAATAAGATGCTTCCTACCAAAAATGATCTATTATTTCTTATTTTTATTTCCATGGAGTGCTTTTTTTCTGCTGCTTTTAAGTGAAGGGTTACTGAGGTCTGTCATTCATGGGCACTGTACAGGGTATGGCATTACCAGTACTTCCCTCTTGGAAAAAATATGGTGTTATTTGCCAAGGTATAGCTCAGAAATGCTTTAAACCAGAGATTCCCACTGTGGAATTCACGTCCTGCTGCATCCAGTGGCTCCCTGACTTTGCAGTTGGAAAACAGACTTGGTGAAGCTCAGCTTCAAGTTAACTGAAAGAGCCTATAACATCTCCTGAAAACACTTTTAACTCATTTCTAAATTTACGCTCTTCTTCATACTGGAATAAATGGCATTTTAAAAAGATAGCGAGGAAATCAGTCCCAGTTTCTGCTGGCCAGAGAATAGGCATAGTCCTTCCCATCAATGCTGGGCTTGCTTTACAGCTGGCAGATGCCTGAGCGGCCACCTCCCTCCCCAAGCACAAGCATCCCAGTCTTCAGCTCGTTTCGCAGAGCCACAAAGCCCACTTAGAAACTCATTTATTCTCAACAGACATCTGCCCACGTGGATCTTGTGGATATAAACCGACGCATGTAGCACCAAGAAGGTGTTACAGCCGGAACGGTCCCACTGCTGATAATGAGTGAAAGTACAACCTTTTCTGTGTTACTCGTGATGAATACGGAGTGAAAGGGTCAAAACCAAAAGCTAATGGCCATGGTCAGAGATTCAGTTGGGCGAGGGTTAAGATCAAGTCTTGCGGAGCCAGGAAAGAGAAAGGCCCCAAGTGTCCTCGAAATTTCCATATGACATTTAGGTATCAATAACAGCATTGTTTGGGAGCAAGAGCTCGTTTTCTAAGACGGGCAGCTTGCTCCTTGCGGACCGCACTCCCTGCAGCTGAGGATGCCAGGCTGCTCCTTGGCAAAGCAGCTTGTTAGCTCATTTAAAAAATGCCCAAGTTAAATGAGGTACAAATCAACACCGCTTCCACTCACATTAAGACACACCGATTTCATCCTCCCAAGGACAGTGACCTGAAAATATTTAATGATGTCAACATTTCTAGGGAAAAATTTTTCTTATGTGGAATTTCCAACAGCTTTTGGTGTTTTGGTAGTTTATTTTTCTTTTAAAAAAGCCATTCGCCTTCTTTTTTTTTTTTTTTTTGGTAAAGGATTATCTGTTAATCTTACCCTGTTACAAAATGTATTCATAATCCTCATGGCAGTTACTTAGCAAGTCTTAAACCTGTCATTAAAATACCTCCTCTTGTTACTACAATCAGCAGCCTTAATCCACTGCAAGTCTCTCTTTTTTTTAATTTTTTTTTTCTTTTCTCACTTTGTTCCCAAATGGCTTAAACCAAGGTATGACAGGTAGCAAACAATCCCCCATCTAATTACTTGGAAGAAACAAATAAAGGGAAGGAACATGTTTGTGTGGCAAATTCCTGAGAGTTTGGAAACCAGAGGCCGTAGGAATGCGCCCTGGGAAATTTTTAAACCCACTCCAAAGCTGTGGGTTTGAACAGCGGCGCGTTTAGTCCCTGGAAGGCACCGATGGGGAGAGGTACTGCCAAAAGAGGGGGCGGCTGCGAGCAGCTCCGGACACGCAGCCCCAGTCTCGGGGTGAGGACGAGGGAACGCGGTCCTGCGCCGGAGGATGCTCATGGGACGGATGCAGGAAAATATGTGTTGAGCTTTACCTGGAAGTGCTTGCCCAAATCCCCTCCCGGCACCGAATCCCCTGGGAAAGCCCAGACTTGGGAGCTACGGGTGCCATCGGACACCGGTGAGTAGGAGGGTGAGTGGTGGGAAGCAGAGAGGACCACATTGCCGGAGAAGTGGGTGTGAGTATCAGGGAAAAAAAAAACAACCCAGGCCGGTAGCAGGATGTCTGATTCATGGGAAAAAAGAGCCTGAATCAGAGAGGAGCAGAGGAAACGCGGCAGCTCTGCACTACGCATTACTGGAAGGGGAAGGAATAAGGTGTCATTCGGTCAGTGCTTCAGCAGGATGTGGCACGAAGCACAGGTTAAACGCATCAGACAGCTCCCACTCGTTTGAAGCTCAGGGCTCGTTCCATACCCGACCCCATCCCAAAAGTGCATCTCTGGAGGGGGGTGGTATCCATAACCGCTCCCAGCATGTGCTTTCTGTGAAGGTTTTTAGGGGAAAACAAGAGCTCACTTTCACGGTCCCCAGAGACCCCACGCTGTCCTGGGAGCTGCCGGGTAAACACAGCACCGGTTTGAAATCAGATATCGCCTGTACGAAACTCTTCAGAAGATAATTAGGCTGAACTGGGATTTTTTAAAGGCATTAAGTCCCTGAACTTTTCAATCCAAAACAATGCCACAACGACCACGTTGGGAATAAGGCATTATGGTCCTTCTTGGAGATCATGTGTGGAAGCTGTCTTGTTAGGAGGGAGACGTTAATGTAATAAAGGAAAGCATTGTGGCCTGGAACAGCTGGGCTTTTCTCACTGCTTGCCTAAATGTGGGTGATTAATGACCAAAATGCATCCTTGCTGAATGGCATTGAAAGTCTGGAGGTATTTCATGGTATTTTCCTTTTCCCATTTTTGTAAGAGATTTGTGGCAAACAAAGATCCATTGATGTCGGGCCATTACAGATATGCAAAGTGAATACCGTATTATTGCCTATCTGATGGGTGACAATAATGTTACTTTGTTATCGCATGTTTTGTGCTGCAGGACCCGAAGATGCTCGAAAAACCGCTCTGGTGCTTTTGGGGACTGGAGCCACTCAAACATTTTAACGAGATTTGTTGTCATTGTTGGAAAATGCTGCTTCATCCAAACCAAAACGTCTTGCACTGCAACAGTCCCATTAATAACATTTCCATGGGAAAGTTTTCAGAGTTTCTGGGGTCAATTTATAAGCAGAGAAGGATCTAAACAAGAACCCTGATCTTCTCAATCTGAAAACAGATGTTTCAATGGCAACAACAACAAAAAAAAAAACCCAAATCCACTTCGGGGAAGTGTTTGAAAAGTTTGGTTCTTGTTCCACACTGGAATGAAAACACATCTCCAGACCTCAGAAACCTTTGTGGAAGTGCAGTTCTGATGTCTGGCTGCCTCAGCCAGAAACATCGCAGCCTATCGGAGAAGAGGCTGGCATGTAGGTCCTTTGCTGGTCCAGCCATGCCATGGCCACCCACCCCATGGTTGGAGTTTGATGGGGATATCACCCATCTGCTGCTGCTCTCCGCTCTCCTTCCCTGTCTGCCCAGAAGCCTCTGGCAATGCAGAAGAGCTGCCTGATGTTTTTCCTCACCTGTTGAAATGTGCAAAGTGGTTCACAAAAAATAAGAAAAGCTCCTTTGGACCTAGAAGCAGCCATCCAGGGAAGATGCAATATTGCGGTAGCATGGGAAATGAAATTCTGTCACCAAAAAAAAACCCAGATTGAGTTTATGATACAGTTATCAGGAGTGCATGGGAAAGCCGAAGTCAAAGGCTGGAAGACTCTGCAAGAGATGTCCTAATTTCGCAGCAGCCCCTCTCAATGTCTTTGTTGGTTCAGGTCACGTTACTGATCAACACCACCCCACAGCAGCCAGCGTGCAGATTTGTGTCTCATCCACCGTTGCTGCATCAGCAATGACTTGGGGACCCTTGGCTGATAGGAGGCACCTGGACAGGACGGGTGACTGGATCCGTAACGGGGGCTCCAGATCTCTTTGGGGTGGGACAGTTGGTTTTGAGTATCTTGCTGACCCTGAGTGCACGATTGCATGTTTGCAGTCCATTTGGTGGGAAAGAAAGAACAACGTTTTGCCATCAGTCCCGCTCCCTGACCCTCCTCTGCCCACCAGCAACGTGTGTGTGTGACAATTTCCTTCACCTAAAGGTATTGCTGCGACCGGGGAAGGCATACAACCGATTTATCCACGAACCTCACTTACAGGCAAATTTTTTTTTCTCCTCAGCCAACGTGTTGGCTTTTATCATTCAACAGGCCATGGAATTGTTTTCCCTAACATCCCCTTAAGAAGGATGTATTTTTCAAAATACTGCCATTCCCTTCTCTAAAACAGGTTTTGATGTGGCTACTTCAAATCAAAACCATGAGCTTTCCTCTCCTCACGCCCACCGACTTAAAATCTGCCCCCAATGCCAGTGGTTCAGAACTATCCAAATAAAGCAGTTGCTTTAAGGACTGTTTGCTTTTCCTCTCAGGCTCCTTCTGCAGACGCTATATTGTTTGTGGAAAAAAGAGTTCTCTGGGTGGGTCATTTAGCTGTCGTGGTTAAGAAGCTGCATTTGAAGTCTGGTTCTGTGTAGAAGAAAAACATGTCAAAACAGCCTTGAAAATACAGTTCACTTTTTTCCCCTCCATGTCAGGATGTTACCTTTTTCCCTCCGTGAAATAGCTCTTTCCCATGAAAAACAGCTTCACGAGGACATTTGCTGGGTGGCTCCAAAATGCAGCGAACATAACCCTCTTTTCATACCAGGAAAACAAATTACTTCTTGAATAAAGCCATGCCTATACAGCTCTGCGTTTTAACTTTGCTTGAACACTTACTCCTGAATATCTTTATATCAGGGAAACATGCTTAATTATTCCTGAGTAATTCTGCCTGCCGGACTGCAATCCCTCAAATTAATGCTATGTGGGATTTTGTTGACGATGTTGATTTTTTCATTTGAAATTACGCCAAGGAGCAGGTTTCCCTCTTCCATCTTCCCCCTCTACCTTTTGACTTTAAAGCAGATTCTCTGTGTTCCTTAAATAAACACTCCTCCGAGATACTTCTTACAGAGTGGCATGTACACCGTGAGCCAAAAATGGCATTAATGCATTTTTCTTCTGCGGCTTTGGAATGACGCGCCTCTAATGTGTATGTGTGTTGCCTCGGAGAACGCTCTGTTTTCTATTCTTGCATTTGATTTTCTGCAGCTGGGAAGCCACGTTTCACAGGTGGTTGGGAAGCTTATTAGATTATTCATAACTGGTTTTATTTCTTTTCTTTCTTTCCTCTTCTTTCTTTTTTTTTTCTTATAGCAATTAAAAACATGTGTCAAAGGAGGCCCGCGATGATTAGAAGCACTGCTGACATCTATTTCCCAGTTACCTTTTGCTGTTTTCACTCGGGTTATACAGAGCCCCGAGCTGGTACTCATATGAGCGTTCTGCTTGCACACAGCTCTGAGCCCCCACCGGCCAAAGGAGCAAGACGTGCACGCTATTCCTGTTGGAAATAAATTTTATATATATATATATATATATAAAAAAAAAGAGATTTGATGATGGTTTATCAGGAACTGCTGTGTGAGAAACTTCTGTTGCTTTCCTGGGACTGAGCAGCAATCACAGTAATAATTACGATAATGATGATGAATGTTTTGAGGCATTTTTCTGCTGATGATCCCACAGCAGTGACAAACTCCGGGCAAGCAGCAATTCATCTGGAGAGGAATTCCCCATCTATGGCAGTCTCAAAAGAGGCGCATACACCAGGAAGAGGAAAAGGACTGGCAGGGAGAAGTTGAGCCAGCAGAAAGGCCGGCTCCAGACCCCCTGAACACGAATCCCCAGATGAAATTCAGTCCGGACTACCAGGCTTTGCAAGCCTCCATTGGGATGGTCCCAGCCATGTGTGAGCCAGATACCAGCTCTGCACCTCCTCCGGAGGAGGACCCTGGTAGCTCTCATGTGGCCTGTTCAGCTTCTGGTTCCCAGAGGAGCCAAGGCTGACTTTTCAGAGGTGTTGAGCTTTGACTGGCTCCGATTCAGGCTGTGCATCACCCCTCGTGAATTGTCAGACCCTGAAAAGCTGTGCTGATTTTTCAGAGAGGAACGTCTAGCAAAGGAAATTAATTCAGTGTTGTACGTTGTCTACNGGGTGGGACAGTTGGTTTTGAGTATCTTGCTGACCCTGAGTGCACGATTGCATGTTTGCAGTCCATTTGGTGGGAAAGAAAGAACAACGTTTTGCCATCAGTCCCGCTCACTGACCCTCCTCTGCCCACCAGCAACGTGTGTGTGTGACAATTTCCTTCACCTAAAGGTATTGCTGCGACCGGGGAAGGCATACAACCGATTTATCCGCGAACCTCACTTACAGGCAAATTTTTTTTTCTCCTCAGCCAACGTGTTGGCTTTTATCATTCAACAGGCCATGGAATTGTTTTCCCTAACATCCCCTTAAGAAGGATGTATTTTTCAAAATACTGCCATTCCCTTCTCTAAAACAGGTTTTGATGTGGCTACTTCAAATCAAAACCATGAGCTTTCCTCTCCTCACGCCCACCGACTTAAAATCTGCCCCCAATGCCAGTGGTTCAGAACTATCCAAATAAAGCAGTTGCTTTAAGGACTGTTTGCTTTTCCTCTCAGGCTCCTTCTGCAGACGCTATATTGTTTGTGGAAAAAAGAGTTCTCTGGGTGGGTCATTTAGCTGTCGTGGTTAAGAAGCTGCATTTGAAGTCTGGTTCTGTGTAGAAGAAAAACATGTCAAAACAGCCTTGAAAATACAGTTCACTTTTTTCCCCTCCATGTCAGGATGTTACCTTTTTCCCTCCGTGAAATAGCTCTTTCCCATGAAAAACAGCTTCACGAGGACATTTGCTGGGTGGCTCCAAAATGCAGCGAACATAACCCTCTTTTCATACCAGGAAAACAAATTACTTCTTGAATAAAGCCATGCCTATACAGCTCTGCGTTTTAACTTTGCTTGAACACTTACTCCTGAATATCTTTATATCAGGGAAACATGCTTAATTATTCCTGAGTAATTCTGCCTGCCGGACTGCAATCCCTCAAATTAATGCTATGTGGGATTTTGTTGACGATGTTGATTTTTTCATTTGAAATTACGCCAAGGAGCAGGTTTCCCTCTTCCATCTTCCCCCTCTACCTTTTGACTTTAAAGCAGATTCTCTGTGTTCCTTAAATAAACACTCCTCCGAGATACTTCTTACAGAGTGGCATGTACACCGTGAGCCAAAAATGGCATTAATGCATTTTTCTTCTGCGGCTTTGGAATGACGCGCCTCTAATGTGTATGTGTGTTGCCTCGGAGAACGCTCTGTTTTCTATTCTTGCATTTGATTTTCTGCAGCTGGGAAGCCACGTTTCACAGGTGGTTGGGAAGCTTATTAGATTATTCATAACTGGTTTTATTTCTTTTCTTTCTTTCCTCTTCTTTCTTTTTTTTTTCTTATAGCAATTAAAAACATGTGTCAAAGGAGGCCCGCGATGATTAGAAGCACTGCTGACATCTATTTCCCAGTTACCTTTTGCTGTTTTCACTCGGGTTATACAGAGCCCCGAGCTGGTACTCATATGAGCGTTCTGCTTGCACACAGCTCTGAGCCCCCACCGGCCAAAGGAGCAAGACGTGCACGCTATTCCTGTTGGAAATAAATTTTATATATATATATATATATATAAAAAAAAAGAGATTTGATGATGGTTTATCAGGAACTGCTGTGTGAGAAACTTCTGTTGCTTTCCTGGGACTGAGCAGCAATCACAGTAATAATTACGATAATGATGATGAATGTTTTGAGGCATTTTTCTGCTGATGATCCCACAGCAGTGACAAACTCCGGGCAAGCAGCAATTCATCTGGAGAGGAATTCCCCATCTATGGCAGTCTCAAAAGAGGCGCATACACCAGGAAGAGGAAAAGGACTGGCAGGGAGAAGTTGAGCCAGCAGAAAGGCCGGCTCCAGACCCCCTGAACACGAATCCCCAGATGAAATTCAGTCCGGACTACCAGGCTTTGCAAGCCTCCATTGGGATGGTCCCAGCCATGTGTGAGCCAGATACCAGCTCTGCACCTCCTCCGGAGGAGGACCCTGGTAGCTCTCATGTGGCCTGTTCAGCTTCTGGTTCCCAGAGGAGCCAAGGCTGACTTTTCAGAGGTGTTGAGCTTTGACTGGCTCCGATTCAGGCTGTGCATCACCCCTCGTGAATTGTCAGACCCTGAAAAGCTGCGCTGATTTTTCAGAGAGGAACGTCTAGCAAAGGAAATTAATTCAGTGTTGTACGTTGTCTACAGGCTTTTAAAAGTGCTTTTGTTTTTTTTAAAAAAAAAAAGCAGAATCCGTATTTGGTTGAAACTGCCGGATTTTTAAAGGCTTTGTGCATGCAATGGAAGGAGAAGGGGTAAAAAAATCAGTACCAGAAATAGTAGTGTTGATAGGTGGCACCTACAGCGAGAAGGTCTTGTGGATATACACACTGGTGAGGCCACACCTCGAGTATTGTGTCCAGATTTGGGCACCTCAATACAAGAGAGAGATCGAGGTGCTGGAGCGAGTGCAGAGGAGGGCAACGAAGCTGGTGAAGGGCCTAGTGAACAAATCATATGAAGAGCGGTTGAAGGATCTGGGACTGTTTAGTTTGAGGAAGAGGAGGCTGAGGGGAGACCTCATCACTCTCTACAACTATTTGAAAGGACACTGTAGAGAGGTTGGTGCTGGTCTCTTCTCACAGGTAATTAATGACAGACCAAGAGGGAATGGCTTCAACCTCCAACAGGGTAGATTTAGACTGAACATTAGGAAAGAATTTTTCACAGAAAGAGTGGTCAGGCATTGGAATTGGCTGCCCAGGGAGGTGGTTGAGTCACCATCCCTGAATGTGTTTAAGAGCCGTTTAGATGTGGTGTTGGGGGATATGGTGTAGGGGAGAACTTTGTAGAGTAGGGTAGATGGTTAGACTTGATGATCCCAAGGGTCTCTTCCAACCTAGACAATTCTATGATTCTATATACTGCTTTGCTGATGGCAAAGACATCAGTACTATGCAGTCTTCAAAACTCTTGAACCCCTGTCTCCAGGAGCAAATTCATAAACCTTTGTATGGGGGATGCCCGGTCCAGCCCAGTCCAGACCTACGGACGGAGCAGAGCAGCATTGCGAACGGAGCTGGGAGAGGTGCCCAGCATACACACGGTGGTGGCACCTCTTTCGCCTTCATCGGGCACAGAAGCAGCTACTCGCGTGCATAACCCTGTGGGCCCCAGTAGAGCTCTTCACCAGCTCTTCACCCTGCTCCAGAGCACCACCCGTCCCCAGAGCGCTGCACACCAACGCACTTTGGGCAGAAAGTCTTTGTCTCCCTCTCCCTCACTTTGTTTAAGTGACAAATACATCTCCCCGTTGGCTCCCACGGTGCAGCCGCCTGTTTCCACAGTCAGCCAGTAACCCCCTCCTGTTCTCCAACTCTTCTGATGCTAAATAATTCGGATGCTGAAAAGCTTCCTTATAAAACGCTCCTGGCTTATTAGTACCCTTCATGCATCGCAATTTTCTGCATTGTCTCCTTCTCTGCCTTCGGGTCATTTCTTATACACAGGAAACAAGAACAGGATGGCAAAGTTTGCATGAAATATCTATTCTAGCCTGGGAGAAAACGCAGACTGCTGACTCAGGCTACGCTCACAAACAGTCCAAACACTGCAAAATATATAGCCCCACCGCTCCTCCAGCTGTGCATTTTCCCACTCTCACCATCCGCCGCGACTTGTTTGCACAATCAGCCTCTTTGGAAATCACCCACCTTGAGGAGCTGCTCTTTGAAAATATCAGGGGGAAAAGACTTGGAAAAGGTTTTGGAAGGCAGCGGGTGTGTAAGGTTGAGTATGCAGTTACACCTAACCTCACCCTAAGCCAGGCTGGAGTTGTGAAATCTGCTGTCTGCATGGAAAATGTCCCCGATAGCCGCCTTCTGTCATATTTGGTGGGTACATATGCACTGGTGGAAGCTGCCATGAGCTGTGCTCCCCGGTGACCTTTCCTTCACAGACGGAAATGAACTTCTTCTCTTCATCCTGACATCTGCGAGCAATCTGAGGCTGCTCCATACCACACAGCTTGGTTTCCTAACATTTTGGTGAGGAAAGATCATGTGGGATGAGCCGAACGATATTTTCCAGTTTGCCCACGGGTCTCACCTCTGGTTCTAATCACTTCCTGGAAACCAACAGCACGTCTATGGTGTATGATCAGAGGAGAAGCCGGATTTACTCAGCTATCTTCCCCCCCCCCCCCCCCCCAAGGCTCTTCAAACTTGTCTGAATTCCTACTTCTCAAGTAAGAAGTTAGTGGGAGGGCTTCATTAAGTAGTCATGGAAACATCTAAGGGAAAGAAGTAACCTAACAGCCAACTTACATGGAAGTGAAAGAACAAATCTGGCCTCAATCAGGGGAATCTGGAGTAATTCTGGAATTTTACTGTGCAAATACCAGTCTTCTTACCCCAGAAGTCACCCCCTTTCCTGGCTGAAAGTCCGTTCCTACTATCTCAGGCACTTTTCAGCTTTTCCGCTTGTGAGTTTTGTCTTCTGAGACGTTTCCAGGAGGGTGAGGAGAGGTGGACTGTGCTCACAGGTCTGTCCCTGATGCCCCACGTAGCCCGTGGAGGTCACCAGCAATGTCACTCCCGAGAAAGGGCTTTGCTGGCTTAATCAAGGCCAGATTCCCTGGGAGGGCTGGGATGCAGGAGACAGAGCTTCCATCCTGCCTGGCCGCATCCCTTCGGCATACGCTGCCCGAGATGCACAGCCCCAACTCTGCCCTGGCCGGGACTACCCCCAGTAATGGTGCTCCTACAGATACCAGGAATAAACCTCCAATTCATCTCAGTGAGATCTGACCTTGTTCAGCTCAGAGTGATTCTGAAAATCCCATTTGTCTCATCTTCTTGGTCCACAGGTTCCCCCGGGATGATTTCGCTTCCTTTGCCTGCACTGGAGGTGGAAATGTCTTACCGCTCGCTTGTGGTCCTGTAGGATCGCTCATCGGCACCGGGAGGCACAAATATATAACAGTACATGGCACCACCCGAAGTTTATCGGAGTTAAGATTGGGGTTTTAATTGGCTAACATAAGGAGAAATACGTTGGGTTTTTGTGGGTGGTTGGATTCCTGTTGGTGAACCGAGAAAAAAAAAACAACACCCTTTCTGCCAACAGCTGTGCCAGGGCTTATCTCCTTTCCTCCACTTCTGGTTTATTAACGTTAGATCCTGCTCGATTAGCTGAGGTGCCGGCGTTGCTTGCGCCTCCCGGCTCGTCCGCACAGATTGCTTTCACAAATGGTGCGATCTCTCCTTTCTCTGGTTACTCTGCAAATATCGTTTTATCCGAGCGTGTTTGCCAGTCCTCCCAGCTGCACCCAAGCGGCTTTTCCTGGAGCAAGAAGTTAGTCCAAGGTTTCGCTGCAGCCCTGATGGTTAAGTTGGAGCGGCAGGGAGCTGTCGGGCGGACTACATGCTTCTCTCATGTTTCACTCCTAGATCGCTCTTTTTTTTTTGCAACTTGAGCTCTTTATTTTTCTCGCCCCGGCCCTACGGCCACCGATGTTATCTGCCCACGTCCCGGTTCATTCCTAGGGCTCGGCAAAGCTCCCCCCACTTCAGGGACCTGGGAAGAGACGCGACTCTCCGGTTAAACCTAAAACGAGAAGTTTGCGGTAGAAACTGCAGGAAAAAAGCTTTCTCTCCCCCCCCTCCTCCTCCTCCCATCCTCCCCGTGGGCGCTGCTGCTCACCCACATTTTCCCAAGCGCTTTCTCTGCTTTATTTTCCTGGAGTCAAGGAAGCAACTCGCTCTTTGGGATTTGCATGCCTTTGAGGTAGAGGCAGAGCACCTCTGAGAGACGAACCCCTCTCTCTGCTGCCCGCTTTGTGGCCTTGCAAACCACGGGAGAGGGATTTTGCAGCTCGAACGTTGCAGCCTTTTCGTATCGCTGCCCGAGCTGACACCTTTCCTTTGAAATGGAGAACGTGGCAAGCGGTTTTTGCCCGACGTCTTGAGCCTTAATCCAACTTCTGCAAAGCGTTCAAGATTTTTGTGGGCAGTTTCTTTTTTATTCCTCCCCTGACCCACTTTGCCGCTGAGCTTGGACAAATAATTTCTGCAGGGTAGGAAGTGCAGCCAAAGTAAGTAGCTTAATGTCTTTTCTCAGTAAAAAAATCATAAAAATTATCAGTCTCCGATTCACTTTGACACTAAAATAAAACTATGCTCAGACACGACGGAAAAATATCACAAACAAAAACTTCATAAAGAGCCTGGCTCCAAAGTGGTTCGTACCTTCCTGAGTTACTTATGCTCATGCAATAAAGTTGTGATTTCAGTTGGAGTATAAAGGCAAAGCTGGTGTTAAATCTGGAAGCGGTTTTCACCCAAACTTCGCCTGGTGGCCTCATCAGTCTTGTATGATGGATCCATCCCATGTTGTCCTTGTAGAGCCGAAAGCAAAACAGAGTGCTAGAAGATTGTTTTTCGGATACCATACCAGATTATTTCTAAGGGAGTCCATCAAGGGGAGAGAAAGGGATGTTATTCCCTGCTCATCTGGGCTGCTTGCAGGGCTCAGGCTGGAATATCTCGGGGTTTGCCTTTGAAGTCCCTGCAGTGAGCGTGGCTTTTGCACACCCAGAGACACCCATCAGTCAGCTCCTGAGACCTCAAGGTTTCCCTTTTGCATTTAAATTCAAGAACGAGAAATGCAGCCCAGTACCTTACTAGGAGACCTGGGTGGGTTTTGGCCACCCTGTAGGAGGAGTGATGGGATTCCTCTTCTGATACACGGTATCTCCTCCTGTACCCAAATGACCGAGCGTGTTCCTACCTGAGGACTTTGCAAAGAGAAAATTAACAAGACATGGCCATATCTGAACTGGCATGAATACGGAGACAGTGTTTTTCTTCTCTTTCCAGCCCTCTGTCTTTTTTCCACTTGGTCCTTAGGTGATGCCATTACAAGGAAAGGCCGGGGTTTTTCCTGTGAATGTTCGAACTGGTCACCAGACACCCTAATCCCCCACAGCAGTTACCTGATCATGTCTGCACACACTGCCAGCACTCCAAAGCAGCCCATCTGTAGATCTTAAGAAGCCTGAAGTTATGTCTTTCTTTGCTGACTCCAGATAATCAGGTAAAGCTTGGTCCGTGCCCCAAGGACAGATAATAAAATAAACAGAGGAATTCAGATAAACTGGAGGCAAAACATAACCTCAAACTCATGTTTGGCTAGTGTAAATAAAGATGACATTTTCAATTGTCATTAAATTTCATCTGATTCACTCTGTTGTCCCACCTTGCCTGTGTAATAACTATTACAGTATTTTTTTGTGTGCCTTAAACCAATCTGGTAAGGCAATTTCATTTCTTCTAAGCAACACTTGTGGTTAAAAAACCCTCTTCCATAATGGAAAAGACTGTGAAACATTTACTCATCTGCCCCAATAAAAGCCTGTCTGGGGATAAAGGGGGAAAGGAGAAAGTAATGTTTTCCAGTACTCACCAAAGCTAGAATTTCATATGAAATTTTAATTCATCATCTATTTTTAATCCTAGAGACCTGATCTGGGTAGGATGGTGTTTGTATATCATGTATCATGCACACACGAAATGCTGCTCAGAAGAACACAGACACACATAACTTGTCCGGGATTATTTTGCACTTGGCAATTTATTGCATCCACATATTGATATATTAATATACTTACATATTGAATTAATAGGATGGACTTCTGCCAAGAGTGGAGTGCATAGCATGGTGGACCAGCGCGCTCTGCTGCTGTTCAAGCATTGTCCCTCCACCTGGGATTGCCACGTGAGCTATTGCCCACAGATACTGGTGCCCCAGTCCTCCCCAGTAAAGCACCAGCGCTGGGTTGGGCGGCTGCAGTGAGGTGTCACATGAGCCCCTTTGTGTTTTGCATCCCCTCTATTGAGCCACGTGTATGCTGGCTCCTTGAGGGTGAGGGTTTTGCGGTTCCCCGTGTGAAGATGAAGCCTGGCGAGCTCAGCCTGGGCAGGTGCACAGCTCGGTGGACTCGAGCCCGGGGCCAGCTCTTCTCCTTCCCACAGCTGCGTGCTCACCGCTCCGTCAGCACAGATTTATTTCCATGCTCGATTTGTAGGAATAAAAGAGCCAGATAAGAAATATGTTTTTAATAGTAATGTCACCGATGAATGCCGAGGATCTTGATATCGGCCATTAAGTAAAAGCAGGGGTGGAATGAGCATCATTTGTCTGTTGCCAGCTTCTCTCAACTGGCTTTCATTTAGAGGAGGAAAAAAACCCCAATCATTGCTAGCCAGGTAATAGTGAAATATATTTGTTGTCAGTAACAGGTCAAAATGCAGGGATATGTTATTCGCAGCAAGCTGACTTCACATTTTCTGAGCTAAATGCTGGATCCCTTTCCTCAATTATTCACATATGTTTTCTGGTTTAATAATAACCCACATGCTGTCCCCTAAAGAAAGCTTGCCGTTTACAGGCTTCATGATGTTCAACTAGAATAGATACGTCTGCTCGGCCATTTCTTGTTCCAGAGGCCGAGCCGGTGAATCTCAGAACTGAAATTCAGAAAGGTGCCAGTATATAGAGCATCCTGCTAAAATATACAAATAAAAATAAACAATTTACTCACCGAAGAGCTTGCAAGTGAGGAAAGTTTTAATGATGCAGCTTCAGCGGAGCGACTTAAATGGGAAGCGAAGCAAGCCTGATGGTCACGCTGTAATAGCTAACTGATGTTTTTCCCCCAGTTCTTGTTTCCCCCCAGCACAAGAACGCGGCGTGTTTGGAGGCGGCTGCCACTGTGTTCCAGCATAACACGCTGCATTCCACGGTGAAATAGCATATATGTAAAGTTACATGATAAATGGCCACGCTTGCTGCTTAGCAAGTGCTCGGCAACTTTGATGTATGGTTTTGTCTGGTGTGCGGCATGTGACAGCAGGATTGCCCGGGTAAACGAGTATGTGCTCTGGTCTGAACAAACACATCGGTTCTGTTACAAGTGCTGGAGCTGCATGGCAGATGTCTGTCTTTCCTTCTTGC
Source organism: Anarhynchus alexandrinus (assembly GCA_008711295.1). Classification (NCBI taxonomy): domain Eukaryota; kingdom Metazoa; phylum Chordata; class Aves; order Charadriiformes; family Charadriidae; genus Anarhynchus; species Anarhynchus alexandrinus. Next base: position 2,475,915 of record VUYV01000057.1, on the reverse strand, counting down.
TCTCTTTCTTCCTTCCACCCTCTCTGCTTCAGGCCTTCTGCAAAGCGAATTACTTTTCTGCCCACGTAGATTGGGGCCGCTTTTCTGCCGGGGTGGTTCTTACCCCTTGAATCCTGTGGGGGTGCGAGGCTTCCTTCACCTTCAGAACACCAAAGGCAAAATTAAAATAGCAAGTGTGAGCTTGGCCTTGTGTAACGCTTCTTTCTTTTCTTCTTAGGAAGAAATTTTCCACTTTGAGGGTGGTGAGGCACTGGAACAGGTTGCCCGGAGAGGTTGAGGATGCCTCATCCCTGGAGGTGTTCAAGGCCAGGTTGGATGGGGCTTTGAGCAACCTGGTCTGGTGGGAGGTGTCCCTGCCTATGGCAGGGGGGTTGGAACTCGATGATCTTCAAGGTCCTTTCCAACCCAAACCATTCTATGATTCTATGATTCTTTGCGTGCTGCTTCGGAGTTTACCATATCACCAACGATCAGAGCCATGGGCAGGTTCCACAGCTGATCCGTAGTACAGAAATGATGGTCTGTCACACCATACAAAAAGCATAAGGATGCTCAGGGTGGAGTCATCTAGGAAAAAGGGAGTTCAGTGGCAGTAGGCATGGCTGGAGCTAGATAAGGAGTAATTTGTGCAGCCAGGGATGTGCCAGGCGAGAAATGAGGGGTGGGAACAGCCACAGTCAGAAAGTCCCATTCCTGAAATCTCTTGCTCACATCATCATTCATCTCTCATTTCCAGCTCTGTGGCAGCAGGGAGGTGGCAGCTCAGGAGACATGGTCACAATCGGTGACGCTGTGCTCATCATCGTTACAAATCCCCTTGTCAGGTGTCAGATCCCGAGAACCGGGCTGCTCACTGGTGGGGGTTTCAGTTTCCCATGGAAAAAACAAACATTTTGAGAACACAGATGGTGTTGACGTAACCAAACCCCATGTTGTCCCTGGAAAAAAGTTCAGTGGGAGATTTTTGACCAGCACCAAATACCCTTTCAACCAAGACAGAGCTTAGTGATCCCCCAAAGATGAAAGACCGAGGAGTTTTGGATTCCCCTCCTCCCATGCATCACCTCTGGGTGATGCCTCAGCAGTCAGGCATTAGACAGTGTCCTGCGACTCGTGAGCCCCCACGTTCTTAAAGTGATCACTTTCAAGTGTAATGCAGTAAAACCTCATATGATTTCCATATGTCCTGCTGCCTGAATATTTTGCAACTGATTCACGATGAAAAAAACTTATAAACACATTATCTTGACAGGAGCAATTCTTGAAGTAGCAGGAGATACGAAAGGAGAGACTTTGAAAGGAGGTCGTTATTATTCAGTAGCATTTTTCACTCTATGTCTACGAAATTTATGTCAATGGGTCACATCCTTTCAAAAGAAAGAATGAAAAGTGCCCTGTAGGACAGGTGAGCTCCTCCCCAAGCCTCCCCAGGACTATTTAGCTCCAGAGGGGCTTGCAGCCCTGCCAGCAAGGCTATTAGCTGAACAAGCCACAGATCCAGATGCCTCGGCTGGGAAAGAAAATGATCCAAGCTTCGACATATGGGTTTTGCTACAGCTGTAGCCGCAAGTGCTGACTCCTTTGCTGGAGGACACAGAGGGGCCAGATGGAAAGAAAAGCAACGCCGCCACTGCTGCCCACAAAACCGGACGATTCGAGGCAGCCGGCGACGAAATGGCACGCATACGTCTGACAGCACGTAACTGGCCGTGAGAGCACGGCTCCAGGGGTGACACGGCTCTTGCGAGCTCCAAGTGTTGTGCACAGGATGCAAAAGCCTCGGGGTTTGCCAGCCTGGGCCTCCCAAGCATCCTCGCAAGGCTGGAAGTTGTTTTGTTAAAGCTGGGGACATCCCTTTCCTCTGTGCTAAAGGATTGATTTTGATGCTCAAGGTGTTGGTTGTTGGTTTGGGTTTTTTTTCCAAAATAACAACCCGTTTTTTGGTGTCCATTCTGCTACTCCTTAGAGGGACTTGTTTTCTGGAGAAGGCTGAGCACATCCTTCTCTTCAAAGCCCTGCCTGGAGCCCAGGAGCCACGATCACAGCATCATGGACTGTAACTGGGACTGTATCTGTGGAGCCGTTCTTAGACGGGTCTATCAGCAGAGTTGTGTGCATCTGCCACACTTCAGAGATGTGGGAGAACCTGTGTGGCACTGGGCAGCAGTCCAAGCAGAGGACAAGCTGGAGCAGCAGCGCCAGGCTCAGCAGCTCTGCCCTGCTCATGAAGGCTCTGGCTCCTCTCGCTTCAGTACAGAGCTGAAACCCCAGTGACAGCCTCAACTGTAAACAAAACTGATGGTTTATGGCCTCATCTCAAACATAGCATGGATTTGCTGGGTGATCCAGTCCTGGTTGGACCTGTCTGCCTACTCATGCCTTGCAGGTTCATTTAACCCCTCCCGACTTCATACCCCACTTCCTTCCTGTGAAAAGCAGCAAACGTTCCTCTGGCTTCAAATGTAAGATGTGCTCAACCTCTTCAAAGCAAGATGTTTCAGATGCAACTTCTGCAGCGCCCAATCTGGAATTATCCCCAAGTGGTGGTCCTGGTATTAAGAAGACTCGTGAAGCTGATCAACAGCTGACTGACTGAGCTAGCCTGGAAAACCCATGCACCAGCCCTAGTAGGTGGCATCAGTCTTGGATGATCCAGATACTGACATAGATGGAGGAATTCAAAAGCTGAAGCAGAAGAGGAACAACAGAATCTTGGCCCTAAACACTGGTCCAGAGCATTTATTCTGGGACACCGATGGACACAGTACATGGCACACAGCTGACCTGCCTTGAGTCCAGGTGGGATTTAGTATTGCCCTGAGACAAGTCGCAGGAGCTCAGCTGTTCCCTGCAGATCTCTTGGACTCCCATAAAGAAATTTTGGGTTAAGTTAGTGAATCCGTGAGAAGAGCCCTCTTTTACATCTCTCCTTCCTGTGCATTTGCTTCCCGTCCTTATGGAAGTGCATCCCTACCTTTAACTGGGAATCGGAAAGATAACTAATGCTACTGGGGAAATAAGGTTGCGTTAACTGCTCGAAAGGCCTGGGAGAAGCTGGTCAGATCGCCTGTTTTCAGTGTGAAGGCTGGTTCAGCTCTTTGTGAATTTGTAGTAAATCAGCACTTCATAACAAGAACAAATGTTTCATTCTCACTTAAAAATTACTCCGGTTAGAGGCTTGTAATGTGCAGTTTTCATGCAGGGGTTACACGACGGGAACTTAAATCTGTTCCATTTTCATCTATAATTTAAAACGTGTCATTTTGATCGATGAATTAGTAAAGGAACCCAGGATAATTTTGAAACTACCAGCTTAGTAAAGTTGTCTGACCTTGAAAATAACCTTTCCAGTTTAGAAGCCTTTAATAGCTTAACTATTAGCTAATCTCCTGGGAAACTTTTTCCCTGGGCAAAACTAGTATGGAAATATAACACCAGTAATAAGGTTTCCATCTTTCTTCTATCTTGATCTTTTTAATTAATTGCCGCTCAGTAAAAACATCAGACTGGGAGGCAGGGGATAAAACTCCTTGCAAGGGGAGGGCAGGAGTTAACTGTAGGCTGTTTCCATCCTTTACCTGCCTTTTTTGCATAGATTCATTAGGTGCTGAAATATATTAGCAATTGTTAAGGCATAACTGCTGCTTGATTGCTTGACACTTTTGGCTGAAAGCTGTGAAATAGATCACTTTGTAATGGAAAAAAGCTGCTCCTGCGCTCATAATGAGCAAACATTTTAAAACCTTGAATGCTTTGCAGGGCACCTCAACAAGCCCCCGAGAGCTTTTGTGCTACCCTTGTTTTCTAGTTGGCTCTTGGGCTTTGTGGGTTCTTTCTTTCTGGGGAAGGGCAGTGATTTTTCCAAGGGCGATCAAGAACTGCAAATATGTGATTTGTTAGAAGAAAAACAGTGTCTCTTGTATAAGTGAAAAGGACCAGGCAGAAAGCCATGGCCCAGGTGAAACGTGGACTAACATCTAGTCTGAAACAGGTCTCGGGTTCTTAAGAATCCTACTTAGTTTATTTTTCCAAAGTTTCTAATGCCGTTTTATCTAATGGCCCTTTAAGCATTACATTGAACTGATGAGAGGTACTACCTAAAGCTTTACCTGGCAGGTAAAGGAGTTCTCATTTTACTCTCCGGGCATTTTGCACTATGTTTTCCCATGCTGTCTGAGGAAAAAAAAAAAAAGAAAAGAAAAGAAAAGGAAAGAAAATCTGTTTTCTAGGCTAGCAGTGTGTGACGTTCCCATTGCTCTAGCTCTCTGGCAGCACACCTCCATGTTCAGCAGATGGCAGTCCTCCTTCCAGTAAGGCCGGGGGCAACACCGCCAAGCACCCAGGGAGGCCTTAGGTGTCCACTCTGCTTCAGGAGCTGCTGTTCCCCACCGTGTTTCACCCTTTTAACTATTGCTGGGCCAGTAATAAGAAACCAGAAATGCTGGTCAAACCACAAATGTGAATGTTTCCATTTTGTTTTTTAAAAAAAAGCCTTTTTTTTCTCCAGGGGGTTGTGAGTGAAGAGCTTAGTGAGACCTACACTTGTTTGCAAGCATTCCACACCCTTTGCTGGCACAAAGATCATCCACCACGCAGGTGAAGGCACAGTCTACGTAGCAATAACACGGCTCCTGGATGAAGACATACAGAGTTTTGGTGCAAAGGAACGGAGCCGCGGGGGCTTCCTTCAGGCTTATCTTTAGCTGCTGAGGTTTATTTTGCAGGTCTGCATGTCAGGCTTTTTGGCTACGTGAGTGAAGGTAAGCCCCTATCTCAGCGTGGTGACACGACCAGCATCTGCTCTGGCACCACCCGTCTAGGCTATTGATGTCCAAACATCTCCTTTCCCGCTGAGACTGTGCAGATCCTGACTGCATGTGGTGGGCTGAGCGCAGGGTCCCGCTCTGCGGGCTCTGTTTTTAGTGAAAATGAGCTTCATCCTTGCTCAGCGACTGGTGCTGCCTGGTGACCTTTGAACCAGCACTTAAGCCCCTGGAGCACACAAATTAGACTTCAGTCTGGAAGAACCTCTGCTCCAACAGATGACCTGTTATTTTATCTTGAACAGCGGCAGCCGTGGAGGAGCGTTGGCACATGGCTTTTAGAGCTAATCACTCACGCTCTTTGAGGAGAGCAGGAATTTTGCTCCCTCCCCCTCCAGCAACCTGGGACTTTATTGTGTGTCTGGATCATTTCAGGCTGATCCTTCCTTAACTTTTTCTATTTATTTCCCCTGGGCTCAAACTTCTGATACAATCCCTGGACCTCCCTGGCACATTTGATGGAGGCTTTTCACTTGAGCCCATTGAACCCAACCCCTTCCCTACTGCAGGTCGCCGTTGTCCCCCTCCATGAGCCACCTGCCGTGTCTTTAATCCTTCTGGGATCTCCCCACTGAACCCTGAGTCTCTCATACCAAAATCCTGTCTTCTTGCCTCTTTCACTACCACCGTTCATCCCTGATGATGCACAGGCAGCAATCCAAGGAAGAGGTGAGAAGAAGCAGCTCCCCCACTTCCTTTCTCTCCTATCGTGCCTATAGGGAAAGCCTGAGGCTACAACCAAATTAGAGAAGGGAATCTCCATTGTTTTCATGCCCTGAGGCTCCTAAATATCTGCTGCTTATTCAGTCCAGTTCTGCTTTGCGTAACCAGGGCTCCCTGCAGGGACTGAAGTGGGGGGGTAGCAACACACAACCTCGTGTCACGAGAAAATGACAAATGGCATAGCTACCTGGCAGAGACTGAGATTCAAACCCAAAGCCCTTCTGACTGAATTGTAGAAATCCATTAGTAATGTGTCCAAAATGACCCCAAAACTTACATGAGAGCAGTGGTGAACAGGGTGAGCCCCACGGCTGCTCCAGCCTCCCTTCTCTTCCATCAGATCTAAATCAGCTGTAGAGTCTCTCCAGGGCTGCTGGTCACCACCTCCACCCATCAGGAGGTCTGGGATGATGGGTCAGACCTTAAATTGGTTCCTCCAAGCAGGTGCTGATGGCAGGCTCGTTCCAGCCCTTGTGAAAGCACCACGGGGGCAGAGCTCATAGGCTCCCAGTGGGCAGGATGAGACCCTGTGAGAGGGGAAGCAGGTGCTGGTGTGATCTCCTGGTCTTGCTGGCTGTGATATTGGATGCGGTTACTGTTAGAAATATATTCAGAGATGCTCAGCATCACAGGAGACAGAAGAAATGAACCTGTTGTGTCTGTTCAGAGAGTCTCAGAGCAGTGTCTCCAGCACGGTGGCTGTCACCTCCTTCTCTAGTCTACCACCTTCAGGGTGATCCTGCAGGATCTCCATGAGGTTACCCCTGGACCATTCGCATACCCCAGTGTGCACCCAGTCCAAACACTGGATGCAAACACACAGCTTTCTTGGAGGTCCCTGAGCTAATGGGACTGTACCTGTCCCCATAGCACGCTGCCCTGCAGCCCACAGAAGAGCCATTTAAAGAAAATGCTGGACTGTAAAGCTCCTGTCTGGTTTGGGACATTGCAACTGCAGAAGAGAATTCATGGCCTCTCGCAGAGCACTGCACTCAAAGTAAATAATATTATTTCAGAAAACAAAATTCATTTTGCAGCCCGAGACCAACTGCAACAGGATACGAAGCAGGGGGAAAAAAGTAAAAATGCCTTGCCCCCGGGGCTATTTATTATTTATACACCACTGTGCCTAGATAAACTCCTCCTTGAAAGAGTAGGACGAAAATAATTCTGCAATGTGGAAACAAACTACCTATTTAAAGTGATTTTATGCCTGAACGGCCTCATTATAAAAACAGACTGTGTGCAATAACTTTTTACCTTTTTCTACATTATCCAATGAACTGCTTTTTGTCACTCTCACCAGTTTCAGTGCTTTCATGCAACCACCTTGGTGGAAAGCCTCCGCGGTTTCCTTAGAAACGTCTTCCTTCCTGGATGTTGACCCATGGTGGTTGAGGCAGCTAAAACCCTGGAGAGGTCCTGTTCAAACAGGAAAGAGCAGACAGTTTAATGGCCAGCTTTGCAGCTCTGTTCCTCCACAGTTTACAGTAGTTGGGAGCTATAAAAAAAAAAATATCATAACGAATGTTTCTTTATTTTACGGTCAGCTTTGTGTTGGTGTTTTCGACAAAAGCTGAATCTGGAGCTCATGGTCTACTGTCAGGCAGCGGTGGGGTAGAGATGGTTCACTTGCATTTACAAAGTGGTGGTGCTTGGGAGACGGCTCCCCATGTGCAAATAGACTTTGTCCTTTGGAAAAAATACATGCTGTTGAGCTTATAGGTGCATTCATAAGTCAGTAGCACAAGGGAGGCAGTCTGAGAGGCCGTAAATAACGTCACCTTTCAAGTGTTTTGCAGCACTCATACATGAATGCTCTGCAATGTCTGAGCAGGAATAAGAGGCCAGAGTCCAGCAGACCATGAGAGAGCTAACAAAAACACTTGTCAGGCCAGGATGTTATTAAACTAGGCTTATCTCCAGCTCTGTTCGTGGCCAAACACTCGTTCCCAGGGACAGGTATCCACCTCGTGTTGATCACTGCCATTGGCATCACTGGAGATGCTGCTGGCAAAGTTGGAGAAGACTTCAGGGTGACCCTCATGTGAAGGGACCTGGTGAGAGAGACCTTTGTGCCATGCACCTCCCACAGAATCATCCTTACCTGTCTAAGACATCAGCGAGAGCAAGCCCATGGGCAGGTCATGCAGGTGTTTCAGATTTGCTGCTGCCTTGTATTTTTATTCACTTCCAGAGGCACTCATGAAGTGTTTCAGCGATGCGAAGACCGGGGCACTTGGCGCTGCCTAAATATTGATGGCATCTTCCAAATGCTGCCTGTTCTCCAGCTGTTGTGGCCTTTACACAAAGAATGAAATAACCAATGACAGTTGAATTACCAACTCTAAACTGCTTAACGCTCCAGTGTGCACTCTCCAATCTGCTATTCTTGCTGTGTACCGCAGCCACAGCCGTGGGAAATCCATGTTATGAAAAGGATCAAAATATCTCCAGGACATTTGCAGCCTGGTCCAAGCTGCCCACGGGTCCTCTGGTGAGCGTGGCATGCATCCTGTCCCCATCCAAAGGAGGAGAAACATCCATTAAGTTCAGTGCAGTGCTGTGTTAATGCTGGTGCACCAGGTCCGACGAGAGCCAGCCTGGAGTGACCTGGGACCACCTGCAAAAGCCATGCAGAGCTGGCCCAAGGCGGATGGCAGGGGGTGCTACCCATGTCTCTGCCTCTTCTGTGCGCCCTCATTCATGCGCAGAAAGTCTGCGTTACTTACATCTCTATTGCACTCGCTCAGCTGCTAAATCTATAGGGAAATCTTGGTTGCAAGGGCTGGGCATAAGCAGTGGGAATCATAGAATCATAGAATGGTTTAGGTTGGAAAGGACCTTGAAGATCATCGAGTTCCACCCCCCTGCCATAGGCAGGGACACTTCACACTAGATCAGGTTGCCCAAGGCCACGTCCAGCCTGGCCTTGAACACCTCCAGGGATGGAGCCTCCACAACCTCTCTGGGCAACCTCTTCCAGTGCCTCACCACCCTTAAAGTGAAAAACTTCTTCCTAATGTTCAATCTAAACCTGCCCTCTTCCAGTTTGAAGCCATTCCCCCTCGTCCTATCACTACATGCCCTTGTAAAAAGTCCTTCCCCAGCTCTCCTGTAGGCCCCCTTTAGGGACTGGAAGGCCGCAATAAGATCTCCCCGGAGCCTTCTCTTCATAAAGAGGCAAAAAAGGGAGAATCGTAATTAACAACAGCAAAAATAAATTACGCAAGAGCATTTCTCTTCAAGTTTTTAATAGCAAACATTGCAGAGAGCAGGTTTTTCAAGCCAAACAGGAAGGAAAACAAACAAACAACTCCAGCCAGCTACTTCACAGGCTTTCAGAAGTCAGGTTACAAACCAGGGACAACAGGAACTGATGAAGCACAAATCTCCGGGGAAACAGATGAGGTTTTCAAAGAACACAAACACATAAAACCTTAACATGTACATACATTTATAAACAAGCCCAGAGAAGAGTTGGACACCTGATTCTCAGGCTAGGAGTTATGAGCTGGAAGAAGAGCCTGAAGACTTGATCCACACTATTAAAATCTGGGAACGGTTGGTTTGGGTATGTGCAAATCTTGGATAAGACATAATATTAGTGAGAGTGACTGCTGCTGGCCTGGATGTGACAGCAGAAGAGGAGAGCAAAGAAAAGCTGAAGAATATCTGGAAATGTGGAGACCAAGTGTTAGACAGCTCCATCCAAAGTGTGATGTGATAGTTACGGAAGAGTGCTCCGCAGCACCACATGCAAACTTTAGGGCAGAAACCCTGCAATTAAGTCATATCAGAAATTAGAAGGCTCTTGAGGGATCCTGAGCTCTGCTTCAGGATGACCTGCTGTGGGCTGAGCTGCTCTTATTCCTTTCCAAACATCTCTCAGCCGCCAGACAGTTTATATTTTCAATGACACGGTAATGGATAGGGTTTAATACCTACAGGCAAGAGTTAAATGGCCTCTTGGTGATGTGTAAATTAGCAAGTGGACAGTTGCCCCAGAGAGAAATGGCAAACAAATATTTATTAGTTGTTTCAAAGAACCATAGCCATAAAACTTTGTCATTTGACTGCAGAAGTGTTTGTGTTTTCACTGAAACCAATGCTAAAGGTGATGGCTTTATTCTGTAACTCTGTGATTTACTGCCTTCAGGTAACAGAAAAAAAAAAGAAAACCAACCCAGAATGTGTTTTAATGTACACTGCTCTTGCAGTATGCTAGGAAGATGCCAAGAAGGAATTTAAATGCCATTTTACATGAGTAAAATTACTGTTGGTTTCACTAAAATATCTGATTTTGTAACTGCTGTGGTTTTTATCAGAGCAATCACCCACCTTCTGGGCAAAGGGCTCCAGTTAAATGATAATGTAGTGGGACTAAATGGTGTAACAAGGAAGGTGACAGGGAGAGCATGAGCATCGGAACGAGTAATAGGGCTTGACACTGGATCCAGTGCTGTTCAACAACCCCATTAGCAACCTGCAGGGTGGGACAGAGAGCACCCTCAGCAAGTTTGCAGATGACACAGAATGGTTAATGGGTGTCCTGCTCTTCAAGGGAACCTGGAAAGCTGGAGAAATGGGCCAAAGGGAGTCTCATGATGTTCAACACAGGGAAGTGTCGAGTGAGGAGGAGTAACCCCATGCATCAGGAAAGGCTTGGGGCTGACCATCTGGGAAGCAGCTTGGCAGAACAGGATCTGGGTGTTCTGGTGGACACCAAGTTGTACATGAAGAGACAGAGATGTACCCTCACAGCAAAGAAGGCCACCAGCACTCTGGGCTGCATTAGGAAGAGTGTCGCCTTCAGATTGGAGGAGGTGATCCTTCCCTTCTTCTTGGCACTGGTGAGACACATCTGGAGTGCTGGGTCCAGTTCTGGGTTCCCCAGGACAGGAGAGAACGGACACACTAGTCCAATGGAGGGCCTCAAAGACAGCTGAGGCACTGGAACATGTCACACGAGGAGAGGCTGAGACTGTTTAACCTGGAGAAGAGAAAGCTCAGGGGGACCTTATCAATATGTATAAACACCCACCGGGGCAGACTAAAGAAGACTGAGGCAGACTCTTCTCAGTGGCACCAGGTGCCAGGGCAAGAGGCACGGAACACAAACTGAAATACAGGAAATTCAATTTATACGTAAAAAAAAAAAGCTTTTTTTAAAGTGAGAGTGGTTAAACACTGGACCGGGTTGCCCAGAGAGGTTGTGGGGTGTCCCTGCTCTATCTTCTAAACTTTCTAAGCCACCATCTAAACTCGAAAAACATATTTAGACACCTAATCACCTAGCAGGATATTCGGAAATACTGAGAAGACATAAGGAATCTTTAGCTTTAGTAGAGACCACATGCAAAGTGAAGCATTGTCTAACAGGAGTGAGGTTGTCAGAATTTAAGGATACAGATGAATTCTTGTAGTCTTGTATAGATATCTTAAACATATATATGGGGATATTTATAATACAGATGTATTTCCTAAATTACAGTAACCTCTGATAAGATGTGTGCTGAACAATGAGTAGTTTGGCGTTAAGAGAATAATTCAATGTTAATTTTTTTCCTTGCATTTTTAAGATGTCACTAAAATGTGCTGTCATTTGGTCAAGGTTAACTTATAGAAAAAAAAAATAATTCTAAACTTACGTACAGGTTGCTAAATCGGAGCCTAGACAGAAAGGCACCAGGCACTTACGAAGGATAAAGAAATGATGATGGCACCTGAGGGTGTGCCACAGCTGAAACTTCTGAGTTTGCTTCAGTACACCTTCAATAAGTGCTTGAACGGAGGAATGGCCTGACCGTATGCAATGGAGGTTAGAGCTTAACAGACAGTGCTGCAACAGTTATGGAAAGACCCTGAAATCCATTAGTCCCGCTGTGTGCCGTTTTCTTATTCCCCCTCAGACACAACAGTGACTGCTCCTGAGCTGAGAGCTGTGACTCAGTATAAATTTATAGAAGATCATGGCATGTACACTTCGGTCCAGCCTTTGAAATAACTTGCGTTTCAGTGACCCCAGCATCCTGGGTCAACTTGGTTAAGGAAATATGCACTGAGAGGTCATAAAAGAGGCCAGGCCCTCTATAACTCTGCGGAGACTCATCAGTGCCTGGAGACAGCCATCCTTCAGGCTCTGGTTTCCTACGATTTCTCTCTTATCTCCGTGGATAGTGCAGTCACCCTGCAAAACGGGCGCTCTTTAAAATAGATGGTCTCCAAATGTTTGGCTTGAGGATTAAAACAAAACTCGGGGAGAATATTCCGATGATTTCAAAACACAAAAGAAAGTTTGATGATGATTACTCTCTGCAAGAATTTCCCAGGTCTGCAGGGAAGCTGTTTTTTTAGCTTTCTGTGGGGCAAAGACGTAGCTACTAGTCTGCTTACGGTGGAGAAAATACATTCTTTTCGGTATGCACGAGTGAATAGTGGCAAAAGTATTTCACTGCTCTGTTCTTGTTAAATCACCTTTCAGCTGAGACTATGACCAAAAAAAAATCCATCCCCAAAGGAAGACTTCATTTTTCTGGGAAGACATGAATTAGCACAAATTAAAATTCTATTTGCATAATTCACTCGGAATTTCAATTGAAATGCTTTTGCAATCTTAATTACACCATTTGTTCCTCATTTAATTGCGTAATGCTACTGCATCGAGTTAAAAAGGAAAAGCTGCTATACGACTTTCTTATGAGACACCTAAGCCTGGGTAGACGTTCCTGGGAAGCTTTGAGCGTGTGTCATCAGGCAGCTGGTCCCACCATCCTCAGGCTAGACATTCTCGGTTCTTCCTTAGGACACATCAGTATTACCTCGAAGAAGCCCTCTATGCCCCACCAAAAGCCAAGTCACCCAGGTGCCTTCAAGGAATATTTGACAAAATGAGAAGCAAAAGAAGGGGAGGAAGAAAAATAACTCCAGGACGAATTTAGATGAGCTGTTATTAGTGATGAAAATTCCTTTATTAACCCCTCAAAATCAGCCTTGCTGTTGCTGGGGCAGGCAGGGGAAAGTTGAGAAGATAACTGAAATACATTAAAGGGATGAACTCCGTAGTCTGTGCAGAAAGCCGTGACGCATCAGGTGAATCCTTATGGACTATCTGAATGTTTACCCTGTTTTTATATAAAATAACTGGACTGTCAGCCACGGAGTGACTCCTCTTTCCAGGAGTGCCGAATCCAGAGCTGAGTGAGTCAGTCTGAAAGTCAGATCAGTTTTACATGGCCTCTAATCCCCCCCAGTCTACTTTCCTCCGTGAAGACTACTGCTTCATCAGTGCAGAAGGTGAATTTTATAGCAACCCCAAAGTCCATTCTTATATGTTATCTTTGCCTAGAGAATAGGACTTTTGACATAAACCTGGAAGGTAGTTCAAAGTCTTGCTGCATAAACACACATCCATTTTTTGTACTTTAGGAATAGGTAATGTAAGAGTTGAAAGGTGAAGGTTATGGCAGTTCGTGTTTATTTCACCAAGAGCCAAGAGATGGGAAACATCTGGCACTTACACACCATGCAAGTCTTAAAAACAAAGAGACCTAGACTTTAGTCCGGCTGAGCAAGCACTGGGATAAAAGCTAATGACAGGCTGCTTATTTAAAGGGATCATAATACAGAACAGCCATGTAGGGAACCAGGGAGGATTCGGGAGGGGGAAAATGAGGGGAAAATTTAGCTTTGTATTTCCAAGTTAAGGGTCAAAGCCCGACTTCAGTTACGCTCCAGTGTCAATCCTGACCTGCAGGCCTTATACAGCATGTAGGACCCTCCAGATTTCACCCTTTCCTGGTTTCTGACATGACCGAATATCCAAAGCAGCGCTCAGAAGTGCTGCTGATGTGTTTCATCACAGAAGAAGTCACTCACAGGGATGTGAGTTGTCATGTTAGTGTGAAAAGCTCATCAGCACTTCTTGGGAACGATGGAGGTGCTCGAGCACATTGCTGTGGCTTCCCTGGAGCAGATTTTCACCTGCGGTGCATCTTCTTGCAAAGGCTTGTCCAGAAAAAGGTGTTTTGTAGAGTGGGGCTCCCTCCTTTAGAAAAATCCCAGGCTGAACACGTTCATTTATCGTGGCAGCTCCTCTTCAAAACACATCACTTCTGATCTCCCATCTTCTTTACTCAGTCCCCAGAATAAAATGGTCTCTTCAGCAGGATCCATCTTGACAAGCAGAGATTTATGCAGAAGAGTGATGACTCTTTTGCCCCCTTCCCCACTGCCCATTGATATTTTACAGGCCATGCTCCCACACCGGCTCAGCCAATGTGGATGGGTTGCACGGTCACCCCCCTTGTCCCCAGCCTTCTGACTTTGCCTAATGTCCTGTCCACATCCTAGCAGTTACATGAGAGCGTCATCTCCCACCACAAAAAAAAAATAATGTAAAAGGAAAAAAATAGGATTATCTGTTCATGATGTGTTATCCATGTGTCATTCCTCAGCCAAGAACACATATGTTTTGTTTGTAGTCCCCTACCCGCTGCTTTGATGATAGTGTGAGAACCTCAGAGCTAAGGAGACCTCCACTTTTTGCTTTTGGCAAGGTAAGTTTCCAACCCCAACGCCTCAACAACACCAAGAATTAATATTTAACATATCTCCAGCGTAACGAGGAAATGTGGACTCCTCCTTCTAAGATTTCAAAGCTAACTATTGAAAACTGAGCTTTCTCTACTTGGTAGCAAACATGCATGACAGTCCTCTATAACTTGTTGGTTTTTCAAGAGAAAAGACCTGACATAGGCTAAGCAGCATAAAACCTCTTGATCCCATAACATGTGATAAGGAAACAATGGTTACTGCCCTAGAAAGAGCTATCCGAGGGTGGCTATGTGACAGCAGCTCAAGTGCTCCAATTCTTATTAAGGCTGTGGTTTGCACCCAACTGTAAGATTTGTGGTATCATACCACCAGCGCCGTGTGCCAGATGAGCAACACGCTGCTACAGCATAGACAAACTCCAATTAATGGTTCACATTTGTCAAAAAAAACCCAACCAAAAAAAAAAACAACCAACCCTTTATAACAGCAGGTTTTTTAGCATATCAATATTGTCTTAACTTCATGTTGGACCAGCTATCTTCTGCCTTTCCACAGCAGGAGTGCAGCTAGCACAGAAGTATAAAGCTGGTATAAATTCCATATCATGTCCCTTGGCTAATTTGACAAAACACAATCATGTGTCCATGCCTGATCCACATTAGATTTATAGTCCTGGGTGAGCTGGTAGTGCACAGATCTGGTATTAATAATCCTGGAACCACAGCCTAAATCTATTAGCTGGAAGCAGTTATATGATTCTTAATCCTATTTTGTGTCAGAGCAGATGACGGCAACCAAGACGGAGCAGAAATTGCATGTTTTTGCCTGGCTAAACTTGCCCTGAGTCTGAGCTTTTGGAGAGCTTGAGCCATTCCAGGTACTAATCTTAAACCTGATGTTTTGGGGGCACTTTATGGGAACTGAACCTAGAAATCCAAAAGCCCAAAGGATGAAGCTTTGTCCTGTAAGAAATAGGCTCCTTTTACTTGAAAGATGCTTATATCTCATGCAAAGACGCGTCATCTATGTTTGAGAACCCACCATTGGAGCAGGATGAAAGCTTATGTGCTTAACACAATTTGCAAGCGTGGTAAAGATTTGGAACAATATTCCCTGAAAACTTAATGAGACCCATACTGCGAGAGTCCACCATAAAAAAGCAGCTCCCTTCCTTCGAACGATTTGCCCATACTAAATATCTGAAAATCATAATCCTGCTGTTTCCTCAGCAATTAGATATTTTTATATACTACATTTCTTTAATAATACTAAAAGTTGGTTGTTTTTTTTTTATTTAAAAAAGCCATCCCCTTGCAAACACGTTATTAAATTACGGTTTATAGCTCTTGCAGTGGGGTAAATTATGGCTGTTTCATTAAAGTATTTTAAAGACCGGCGTTTTACCGACATGTTGCTCATTGCCAACAGTTGGCCAGGCCCGCGAATGCTGCAAAGGTGCAAGTTGCATCTCACAGAGTCCTTCTGCACACCAGGAGGGAATTTACGTTTGGTTTTCCAAATACTGGGATATCCCAGAAAGCACATCCGAGAAAGCACATCCCAGCTGACTCCGAAACTCTGATGTTTAACACCCATTATCTATGTTGGGGGTGTCGTATTTTCTCTCTCACGAGCATTGTGACCCCAGGAGGAAGAGGCCGTAGCCTGTTACTGTTCTCCTGTTTATTCTTATTGCATGAGTTTATTTGCTTCTTTGCAAATGACCCTGCTTCTCCACAGCTGCTGGCCCACCAGGAGCTCCTCAACTTGAAGGGCTACACATGCTCACCAAATTGAAAAGCGTAAATAAAGTATTGGCAACATCCAGGCTGCATAAAGATGCAACGAAAACGCAAACTCATGCCACTAACCCGGCCACGTGTGCCTTCAGGACCCATTTCTGCCCCACGTTACCCTCCCTGGAGTTACGCTGATGTCAAATTGACATCAGGAAAAGGAAAATCACATCCCAGATATTAAACAGAACGCTCGGGCCTTGTTTGGAGTCGGTACCGCGTCTTCCCACTTCCGCAGGCTCGTCGTGTCTGTAAGTGATAACTCTGCGCTTCTGTCGTTGTGTTTGGTGACGCTGAACTGCAGTGTGAGAACCGACTCGCACGCGCGTGCGGTCGCGGAGCCGAAGCTCCACCAGCCTCGCCGGGGGCTGATCCTGCGGCAGAGCTCCCTTGTCTTCTGCTCCGAGCAATTTCTGCGCACGGCATTTGGCACTGAAACAGGAAATTAAGGGCTGTAGGAAAGCAACCTTTGGCCTTTAATTCACTTTTTAATAAAATCATTAAAAGAAACCTACTCCCTGCCAGACATTATGGGAAATTGCTTTAATGATACTTGCAAGCAAAACACATTCACTCAGCTGCACGCATGGCTTGCTCAATAGCTTCAGCTCGCTTATTTGTGTGTTTGCCGTATGAAAATGGTTTGAATTAAAAAGTCAGGCTAGAAAATTTTATACGAAGCAGGCCATGATCACTAGAGGCCAGGTTCTGTCCATCATACGTTTCTCTAACACATAAACAACAGTTTTAAAGTTTTGCTAGAAAAGATCAGCAAGTTTGAGCCAAAGATAAGCATCAACAACATAAAAGGACAAAGAGAGCAGAGGGGTTTTGCGTCCTTCCAGTCTCTACTGGGAACAAAATGGGTGCCATTAACTGCACAAGTGATGGGCACACAGCTGTTCTCCCATTGACTTTAGATTTTGCCGTTGCATGTTTGTGTATGCTCTTGTGAAAAACATCATGGCATTCTTGTACTAGAAAAGAGGCAAATCTCACTTTAGAACTGTTAAATTCGTAACTTACCACTTGGGCATGTATAAATCTATTTCAGAAATTTTATTAATTGAAGTGAGCCTATGGATAGGTAGATGGTTACTGAGGACACCCGAAAAATTACAGGAGAGATCTGTGCTAAACTGAATTCATTGTTTAGTTACAGCAGTGAAATTGTAAAAGACTGAGTAATTTCTATCCAGTGCGAAATTTGCCTTTGTGTACTTTCATTCTTTCTTTCTTTCTTTCCCATTGTATAGAACAATGTTAATCAACAAACCTGGTAGTCAGTTTTCTACAATCAATAAATTCTAAGTCCAAGCCACAGTAGCTTTTATGTCTGTACGTTGTAAAAGTAAATTTACATCATATGTCAAACATTACACATGAAGACAAAAACAACGCTGATTTCTAGTCCTAAAAGATATATGTGTATCCATAAAACCAGCAAGCTGTGTCCTGAATGCAGCTGGAAGATCATACTCTGACCAAATGGCTTTTTGTTTAAGACTGGAGATCTGTCAGACTCAACTGTTTTCCAGAACCGCATCTGTTTCAGGGAGCTTTGGGGAAACGCAGAACGAGCCCCTGGTTTTCTACCAGTCCCGGGGGAACCCAAATTTTCCTGCTTCCTGGGCTGTGGAGCAGCCAAGGGGTCATGACAGGCTCCCAGAGGCTCCGGGATGGCAAGAATTGAGCCCAAATTGGAGCTGCGCTGCACACCCTTCCCCGGCAGAGAGCCAGGCAGCCTAGTAAAGTTTGGTCACCAGAGGGAGATGACAAAGGAAGAATGACCCAGCTGTGTTAATTAATCACAGGATGACTCGATGGCACCGGTGTGATCCCGAGAAAAGCAGATCTGATGCTGGCAAGAGGGACTGAGCAGACACAAGGGAGCAGGGAAGCCTTTGCAAGAGGCGTTGATAAGAGCCCGTCGGGGATCATAGAATCATAGAATGGTTTAGGTTGGAAAGGACCTTGAAGATTGAGTTCCAACCCCCTTGCCATAGGCAGGGACACCTCCCACTACACCAGGTTGCCCAAGGCCACGGCCAGCCTGGCCTTAAACACCTCCAGGGATGGGGCCTCCACAACCTCTCTGGGCAACCTGTTCCAGTGCCTCACCACCCTCAAAGTGAAAAACTTCTTCCTAATGTTCAATCTAAACCTGCCCTCTTCCAGTTTGAAGCCATTCCCCCTCGTCCTATCACTACATGCCCTAGTAAAAAGGCGCACTTTGCCGTGCACCCTCCAAGCAAGGAGAAGCCCAGCCAGAAGAAAAGGAGGAAAAGGGCAACTAGAATTACCAGGGAATAAGCAGTCTTTCTTACAAGACGAAACTTAAGACCTGTGTCACCTCGAGCCTAGCAAAATGAAATCTAAGAAGGACACAATATCTATCTAAAGATATATTGGAGAAGAGCAGCGTAAAGGAAGGAAATACTGCTTTTATTTGAAGGGCAAATGTGGCACAAGAAGGATGGAGTGTAATCTCTGCCCATAATTACATAAACATACAAGGAACTCCACTGACTAGAGGAAAGAATGGTCAGCACAGTTTTAAGGTTTGTGGTTTTACCCCAACATGCTGAAGATAGTAAAATCTTCTTGCAATGGCCGTAATTATTTACTTCTTTTTTTTCCCAGAAATGAACATATATTGCTACTCATCTTTCTAACTCCAGGAGGCCGCACCTTGGAGGCTGGAGAACACAGCAGAAAGGAAAAAGGTGGAATCAGAAGAGAAGACATGTTCATGGGCTCTTTGTTAGTGTCATTTTTTCACATCCTCCGTGAAAAAAATGCTGCTTCTGGAGAGCACAGGACAAGAGTGTTTCCAGAACATTTTCCACTGTTTTCCAGTGACATGACATTAGTTTATTTGGGTGGACTCCTTTCTTTGGCTAGTTGTGTCCCAATTCTTGGCTGGAAACCTCCACGGATGAGTAAGGAAAGGAACGCCACCTATTCCCACAAGTAAAGAGACTTTTTGAGCTGCAGTTTTTAACAAAGAAAGCCCCTGTGTACCTTTCTCATGGAAGGAATTTATTAGAAAATCCCTAATGAAAATTAATATCTCTCTGAAATGAGCTTTTTTTCTCATACCTCACCATCTTGCTGGGAAGTGACTGGGCGGAGGCAATTGGATTTCGATCTGGATCTGGTTAATATAAACTGCCACCTGGTGAGTGCTGAAGAGTATTTTTGCCTTCGCTAGGTGTGGTCTGGTTTACACTTAGGAGAAGAACTGATCCTCAGATATTCTTGTTGTACAACTAGGGATTACAACACAAATAGGGATATCATGAAATCACTGCATTGCTTTCTTCCAGCCACGCTACGCAGAGATTACTCTAACACAACGGTTCCTTCTAGAGCCTCCAGGCCAGAGCAACCTGAAATCAGGCATTTGCAGTTCCTGCTAATCCAACTACTTCTCCATCCCACACCGAGATGTCTTAAGAAGCCGTCCTGCTAAACCCGTGCTACCTGTTGGTAACACAGAAATGCCAATAATTCCTTACAAGGATGGTGAAGGACGCTAAAGGCGATGTATGAAGTGTCCAAACCCGGTGGCGATGAGGCCGCAGCGGTGTCTAGGGGAGATTTGGGATGCCAGGCTGCAGCAGCTCCTTTCAGTCAGCTTGCGGCATCACAGACCTGCTCTGAAGCCTATTGACACTGAAGGACTCCCACTGGCTTTTATCAGCTTTGGCTCACATCCTTGGCATCTGGTTCATGCCGCTTTATTTATAATGTCGTGCATATCAGAAGCAGCCTCCCAGGGAAAATACGCCAACTCATCTTCTTGCTCAAAGAAGCCATTTAGCTGTGATCGTAATCTGTGATTTCATTGCTAGCCCCTATTTGCCTTCGCAGTTAGACTCTCCGGGGATAGAATTTTATTTCTTTGGCACAGCTTAAGCATTGCGCTGTGCAAATCTATCTGTCTATTTATCTCATGCATACCTATATAATAAGCACGTACGTGATGAATAATAAGTACCTAGGTGTTACGGGCCTCCTTTGTATTTCTTTGGCACTATTAATAGCCCTTAAAAGTGGGAATAACTCTCATTAGCGCCAGCTCTAAGCTGTCTTGATACAGTCCAAGCACTGTAAGGGAGTTTTATTATAAACAGAACATTTCTGAATAATTAATCATTCCGATATAAGACACACACATACCCATTCCAAATAACCCCCGCATGCGTTCTTGGTTGAAAGGGGCAAATGAAAGATGGGGAAAAAATGGAGTCAAAATAAGGAGCTAAGATACAGAATCCCGCCAGGAAAACATGGACTTTTTTTTTTTTTCTCCTCCTTACTCATACAATTCAGAACATATTTTCCCTATAAAGTAAATGGGTAGGATATCCAAGTATACCTCTGACTGTATCTCACAGTATCTCAGCTACATGTGCAGCAGTGGGGCATAAGGATGGGGTGTTGGACAACATCATCTGCTGTTACCCACCAAGCACGGTCCCAAAAAGTAAGCGCCAAGCTCTCGGCACTGCAGTAGTAGATGTGCAACCCGTCGGGCTCCCAGCGGCACCTGTGTGTATAAACTGGTGCAGTCACTTGTTTCGCTTTTAAGAAACCCAAACAATTATAAACACATGCACGTTTTCAGCTTTAGCAGCTGTAGCGGAATTCACCAGGGTGAGACGGTCGAGAAACTCGTGCGAGGCAGGAAGTTTGGTGGTTGCTCGTCATTTCAATGGATGTTTCACCGCGCTCCGTTCCTTTTTTTTTCGGAAACATCATGAATCGGCGTGTGGCACACCCAGCCAGAGGAGGCTGTAGTCCACAAGGACAGAGCCTACAGTATTACTCACTGCTTTCGATTCACTGTCCAGCTCATGTTGCTCTTCCTGAAAGTCAGTCTTGCCCTGCCTCAAACGAGTGGTTCATTATCATATGGAAATGGAGTTATGGGATGGTCTCTGTACAGCAGGGGAAGACACAAAATGACCCTGAGTCTTTAAACACGCAGCACAGCTCTGGGGAACCCAGAGGGATGTGTTATTTTTGCTGGGTTAATCGTACAACAGGATCATCTTAAGAATGAGAGCTAATTTCTGCTTTTCCCAGTCATCTCGTGTTTTCTCTCGTGCCATCCGAAGTCTCTCAAATCCAGCCAAGCACATCTTTAGTAAATAAAGGTTGAAAGACCTTTGTTTTGCAGTCATGTAACGTGAAATTATGTCTAATATATGAGTCAAAAACAAACAAACAAACAAAAATCAGAGTGGTTCATAGGAATAATGCATTTCTTCTCTGACTAATACAAAAGGCATTGTCAGAGCACTCCCAGAAGCAGCATCTATAAACGGCCTCAGCCTTTGAAATCCTTCTGCCGTGGATTTCTAAAACACTGATGAGCTGGCAGACCTCGGGCACCATCTTCCATGCCATGAGACGTGGGCTGAAGGTTTGGCGGAAGTTTAACTTCTCCTTCGTTCAAGACTCTACCGGACAATGGTCTCGTGCAATCTGATCTGCGCTATGGCAGCGTCAGGGTGGAGGGAAAGATCAAAGCGATTTATCGTAGTACACTTGCCCGTGGCCAGAACAACCCTGTTCCAGTAAAGGACGGCCCAACCTCGCAATCGAAATCCAGATCCAGGATGGGCTCACAACCAGCCATTCGATTTGGTAGTGTGGTTTGGATTATCCATGCTAATTTCTGCTCTCTGAATGGCAGGAGATTCTGCTGCTGCAGGCTTACATTTTATCAGTAAGCTGTAAGGAGACATAAATAGTCTAAGTAGAGCTGAATCTGTCAGAGGAACCACATGAAAATCCCAAGAAACTGGAATTTGGGCAGTGCTTCCTTAGACTTTAGTAGCAATTGTGGTATCTAGCAAAGGTCTTTTTTTTTTTTTATTAAAAAAAATATTCTTTATGATGACTGTAATGGGAGAGGAAAATTGAGTGCCTGACTTTGCAGCTTGCTTTCGGGATCTGGAAGGATTTTTTCCATACTAGGGATCAGGACTTTTACTACAAATCACTCCCAAACTCCACTGGACTCCCTCTGTCACAGGGACACCGTGCCTGAAACATGCTTTGCGCACCCTGAGGGCCCTTTAGACCTTCACACCTTGGTCCCTGCTGCTAAACAACTGGCAAGAAAAAACTTGTGCCTTTAATGCCGTTACAGCAAAGCAGCTTCTTACCACGCAGAAAATCACACAAAGCTCTAAGTCTGAATTGCGAAGTTATAAATCAGCCCCATTTACACAAGTGGACAAGTTCAAGTTGAAGTTATCAAGTATGACGGCTCAAGTGGCATCCTGTACGTCAGACCCAGAACGGAATGACCCCTCTTTTCCTTTCGCCAAAGAGACAAATGGTGAGATCGTGTCAGATTTTATCTCTGATTCACTTTTTTAGCTGGGGACATAGGAAATTTTAAACTGAAAATAATGTCTTTCTAGGGGCGTGTTACAACTTTTTTTTCCGGAAAGAGGTCTTTATTTAAAAACAGGGCAATAAACAGAACAACACCCAAATAATGACAAGATTGAACTATACGCATGTTTTCAAGCATTTGTCATCAAAGAGATCCTGAGCTGCTTGCCTCCAAAGGCCAGTTCACGAGTGACTTTCCTTGCAGCAGGACAGCATAGCATGCCTTGGCCTGTGCCGCTACCCTGGCTGAGATAAGCCCCTGCCAGATCTTTCATCTTTGTCCCACTGACAGAAGGTCCCTGGTGATCCCCTGTTGAAATATCAAAGCACTAATGACATACCACACTCATTGTCCCACCATGAGGTTCCCCAGGACCGCGATCTGGCCGTGACATCTTATAGAAACCAGCAGTTGCTCTTGCATCAGCACGGATGATGCGTGGCCGGGTTAGAGCACTTATATATGTCAGAGTGCCATAAATGGGACGCAGCCTGGTGGAAGGTGGGGCCTTTGGTCTTTCTGCTCCCTTTAGCCAAACAAAGGTCCATTAAAAACAAAACAAAGCCAAACAGAAAACTACCAGGAAAACATCCCAGTCCTTCTCTGCAGAGCAGTCAGATCATGTAATGTTAATACACATCTCAAGCGGAGACGCATTGCCCTTTCCCTTTGTGTTAGATAAACAGCAGCTTCTTTCCTTTTTTTTTGCTTTCTTGGCGGAGGAAATCGTAACCGCGTAGCTCGCCCTCTTACTCAGCAGCTGAGTGACTAACAGCCTTCAAAATCCTTTCCATTAGGAAGCAACCAAACAAACTTGACAGGAGCATCATGTATTCGATCACTTTTACCAAATTCTGTTTATGTGATGTTTAAAGTGGATTTAGCATTCCCCAGACTGCATCACTTTTTGAAACACAGGCAACGAAAGCTCTTGCTATTAACAGGAAAGGGACAGAAGAGGTCCTTCACATGTCCTTGAAAGCTCTCTGCTGCTCTTCTGGCTCTTGAGCCAAAAGCGCAGCAAGGTCTCACATGTGGCCATGCAAGTTCTGCAGAATTTGCCAAAAACATGCCCAGAATATTGATCGTTTTCTGTCTCTGAGAGAGTGAGTGGGAAGGTCAATCCCATCAACTCATTCAACAAGCGAAGGTTGACAGCCTTATGCTGGTGGCTGCCATCACCGCCAAACTGGACTTCATTCAGAATAGGACTTGTTCTTCCTGCAGCGGGAATTTAACTGGTGGCTTTAGTGGTGTGGCCTTTACGGGGGAAATAAAGACAGCCAGAAGCCTCATGGCCTTCCAGCTTAAAGCCCGTATCAACAACAAAAAAGGGGGGATTGTGTTTGGTTTCCTATCTGCACCTGGACCCACCACAGTGGCTCATGACAGCCATGCGCTTCATCTCATCTCTGGGTTATCCTCCACAAAGCCAGTGGGATTTTATCCAGAGAAATTCTGTAAAGCGTGGTGAGTGGTAGCAGTAGCATTTCATAAAATGTTTCATTTCACGCAATTAGCTGCTTAGTCTGCAAACGTGTGTTTCTGAGAGAATTCCCATTTGTCTACTGTGCAGTAAAGCTAATTAATTTCACCTGACAATGTTACATTTTAAAACTGAAAATACCCCTTTTTTTTTAAAGAAAAGCTTTCTGATCAGCCAGGCCCATGGTGAGGCAGTGCTTATTGTTCCTTGGTTGGAAGAGACTTTGTGCCACGTGCAGACAAAAAAGGGATTATTAACCCTAATCCCTCCAGTGAGCATCGCACCAGCCCTGCAAACCGCTCTCTCGTTCCGATAAGGAAGGAAAACATCAATGCAAAATTTATTGGTCATCAGGCAGCATATTGTGGCTGGAATTTTCCAACGAGCTCAGCGTCTCTAGCGGTGGCCAAACATTCAAAAGAAGCCCTTCGTAGTCCAAAATAAATGTCTACACTTTCAGAAGACAGGCAGAGATTAGGCACTGTCTGGGAAGAGATTCCATTTTTTTTATCACTTCCAAGTTCTATTTTTTGCACGTGAATTTTGTCCTCGGGTCTGGCTGAGCTGGAAGAGGCGCACGACGCTCTGCTTCTCCGAAGGGCCAGCCAAACACGGGCACCGTGTAACCTTAAATCAGAAAGACTCATCAGCTTTGCCCTCCGGAGCGTAAGAGAAAAGCCTTGCAAATACTCACCCCCTGGAAAAGCGCACGCACAGATCGTATCGTGTTGCCTACTGTAACACAAGAGGAATGAGAAATCAAAGACACTGGAGACTTTTATTGTTCTTTTTAAGTTCTCTCCCAGCAAATACGGTGCCCATATTTTACAAGGCTACAACACAATAATCTACCACCACCGCTTTAACGACCGAGCAGTTGCAGAGTTGATCTATAAACTGATGTTGCCATTTAATGTGGTTTCCAGTGAACTGTAAAATTTATAGCTGTAACTAACACCCCCCCCTGCCCCTCTCTCTTTTATGTTCTCCTCAAAAAACAAGCTGCTCCACAGCTCCAAAAGGCAACGCGCAGAAAATCAATGTGTAACCTGAAGTGAGCTAATTAGGATCATATTCACATACCGTGGATCTGTGGCCTTCTGGTCAATTAAGCAGAGATTAATGTCTAACACTGGGTGGATGAATACCGCCAAAAGGAAGGCATAGAAATATTCAGATCCTTCTTGCACAGCTTCTTTCATGAATAGTGGCAAAACCTCTGCGCAGAGCAGAGAACCTCTGGGAACTTTCTTCCACTGGCTTTCCCCACACTCTCCTTTGCAAACTTCTCTGCTCTTTTTGGGCAGCCTCACCACCATCGTCATCTCAGCATGGTGCCGCTGTCACCCCTTCTTTGGCATGGGTGTCCCTCCCCTCACCCGTGCTGATAAGAGCGGGTGTAAGATGAAATCCTCTTCTGCTCAGCTGGTCTGGCCCTTCTCGTGTCCCCTTTCAAGTGATTGATGGGATTTAAATGGGCTTTACTTCAAGTCCACCGCATGGGGGGAACTTTGTCCCAAACGAACGTCATGTTGGAAAATCTTTTTGGGCGCGCACAAGCGCACGAATTGATTTAAGCTCACTGTTGTGAACGCTTGGAATAAAAACCGGGGGCCTGATCCCAAAGCCCATTAGCCTTTGGAAAGGCTCCCTATGATGTCAGTGGATTTTGGAACAAGCTTTTGATGCTTTCTGGTAAGGGCTGATGGAAAAAAATCTCCAAGCTTAATTGGGATGGGGGGGAGGTGGTAAGGAAAATGTTTTTAGATGAACACCACCTTTGCAGGGCGATGCACATGCTCGCTTGAGGTCCATTGAAACTTTCTGTAGAAAACTCCCACACTTACTGCTTTTGTCTATTTGTTTATAGGGTGTGATTTTTTCGGGGGTGGGGAGGGATTAACTTTCTGACCTCATGTGAGATCACATTTAATGTTTTAATCTTCTCAACAGCTTCCTAATGGGAAGGAGGATCCATTTCAAGACTTTTATCTGGATATTCAATCAAAATTCTGGCCTCATGTCCTCTGCCACTGCCTCTCCGCCACGAGCACGGCTGTCTGCAAGCGCCGGGAATGGTGATGATGCCATGATGTATTGAGCAATAGATGCACATTGCCTCCATGGGAGGTTTCTCAGGGGGATAGGGGGAAAACAGTCCAAAGGGACACAAAGCCTTCCCTGGGCCGTGCTGGGATCTCCCGGGGCTGCAGCATGTGTATATTGGCTGATGAGAGAAGTCATGGTCTTCAGCATCATGACTGAAGTACGTATTTAACCATAGACTTGCTTCAAGGTGGCTTTGTCTGCAGCCAGAGTGCGAGTGGAAATTTGGGGTAAGGGTACCTTATGATGGTTTTTGGAGAATTGTCATGCTAAGCTCCTGTCATGGCTGCCATGCTTTTTATTAAACAACAGAGCAAAACAAAAGCAGAGGGCCAGATTCTGATGGCATTTTTGCTAGTAAAACCAGGCACAAGTCAACGGGTAATAAACTTGCCACTGGAGAGCCACGGTGCTGTGCCATGTAATTATGGTTGGCCACAGAAAAATTAGTGGAGGTGGGAATGGAAGAGAGCTGCCATCTTAATGAAAAAGAAATTAGGAACTCTACTAGTAAGGTAAAACAGGATGGATAATGAACAACCGGATCCAAGTGCCTGGTTTGGGGTGTTCAAAAGTGTTAGATTAATTTTCTTCTTTTCCCTTAACTCCGCACGTCACTCGCTGGCTGCATTTGCCATGGGGGGACTATCCAGTGGAAGTCTCCCTGCTCAACGCGGTGCAATTATACCCAGATATTGTGGTGTGAGGGTGCAGGCACAGGGACCCGTTGTTTCCTGATAGGGCTGAATGTGGAAACACCGAGCCGCTTGCAAGCACCTTAGCAGAGCTATAGGACATGGATGGGGTACCACATCGCGCAGCCAGCCAGTGCGTAACCAAAGAGCCCCTAAAGGAGAAACAACAAGAGAGTGATTAGGAATAGCAACAAATATTATCCCTGTGAATCTGCTCTGCAGACTTTGCAGCAGGGAGAGCTCAACTCGAGTTTTACACAACAGCCTGGCAGCTGCGCTATTTATATGTTCACCACCAAGCTCTCATTAATTTTAACACGTGTTAATGGACACCCCGCATTATTTTGGGAGACTAAATGGGAGATGTATTTCATTTCCTTAAATATAAAATATGGGTCAAGCAAAATAAACTATGGATCGTATTTTTTTTTTAAGAAAAAATTAAAAAGGGTCAGTTTAACAGAATTCAGACAGAGCGATGTCTGATCATATTTACAGCATTTACAGGTTTGGAAATCTCCAAAGAAATCTAAGGAAACCTAAAGCCTGCCTGAGTACATTGAGTGAAATTCCTCTTGGTAATACATAAATATTCCACAGGTCTTTACAAGAAAACCCTTTTAACTACATGTAAATATTCCACAATCTTTTAGAAAAAGGTGATGCTTAAAACAGGCTCTTTTTTTTTATTTTTTTACTTTTAATTTTTTAAAAGCCATTTGCAGATCCTATCATTTCCCTCAGATTTCTTCCTTTTCCTAAAAACACCAGTGTTTCCAAACAGCCATACAAAGGCTTTCGAAACAGAGTCCTTGTGCTGTTTAAAAAAAAAGTTCTCAAATACGAACTACACGCACCTAAATCAAATCGCAGCTACAAACAAACTTACTTCTCACCTCATCTTGTTCCTTAAGATTTAATGGAAAACTGGCATAAAGCGTGGCAACAGAAGAAATACCTGCCACAAAAAATAAATCTGTCATACTTGGGAAAATCCATTCATCAAAGGAGGGAAAAATACAATGAAATCGTGAGAAGTTTATGGAATAAATCTGTAACTGATTTGGCTCTAATATTTAATCTCCCTCTGCTCCCTTGTAGTGTGATATTGTGTTCACCCTGCATAACTTGGAACATGACAATGGGTTTTTAGTGGCAAATTTATAACTTAATCGGGATATTACTGGCGTGGTAGGACAAAGCCAGTGTCTTCCGAGTGTTTCTGATTCTGGCCAGAGGGACAGATGCTCGGGGAGGTAAATCAGACATAGTTTGACTGGTAACACATGACTTTGTAGAAACTCCATTGATTTACACCACTGCAGAGCCTGGCTCTTATCTGCACTGGAAAAAGCATCTTCAAAGCAAAATCACCCCCGTACACACCAGTTCCAGTTAAACACAATCCTGGTTTGTCCTGGGAGCCAGGATCTGGGATCAGAGGTTTGTAGTGCCAGGAGAAACGCTCTCAGCTTCGTTCCTTTAACACAATAAAAACCTTTACCCTCGCACACCGTGACGGCGATGCTGAGCTTGCTGACACGCCAGGCTTCAAAGGAGGGCGAGGGGCGGCTGTGAAGGAGCTGACCTTGCAAAGAGGTTTGTTTATCGGCACGAACCGATGCCCTCCTCCAGCCCAGCGGCCAACTGAGTCAAACAGCTTCTGTTCAAGCCCATGAACTGTGGGGAACTGGAGAGCCCATGGGAGGGCTGCAGCGCCCATCCAGAGATTTGACTTTCTTGAGTGACAGCTTGATGAACTCAGGCGTGAGGAGTTGGGCCTTTGAAGAAGTAATTATGCTGCTCGTCAAGAAAAAAATAGCTTCAGATTGTGCCGTGTGTGTTTACACCGTGCAAAAGAGCCGGGCAGGCGCTCCATGGGACGGGTGCCACAACAAGGAAGACGCATTTCAAAGAGTTATTTATTCACCGGAGATCCTGAAAGGATGTTTGTTGGATCATGCAGAAGAGTGGAAGCTCCTGAAATCCAGGATGCCATAATTTCAACCAGGAGCAGGCAGCAGAAGATTTATCTCTCTGGGCTACTGGGATCTTGTCACTGCTTCAAGTGCCATAATTACCATTTGGTCTCCTCCCACCCGTGACTTCCCAGTGGCAGTCGCCTTTGTGACAGCCCTAGTGGTGATTATTTATGTCATATAAACAACATATGTTGGCACAACCATCTTTCCCCACTTCTTAATTCACCACTTTCTCGATGAGCTTTGCAAATGGAATGGAAATGGGAAGGAAAATGATCAGTGCTGAGCAAGTGAAGGGGTTTGTCTGAGATGTCCTCCTCGCCGAGGAAGAGTGAGAGTCTCTGCATGCCACCGTGCTGCTGGGTACCTGGGGAAGCGCTGGCCTACCCTCATCCCTTAGGATGCTGTTGGCTCCCAGTGCTCCTCAGGATGTCATTTAGCACAAAAGCAGTAAAAAAAAACAGCATATGTGGCTATTTTTATAATAAAGCATCCACCTTCTGCCTTCCTGTGCTGCGTGGTTGCTCTGAGACGGATGCCTCCCCTGCGCCACCTCCTTGCTGGCATCTCGTTCCTCTACCCTCTCTTGTTTTGTCTACCCTCTCCGTGATAATCGCCTGCGTTTGTACACGGCGTTGTTTCCATTCCAGCCACCAGCCAGATAAGACTATCAGCATATCGACAACTTTTGCTTAGGATAATCTGTGAGTGCTCTTGTGAAAGGCATGTTCTGCAACACCCCGGGGGGCAGCGCTGGGCGTACCAGAGGGGTCCTCAGCGGCCATGGCCTTGCTCTACAACCTGAAGCAAATCGCCTCAGCTGTTTTCCCCACTTGACACCATCTGTCCGCTTATTTTTGAGCGTAAGGCCGACTTTTAATACAGATAGCTGGAGCGCCAAGCATGGGGGTGGACCTTGCCTGCATCTCTGCTGGCTACTGTAATATATTCTGCATTGTAATGCACAATCTGTTGTCTTACATCCAAGTTGGAGGCAAATATTTTTATATAGATAAGCTGACATCTTGTTTAGTATATGCACTCTAATTTCCAATAAAACCTCTAATAAAGAATTATAAAGTGAATTTATTGCTTCACTTCAAAGCAAGGACATGGTGCCACTTTGAAGGGGTATTTGAAGTGTTAAATCCATTTCTATGATGCTTTAATGCATTTTCTGTACTTTTTTTTTAAAGTTATTTTAATATTATTGTGCCACTCTGTTAAAAGGCCATAAAATATTTTAAAGAGCAATAAAAGTAAACACAAATGCTAAAAAGCCCATTCTTCTCTCTCCAACCCACTGAGAGAGGAAGAGACAGAGGATTTAGGCATAACAAAATTCATGGCAGCTGTGTAAATAAAATAAAAGAGCACACTGTTTTTCTGTTGATGGTGACTCTTAACATCTTGCTATCTAGCAGGAGCCCAAGGCGAGCTATGGGAAGGAAGAAGAAACACCCAAGGAGAGCACGCAACGGAGGGCAGGCTTTGCATCCTTCCTGAAAACGGGAATCGAAATAAAAGGACAATAGAGAGAGCTTTCCAGGGCAAGAGCCTTCATCCAACAGACTTCACCTGCTGCAGGCACGAACCAGCTGAAGGGTGTTATTACAACCAGCGGTACTAAAGATGTGCTCCTCACCAAGCTTGAGTAGGCTTTGGTAGGACCAACTCCCCCTGAGATAAACTCCCTTCTCCTCTCTGGCTTTCATTTGCTTTCTGCAAACCAGAGAGTTTAGCTCCGTGCTGGGTACCTGCTTATGGTTCACTGAAGTTTTAGAAGAGTGCTTAAAGAAGACAAAACTCGATGAACTACGTGGTTCTTCTCAGCCCACCCATGAATTTCACCCGATGGAGGAAGAGGAAAGTCTAGTCTAGCTGCAAAACTGAAGCTCAAGTGGGGATGAAAACGGTCAGAGAGAGTCTTTCAAAAATCTGAATAATGACTGTTAATGCTACTAAAAATAGAGATGCAAAACCCCCTGCCAAAATGGGTTTATCTCGGGGAAATTGGATTCTCAATGTTGATGCTCTCTGCAGAAATTTACAGCAGTTCTCATAAAATAAAACCATGGATTTTTAGCCAACATCCCTCCTTTCTGTAAAATATCACTGACAAAAGTAGGGGGGACATGTGTTTCCCCAGCCTGAGCCAGTGCAGGGAGCACAGCACCTTCCCACGCTGCATCTGATGGCGAGCGGTGGCTGCTCTCGCCGGCTCCCTCAGTCCAGGGCACCACGGAGCTGTCAGAGCCGCTGTCAGCTCTTGGCCCTGCTGCCTTATTAAAAAATAAGAAAGCATAGAATCATAGAATGGTTTAGGTTGGAAGGGACCTTGAAGATCATCGAGTTCCAACCCCCCTGCCATAGGCAGGGACACCTCCCACCAGACCAGGCTGCCCAAGGCCACGTCCAGCCTGGCCTTGAACACCTCCAGGGATGGGGCCTCAACAACCTCTCGGGGCAACCTGTTCCAGTGCCTCACCACTCTTAAAGTGAAAAACTTCTTCCTAATGTTCAATCTAAACCTGCCCTCTTCCAGTTTGAAGCCATTCCCCCTCGTCCTGTCACTACATGCCCCAGTAAAAAGTCCTTCCCCAGCTCTCCTGTAGGCCCCCTTTAGGGACTGGAAGGCCGCAATAAGAGGTTGTTCCATTTATAGCATGTTGAAATCTGAATTTGTGGCTGGGTCTACAGGTACAAGCTCAGGCCCTGGTTTACTGCTTGGGAAGAGCACAAAGCCCCATGATACAGCTTGTGTTTAGGGTTCAGCATTAATTATACAACAAAACCTCCCAAACTGCCATGTCTGGTGGAGTTTTTGGAGATATCAGGCATATCACGGAGAGACTGCTTATTTTGCAAGATGCCGATACAAACTTTCTTTGCCTTGAAGACTGTTTCACCAACAAGCTCTTACAAATGCAACGTTTCACAGATGACAGCCACAGGGGTGATGGCAGAAGTGACAAGGAATTTGCTGTCAAAAGCCAAGTTGTGAAAGAAGGGTGGAATAAATTCGGGAGACCTGGAGTGAGGCAAAGCTTAGTGGGAGCAAAACATGACTAATGGTCAAGCTGATCCAACGGGTAATGAGCACCATAGAGGCTCCTTCAAGAGCTGGAGACCTCTTGGCTTATGTTAGAAAGGTTTCCCGGGTAGGGAAAGGTAGCAAGATCCTGACCTTGGCGTGTGCACCACAAGCCCTGATCAGCCTCGTGGGGCTTCTACCACCCCATAGCACTCCAACTTGCCCCACACTGGGCAGGACCCATGGCTCTCCTAACTCCAGATGAGTGCGCTGCAGTCTGTAAATGCAGCACACACACAAAGACCCACGTGTCACATGAGCAAGGCGCTCGACAATGTTTTTCTGGAAGTGACTTCATTTGGTCTGAGACCTTAATGCAGGATTTGGTTGTATTTATTTATTTTTCCCTCTGTTTTCTTGTCCTAGACAACTCATTTGCAGCTGCGAAGGGCTGATGACTCCCTTTGCTAAGCAGACTTTCTCCTGAGAGCTTTCTTTCAATGGTCTCCATTGTAACGATCTGGATTTTGCATTTCCGCCTTCGCGCTGACGAATGGAGTCCCAGGTCCTGGAGTCACTACAATGAGCACGGGGCAGAAATCACAGCCAAATTCACCAGCGCAGCTCACTGGCCTCTGATTTATTTCCCTCTGTGACCTCCACATGGCTGCGGTCCAGACGCGAGCCCACGTACCGCTGGAATCCTACACATCATTTCGGGGTCTTTACTCATCATTTACTAGACCGTGCTCTCCGGGTTGTCAGTACCGTTTCCAGGAGGCTCTCGTTGTGCTCAGTGGGGATTTGGCCACGGCTTTCCGGAAGGACAGGAATACTGAAAATACTAAAGTCCTCCAAGTTACTCACTTCAGCGTGTCTGTAAGGTCTGCATATGGAAAATTATTTGTCATTTCCTTGCAGACGCTATTTTCAAAGGAGAGATATATCATTCTGGCAATGGCGCAGCACCGTGATTTAATAGTTTGTTTATCTCTCAGCCCAGCTCTGCTTTATAAGTTCAGGAATCTAGCCCTGTCCCTTCTTCCTATCCTTTTTTGTTAATGAGCACACAGTTCTGGTCTAATAAGGCTCGTTCGTTGAACAGGATCCACTGACATGAATGAACCCTGGCTACCAAGGGAAACGGGAGTTTGCAGTGCTCAGAGCTTCATCCAGAGGGATGAGGTTGTTTGGAAGCCTAGAGGCACTCCAACAGCTAAAGAGATTTAGAGATGGGACTTCATCATACCATTTCACTAGCCAGACAGTTGTAACGTTGGGGTGTAGAGATGTCAGAGGAGAATGTCGATGTGGGAGAACCTTTCGGGGGTAAAGAACCCATGAAAATGGTTCTCTTCACTCCTGTTAGCAGAGCAAGTGGAGGAAGGGATACCAGCATGGTTTCTTTGTGAGCCACCAATTTTCTCCATTTCTCCCACCTCCAGCAGCCTTGGGTACCATTTATAACTATATTCTAGTAGCTCTCAGGCCTAGCACACAACTAACCCAGCTAAGAAGGGGAGCTTGCAAACCAACCCTGGACCTTACCACCCATCCTGATGTCGGGCATCCCTTGACACTCCTTATCCCCAGCCAGCCCAGTGGTTTCAGCCTCTAAAACAGAGAGCACAGGCACACTTATATACCATTTTAGGATGTTCTGAAGCAGTAAGAGCCTTCTCTCATTTTGCTCTTGCTTTTTAAGAGGCAGGATACTTTATTTTCTATGTTTTATAAGAAGCAAAGATACAAGGGGCCTGATCTTGTGAGGGCTTGAGGGCACTGTGCTTCGATGGAGTTTGGCTCCAACACATGTATTGAGCCCCAGATTCGCTTTGAATAGAAGCTGAAGTGCCTGTAAGTTCTGGCTGCAGAAGAGCCATGGATGTAGTCAGACCTCTTACAGTACAAGTCAAGTTACATCTTTGGAATGGGAACCAGACATTTCAGAGCTGACACAGAAATTCATTAGAAATAAAGACAGGAGACCATGAAGTCCAAGACCGTGAATGGAAGAAGTTAAATAACCTCCCAAAGCCCTGACAGGCCAACAACCTCCCCCACCAAAACATTAAAGATGTCTCTTCACAAAATAAAATTTTAAAAAAGTGCATTTTAGGGCTTGAGAGAGGTCTGCCTTCAGGAATTCCTTTGTCCATTTGCCCAAAAGTCTCAGTATCAGTTACAGCCTGTGAAACACTCAGAGCTTTCTGGGGTCTCCTAGCCAGCAGATTCCCTCTCTCTGCTTCCAAGGATTATTTTTTCCCCATTAGAATACAAATTTTGGACAATTTCCCTCTCATCGTGCACAAGTGTAACAGATGATCTCTCACTGAATTATTTTAGAAATGCATTTATGGAGTCTGTTGTCTGGGATATAGAAGCTCCATCTTTCCTATGCTATATATTATCAAATATCATTAAGAGGGTCCAAAGCATGAAAGACTGACTTTGCAACGAAGAAAAACCTTCCACCCGTCAACCCAGACACTCCGCTATACATCTGCACTGTGCTTATAATCCGCTTTGTATCTGCCTCAAGCGCCTCTTGCATGCGGAGGATAGAAAGCCATTACTGATCCCAGCTGAAGGAGCTGCTACCATAGCTCAGGTGACAAAAGCTTACACCTTTTGGTCACATAGATCCCATGCCTGCTTCTCACCGAGGACACAACCCTGGACATTTGCAGCAGCAGACCCACTGTTGTTGATGCCATATACTGTTGTGATGCTGTTTGCTGACCTGGTGACACCTTTGGAAAAGTGAATGGCTTTCTGCAAAATGATGGTGAGGGAAGAGAAGGGTCCCAGCCACGTGCGTGCTCACCCTCCTGGTCTCGGGGCGCGCAGGTTGGTTGTGTCCTGGTTCCTTGCTGGGAACTGACCTGAGCGTGGTCTGCCTCCCACACGTGCCCCGTTTCCTTGGGAAAGGAGGGGGCCATGGGACAATTCATGAGGTCCCTTGGCATAGAGAAGCTTCAAACATGGGCTGCAGACCTCACCACGCTGAATCATTAGCGTCGTCTATGCGTCATCCGTTGCGTTGGAGTCAGAGAAGGGAAAGTCGTTATAAGGATTTATTTACAAAGAAAACAAAAAGACATCACAAACCCAATGCTGTACAATGGGCAGCACAGAAAATACTCTGCCCTGAGCCAACCAAATACTTAAGCTGATCCTTAGTGTTTCCTCTGTGTTTAAAATTGTGCGTGTTCGGGGGGTCGGGCCCTGGATGTTCAACTTCTTAGGCAATCCAGCCCCCCAGTGCTGCTCAGGACATTCTTTTTGGTTTACAAGGAATCTTTATTGGAGCAGTACACGATGATAAGCGTTAATAGAAAGGACATTCCTCTCCCATAACTTTAAAGAGAAACCATTAATTCCCTTTGCAGAAATGTGTGCAATGTGAATTCCTGGAAGGGCGGGGCAGGAGGGAGAAAGGACGGAGAGAGGAAAACCTGGCGGAATGGCGTCAAAAACAAAATGTAAGCTGTATAGTGCATGATGTAGCTTTAGAGAAGCAATGTGCCTTGGTTAAAAAAAAAGCACCGATCAGCCATTATTAGCAGCGTGTCCAACTCAATTATACAGTCCTCAACTGATGTCCCATGTACTGACCACCCCAGAAGCTGGTGGGCAGGGTCAGACCATTCCCTTCCCCACCCCTTGTCCTCTCTCTGGCCCTGGTGCTGTTGGTCTCAGACCCGTCTATCATGCTGCTGCCCTCTCCTGTTGGATGGACTGGGCATAACCATCCTTCAGTGGGCAGAGAGCGGGTGGAGGGCAAGGACCAGAAACTTTTGCAAACGTGGCGTGGTGAGAACGGGAACGTTGCCCCTGCATCAGTTTGCTGCTCTTGCAAGAAAGACCACTTCTGCAGGTCATGCCCTGAGTGCTGGTCCTGAAGGGCAGATGTGTTTCCGTGCCCAGGGCTAACCCCAGGCTGCGGACACGAGGACAAGCGCTGCAGGACATCTTGCCATGCGCCATTGCCCTTGGAGCGCTGAGCCCAGGGCCAGGAGCAGGAAGGGAAGAGAGGAGACAGAGAGGTGAGGAATCAGCAAGGCAATTAGCCACAGCCTCAGATAAGAGTAAAATATTCCGTCTGTCTTTGTTTTAATGTCATTGATCTAAACCAGAGGCGCAACGATTTCCAGTGCAAAAGTTTACGGGCATAATCTCTGTTTGCTGGTGGAAACGGGTCTCCGGACTTCAGAGCGGGAGCACGCCACGTTGGTGCAGTTTATCTTCTGGTGAGCTAAAGACTTCAAGGAGATCACTTTAACAAGGGGTTAGTAAACTTCACAGTTGTCTGCGATATTTTATTGGAGGTTGGAGAGACCGTTCAAACATCTGTTCGGAAACGTAAACAAACAGCCTTGCCACGTCGGTTATAGCTGACTCACGGCTTTTGTGAAGGGGGTGATCAATGGACTTAAATTACAGTTTGAAAGTGCAGGCCAGCTCCGAGGGTAGGACTTATACGGCAAATAAGAGCGCGAGGAGGGTGCAGAGCCTCCCTGCGATCCAGTTCTGGCTCTCTCCGTTGCATTCGTACTTTAACATCGCATCCCCGAAGGGAGATGCGGTGGTGGTTGTTTTTCAGAATAAACATTCTGGGTCAGGAGCAATGATTAATACAGCAGAGATCTGGGAAAATATACCCCTGTAAACAACACCGTTTTATAGCTGTGAAAGGAACTGCGTGTACCAAGAATCCTCCGCCTGTATCCACGTATGCCCTGCTCGCTGAAACAAATCGACAGGGAATTTCCCCACTTGGAGGAATATATTCAGAAGATTTCATTTGTACAATACGTTTCACCTAATCCATATTTCCCTGGAATGAAGAGATAGAATATAGACTGTTGTAGGAAATTAAATACAAGAGGAACCGAAGGAGGAGCCAGTGAGATTTCTTATGTGGATAACAGAATGAAATACCCTAGAAAACCTTAACTTTGCTATCGCTCACTGAAGAGAAAGTTTAAAATATAGATCCTGCCTGCCGCAAATTTCCAATGTAATGTTATTGTAAGAACGCTGCACTTGCATATATACAGATCTCTCTCTCCACAGAAATAAAGACATTTAACACTGGAAAAATGTGTGTCACCCAAATGAAACAGTGAAATATGCAGGGTACAAAGGCATTGGCGATATTATCTGTTATGCGAGTGCCAGCCCGGCCAGCAGCTGGGACCACGAGCTCCACGGGGGTTTGAGGTCAACAGCAGAAGCCCATATGGGTAACCTAATAGCGCAGTATAGGCAGGAATGATTTTCACTGCACAAAGGGCAATTTCATGGTCGTCTCCCTTGGAAAGCTGGTGGGAGGTGGAAGCTGAACTGCTATTTATGTCTTTGAAAACCTCTCCTGTAATATTTAGACAGAATGGCAACAGGGTTTTAAAAAAAAAAACACCCCAAAACAGGCAAATGTGGAACCTGTTTTAATCTAATGCTGTCCAAAGATAGGAAGGTCTGTCATTTGAACAAGAGAAAATTCTTAAATATTGACCCGTGGACCAACGTGCCTTTGATTAAATTACCCTTATCAGTGCTCGCAGCTGCAGGGGAGTCCCCTTAATGTTTGGTGAGCCTTCAAGTGACATGCAACACACTCAGGACACTCCAGAAGCCACCGATACAGTCACTGGGGATACATGTAGCTGTGTCATTCATATAGAGAGTACAGCAACCAACAAACTTAGCCCTGAACTTCAGAGGTTTAGTAACCTTCTTGTGTTGAAGAACAAATGGCGTTATCAGAAGAAAACCTGCACTTTTCCTTGCAAGGGTGACTTTGCTCACTCTCCTGGCAGAAGCCCGGCACGCAAAGCCCTTTTTTTTCCTCTAGATATTCTCTCTTTCAATAGATTTCATAATATGTAGTAATCTTATTATGCTAGGTAGGTTGTTTTTACAAAGAAAGGCTTTTCCCTAGAAAAGACTGCTTCTTTCAGAGGAAGACTGCTTTTTTTCTAAGGAAAAAACAAGGCTTGGGCTGTGGTGGCAAGTCTTCCAGTAAATTCAGGGGCTGATTCATTCTTCTTTGGTGCCTGAGACCTCATGTCTCCTAGGCTCCCCATCACAGATGGACATCACCTTCTTGCCCAGTGCTCAGGGACATGAAGGTGTCCCTTGTATTGTGGCTTTGCACCCTGCCCCAGGAGAGGAGGAGGAGGAGGAGAAGGTGGAGGTGATCATCCATGCTGGGTGAATGTCAGCCCTCGGGTTTTAGATTACTATCCCAAATCTTTCTGAAAATTGAACAACTGGCTTAATAACAGGAAGTCAGGAGCTGGCAAAATACCGTTCTTACAATCAGAACAGGAGGCTGAGAGAAGGAGTTGTGTTTTGGCAGTGATAACTAATTTCCACATCTCATTAAAACAACGTGGCTTATTCATATATTTTTAAGGCTGTTTTTCGTTTAACGGATAATAGAGCAGGTGCCCCCCTTTTATGAGGCACTAATCCATTTTGGCTGAGCGGTTTGTATTGGTGGAGGAAGCGGATTTATTCAAAGTGCCTGGGTAAACACGGTACCAGTCCTGTATCCCTCTGATACCAGGCTCTTACGGGAAAAGACATGAAACACGTCACTTCCATGGTGTGTCTCTGGGCTCAGCTCCGAGTCGGCGCAGCAACTGTCCCGGGAGCCCTTTCATCACGCACGTCCCCTGCATTGTTTTTTTCCCAGAAGAGGCTCAACATTTTGATGTGGGCGTGACTGAAAAGTCTCCAAAGGGATAAATATATGGGTTTATGGGTGCAGGCATGTACCCGGCCACTGTGCAGTGCAATGGGTGGTTGGACCTGGCCCAGTCGCCAACCTACATCCCACCTCTACAAGACTGATGTTGTGTGAGCAATATCAGAAACAACATTGTCAGTCGAGTCCTTTCCTACAGCTGGGGCAGTTTAAGGACAATTCAGGTCTGCAGAGACCTTTCTCCTTTCCTCATTGGTAAAGTCCCTACCCATGAGGACAGAAGAACTGGTCTTGTAGAAGGAAGATGTTCAATAAAGCAGATTACTTGAGTACACGGTGACTTTCCCCAACAGAAGTCCTCCTTGGTGGAAATCCCACTCTCCTTCCTACCTGGCTGCAACCCTTTTGCGCAGAGGACTGAGATGTGGTGGACAGCAAAAGCACTGCACAACTCACAGGGTGCTTTGCAAAGCCAACCCGAAGGTCTGCGCAGAGACACAACAGTGATAAGACAGAAGGAAGAGTGACCGAAAGGCCGCGTTACCAAAGGTGTGGGTCATAATGATCCCACAACAACATTTACACAGAGTTTCTGAAATGCAATCTTCGAAGGGATAAGGCTGTATTTTGACTGAATTTGGGCCGAAGGCTGTTGCGGCGGATTTCTTTGCTACGGCCCCAGAATCAATGGTTTGGGCAGAAGCCTCTTGCTGCAAAATAGTAGGGCTGGAGGCAGTGTTAACTGTGTGACAGAAAACACCCCCAAAAAAATTGGCATAATGTTCATCCAAATAGGGACTTTATCCTTTGAGTTATATTTAAAGATAAGTAGAGGCCAAGCGTGTGTCTTCATCAGGCACTTCTATAACATGATCTGAAACAAAAAAGTTTGGGCTGAGCAATTTAGGAGCGAGCCTAAAATCTGAAATCCTGAAAAATCTAACTTGTCCAGTTTTATAAACAAACTAGACAGCCTAGCACAGAAGGGAGCCTGGTCTCTGAGGTCCAGCACCTTTTTGCTAGACGATATATTGACTGTACGTACAATGCTGTAAAATATCCTGTCTGCTTTATCTTGGGTGGAGCAATAAAGGAAGGAAAGTCACAATAGCACTCCTCCCTTTATCAAAATAGCCTGTGCCTATCTAAGAATCAAGGATAAATTAATAATAGGGATCCTTTGGGATTTGGGCTGCTGCTACAAGCCAACGGGCGACATGGTGAATATACATACTTGAATCTCATCCAAGCATTTAACACCCCCCGATTTGGACAACGTGTCTGTGCAGCATCCCTCCAACCAGTTCCTGTGCAGCCTCATAAAATACGTAAACATTGCGCTCTTTTTTTATGAAAGCCTCTCCTTCCTTTCATATTAGTTTTTTATATCCCTTTGCATCCTCTGCCTCTCTCCTCCCAAAGACAACCCAGTGCCTTCCAGCCTGCAGCCTCCCAGAGTCCCCACTGCACACAGGGAATGGCACCTTCTGCATGTCCTCGATGTGTTTCTTTTTTTCCAGCAGCTGAAAGGTATCTCTGCTGAACGCCTCATTTGCACTTGGCCACATATTTACTCACATTTATTTTGCCGGTGCTGAATATTTATGCATTTCCTGAATTTAAAAATAACAGCGCGGAATTTTTCTTCTCCAAGGAAAGAAGGAGAATGAGAAGTTGACTTGCTATCAGATTCCTAAGCAAAATGGAGAGAAAAATTTGGAGACGATCAGAGAAAGGACAGTAGGACTGAGTGACCATGGCCAAACCAGAGAGGCGTGCACACCGCAGGCATTCTTCACGTCTGCACCAGGACTGGTCGTGCTTTGTGGGGACCAGACGCACCTAAACATGTTTTGTCCTCAGGATGGCTCAGCCGAGCGATACAGCACCTTACGGCTGAGTGCTGTATCACGGGCTGTCTCACGGAGGAATCACACAAAGCACAAACCACCCACGGTGCCCGGCCACCTCGCGGAGCAGTCAGCCACCAGCCCTGCGCTGGGGTCCCTCCGGTGCAGGGATGGGGAAGGAACACCAGGTGATGGGTGAAACAGGGAGGGAAAGCTGCTGTAGAATGAGACCACGTAGTGGCTAAGTAACAACTAATTTTATTGCATATATATATATATTTATTTATTTATTTTATATAGCCAACATGCTTTCGTGTGTGCCTGAGAGGGGTACCTTTTATGGAAGGACTTGGCTGATGGGAAGCTGATGAGCGAGGAAAGTGAACAAGCCAAGCAGAGGAGGTTGGTGGGGCAACTCATAAACAACGTGTTAGCAAAGAGGGGAAAGCTTTCTCTACATGAGAGAGATGAAAATAGGCTCTTCAGGTAGGTTGTAGGATGTGGGAGCACCAACGGGAATATCTGCCCTGAGTGAATGGGATATCAAGAGCTCAGTGGTGGAATATATTCTCTAATTTAAAGGACACTGATTCTGTCTGAATTACAGAAACTCACGTTCCAGGAATCCCTGTGCAAACTTCAGCTGATCTATCGGCAGGTCAGATGCTCCCCCAAGGGTTAATACTGGGCTAACCCAAATTATTTGTCACCATTTGTGGTTTGATGGTAGAAGATCAAATATAAGGACACCCCTCATCTCCTGTAGACTGAAACGCAAGCCAGAAGAGAGGAAAGGTTTGCTCTGCAGAGGACAGTGGGTTTGGTTAAATGGAGAGTGTGCCACACGTTTCCTGGGCACAGGAGGGAGCACGGGGAAGAACCATGTCCCACAGTGACCCTTCCTGCACTCTCCCCTGTGACAATGCTTTTTTTTTTTACCCCTCCTTCTTCAGGGTTATTTGCAGCTGACACCATCTGACCCTAATTCACTATGGAGCTCTGCCTTGCCCGTTGCTTCCTCCAGGATCACAGGCAAAAGGGTGGAGGTGACTGAGCCCTGTGTTTAAATGGCAATAGGCACACGTGGCTGTTCGTGTTTTAAGGGGTACAACATCTCAAGAAGGAGAGAGAAAAAAAAAAAGGCACGTTTTCTCATGATTTATGCAACTGATATGAAATATTTGTTATACATTTCCTTTGGGATGTATTTTGGTTCAAAACCTGTGATACCAGCTGATAATGAGTTACACATTTATTTTGAAACAGTGCAGAGCAACGCTAATTGGAAGCACGTTCTGTTTGACTAAGCAGGTACAATAACTCTAAAATATTCACCGTCGGGCTTCTGCAACAATATTAATCAAAGCACTTTTTCTAAGCTAAGAAAAAGTCAATGCAGCAGTGATCAGGTATGATCCAGAGTAAAGCAACAACTGGCCAAGGAGATTTTTCTTTTCTGGGACTGTTATGTTTTCATCAAAAAAATCAAAAAGCTTTCAACTGGGGCTAGTAAATTTTTCATTGTCAGATGAAAACTTCTAGTGATTTCAGGAAATGTCAATTTTTCCCCCTGTGGAAAGCAGACTTATTTTTGTAAAAAAAAAAAAAAGGTGATTTAAGTTATAAGCCTGGCTGGGAATTTGTGACTATTTTTTATACACGCTCTTTCTGCGCTCTCTGGCAATGGCATTGCATCGACAAACGTTAACTCATTGTGCCATGGCCCAACCGTCACCGTGTGAGATCTGAGAAATGGAGACAGAGGGAGAAAGGGAGACACGACGAGGTTACGGCAGCTGCTGCCGCAAAGCCAGCGTAGCTCAAAGCCTGACAACGCTGTTCGTCATCGTCATTTGCGCTACACTATCCTGCACGACCACGCAAGCACGGCTGAGACTACCGACTGCACCGTACTGTACAAAGACACATGAGGAGCCCATTATATCTCCTGGGACAGGATTTAATATTACCTATAGCAGGTCTGTGGTGATAGTTGTTATGCAGAAAACCAATTAACACTCATGTCCAGGAAAGTAAGGCGCAAATACAACCCCTAAGATGGCAGATTAAGTGTAGAAAACTGTGACAGCA
Organism: Anarhynchus alexandrinus; assembly: GCA_008711295.1. Taxonomy (NCBI): domain Eukaryota; kingdom Metazoa; phylum Chordata; class Aves; order Charadriiformes; family Charadriidae; genus Anarhynchus; species Anarhynchus alexandrinus. The sequence goes on along the minus strand of VUYV01000057.1, from coordinate 2,433,637 downwards.
CTGTGCGAAATAGAGAGTCAGCCCTTGAAATTTCAGAGGATCCACAATCTAAATTGTTTAAGATAGCAGAGAGATCTGCCTTTTACCCTCCCACTATTTATATATATAAATGGATAGAAATTATATACATGAGTGTGGATGATGTAGGAAACTTTTCTGTGGGTGAAAGCGGATTCAGAGAACTACTCAATAAACATTATTGCATACAGAAAGAACTGCACTGAAAATCAGGTTGGTATAACGAAGGCGAGGAAACGACCAGAATAAGACTTTTTGGTGTCAGATCTTACAATCTCATACCTGACGCCCCAAGCTGTTCACCTCCACTGAAGTGACCCATCCCCACCACAGAAATGTGATTTTCACAGTGGCATTCAGTGTGGGGGAATCATCTGCTATTTTCAAAGCTAAAGCTGGGTTTTTCCTATTGCCACATCTTGCCAAATACTTGGGGAAAAAAAGTAAAAGGGTGTTCTCAAATGCATCTATCTTAATTTTTCAGGTATTAAGCACTGTTTCCTTCTCCAAATATGAGAAAAGATGCGATGGCTTTTTTTTTTTTTTTTAACATCTAGTTCCAGCCATGGGATGATTTTTGTGTACCTGGCAATCATTGCTTTGCTATCTAATAAGTTGCTGTTGAGTGTTTGCAATGGGCTGGAAGCAATTCAATCACGCTTTTGCAGCAGCAGAGTTCAGCAAAGTTTCACTAGGGTACTCCAGCCCAAAACTTTCCTACCTGGCTAAGTTACAAAATGGGCCTTTCTCCCATACCACGAGGAGATTTAATAAACCAGCGAAACCCTCTAACCACACAGGTTGGAAGAAGAAGCCAACCCAGAGGGGCTCAAGGGGAAAGCCAGGGCAAAACGCGCCGGCACAAACACACATGCAGAGATATTGAGTAAATAGGAAAAAAACTACGCAGAGGCATAATTAGATCTTGCGTGGATTTATGACGAGGAATCCACTGATTGGTACTGCCGGGCTGGCTCGATGCCTCGGAGAAACACAGAGCGATCTCCAGCGAGGGAAATTTCCACGAAACAGCGTCGTGAGGACATCCTGCGCCCGCTCCGCCACGGCTTTTTCCAAGAAAAACAGCCAGCAGCCCAAACCAAACCCCAAACAACGTAGACCTCAGAAATGTAAATAAAAACAAGCAGGAGAAAGAAGCCTTCGGAAATTTGGGAAAGCAAGGAAAGGAGCAGCCCAGCTGAAGGCACCGCAGGGCTTGAAGAAGTCCAGCCTGCTATTTGTTCATCACACCAGAGCAAATGCGATGAAACTGTCCCGGGGAGCAAGAGATCTGGCTGGCTAGAGCACAACAATGTGCCTGTTCCCCAAAACGGGAGGTTTCGTGTGGACATCATCGCAGAGAGCAGTAACTTTCCATTTGAAAGCCAACGAGGAGATTGGCTGTGATGGTGTAAGTCCTCCCCGAAGAAGAAAGGCATCGTGCACCCCCCAGTCCCTTGGACGATGGGTGCAAGTCCACGGGTCAGAGCGTCTATTTCCAGACCCTACAAAAAGCCACTCCAAACAAAGGGCCCTCTCCACGTGACACAAGTGGTGGTGAGCGTATCACCGTAAGCGCAGCTGACATCAGAAAAAAACAGTCTCCAGGAAAAACAGCATAGGCTGAAATACTGCGCCTTTAAATAATAAGCTCTTCTCTTCCAGATGATTTTAATAAGCCCAGGCACATGTGTTGTAACCCCTTGATGCAGTACAATATGAATAACCAAATAAAAGATCTCTCCAGATTTTAAGATTTACTGTTTGCGATGGGAAAAGGCCAACCAGATGACATCATTATACTTCAAATGTGAATTGCTGCCAAGTTTGGTAATACTAAACGAGAGAAATTGATCCTCTATGTTTTTGCAGAAAAACGATTTTTGGCTTCAGTGGTGATTTTTTCTCTTGTTATTTATGTAACTATAACGTTCATGTTTAGCAAACTTGAATTTTACTTAAAACGAGAGCCAGAGTACCTTATCTTACAGGTTATTTGTTTTCAGCCATCTGCTTAGCTGGAAATAATTGAGTTTGACAATTTGTGGGTTAAAGAGTCAATGGATTGTGTTGGATAATTCACAAAGAGCCAAATTCTAGCTCAGGCAAAACTGTACTTGGCTTGGGTGGGAGTCTGCCTGATGAGGATGTCAGGATCTTGGTCCCTGTCTGGAAGATGTTGCTTTGTTTGCCTCTAAGGAAGAAAAATCCATACGTATGTAGCAATAACACCCTTTTCATGTAAGACATCTGGATTTTTGGAAGTATAAAGCCATGATACTCCAGCAGCGTGATAATACTGCCTTGCACTTAAATGCCATCTTCCTTCAGGGACTCTCCGTCTTCTCATCTCTCATGGATATTTCAAACACCCCCCTTAAATGAGGTCCACTAAACACTGTTCAGCCCACTGCAGAGCTAAATAGATCGAGCCCCCGAGAGGTTAAGCCACTTGCCCAAGACTGCAAAGTGATTCACAGGCAGAGCTGTAACCGAAAACCACAAAGCTCTTTTTCCCACACCCCTGCACACCACTTCTTTCAGTCTGTTTGTTGGTGATGTGAATAACAACGGTTCCAAAGTTTTGTACTGCAGACAACTCCGGTGATTTTTTTTATTTTATTTTTTAATCAAGTACTTCCTAAAAATCTTCATGTTTTCCTCGGCAGAAAAGGATTCTGAAATTTCATGTTACAGCAATGTTTGCAGACAAAGCCATACCCTTAGGGCCAGGAAAATGTTCTATTTTTACAGCACACATAAGTATATTTATTAAAGCAGCCATACATACATGGAATTATGTTGGATATATTTTCTTCAGAGAGGAAGCCCCAAGCTGTACAACTGTTATTATTCTTAAAAACGTGCAGCATGGCACCCGTGAAATGCACGTGGTTCACCGATAACGACAGAACGGGTCTTATTTAAAGCTTGGTGCTGTGACTGCTTAAGAGTACGCGTTGCCTAGAGGAAATCACGCCCAGTGCCCAGATTTATCTGCTGTGTTCAACCCTTAAATCCCAATCCCCCATCCTTGCTGCCAATGCACAGTGCCATGAGCTGCTCTACCCTGCGGCTGGCACCAGGAGGTGGGACACGCCAGGTCCTGCTGGTCTCCAAAGCCTGCAGACCACAAGCAGTGCTGCACAGCTGGTTTTTCCTTGTTGACATCTGTTCCCAATGGGTGAATCTCCTCTGGTGGATAAGGGTTTTCTCAACGCTGATGAAGGGTTGGTCTGAGGTGACCTCCTTCGGCAGGACCATGAACTCCATACCATCATGGAGGTGATGGTGCCTGGTGGACGTGGCGGTGGGAAGAGCACCTGGAGCATGCCCACAGCCTGGGAGCAGCGGAGAGAAGCAGAGGACAAGGCCAGAATAAGCACAGGAACTGAGAAACTCCAAAAGGAAGTTTTCAGGGCCAAAAGGTGGTTGGTAATGGTACTTGGCTCTCTGAGCGAGAAGAGCCTTTCCAGCTCTTTGATTCCTGGTGTGCAGGGGGAAGCGGGACTTCATAGCTTCCCATGGAAGAAACGGTCCACATCACCACCGGCTCTGACTCCAGCCAGGCATTCCTCTTCCCACCAGCCAAACAGGGAAAGAAAAGAAGGGGGAGGGAAAAAAAAAGTGCTAAGCCCTAAATTTGGCGAGCCACTTCAGCCAAAAAAAAAGGTTGAAAGCCTCTCTGGTTACAGTGAAAACCACTGTTTGAACTGCGGGTGAGTTCAAACCTAGAGAGGCTTTTGTAGGAACAGTTGTGAGGGGGTTTGGGGTGGAGCAGTTTGCACATCTCATCAGGGACCAGCGCCTGGGCAGGAGCTGTGGCCAGTGGAGCTGTGGCCAGTTTTAGTCACACCAACCGGCACGGAGACATCCAGGGCAGCTGCGTGTGATGCAGCATCACTCTCTTAGATCCTCTCGGCCTTAGAAGGTGGTTTGCCTGAAGCTCAAGACTGAGGGAGTTTTGGGTGGCCCAAAGAGCTTTGTGTTGTCAAAACCAAACCTGGGGGGAAAGGTTCAGGGATGACCAGCTGTTGAGTATGGAAAGAAGTACGAGTATTTGCTGATGCTTTTTTTTTTTAAAAGGGATTTTATTCCACCCAGCTACATAAAATATCTCCATAGATCTCCATAGACGGAGATCTGGGGTGGGAAAGCAGAAAATCTCTGCTCCTGTTTTCCTTGCTACACTCCTAGGTGCTCTGCTAGTTAAATTGTTGGTAGATATGAGAATCTGGCAAGCTAACTAACAGCCACATGCTTTAACCAGAGAGTGTGAATGAAATTATGCATTTCACAGCACGCAGAATTTACCGTGGGCTTGGCAGAAATGTCCCCGTGAGTTTTGAATTTTGACCCATGAGTCAAAATAATAAGGAATACCTAAAAGGTTGAATTCATACTTCCAAATGAACTAGAACAAACCTCCAGAAAGTAGAAACTGAAGAATTAAAACACAGGTCCCTGCATCAAGAGACATCAGGGACACGTTTTTCCCCAAAGCTTTGTTTTTAACTTAGTGAGTGGAGGAAGGAGGGCAGACATGGCACGCCATACTGGGAAAGGCCATCAAAGGTCAGAAGGATCAAGACCTTTCCAGTGAGGGGGACATGAAGGAGCTACAACAAATCCCTCAGAGGAAAGCACTGGCCCTTTCCAATAGCACATCCTTTATTCTTCCTCCTTTTACCAGTGCATGGACCACATATATCCCAGTGCCCTCCATGAAAACCATGATGTTGCCTTCAAGTACTGCCCAAACAAAACCACAGCAGGGCAGATGAAGAAAGGAAAGGCAGGACAACCCAACATCCCAAGCCAAAGTCCTCATGTACCTAAATTCTGGCTGTGTCACAAAGGGAGGGTAAATCTTAGGATAAATGAGGCAGGGCCCACCGCAGGAGGGTGTTTACAACCAGGAGGATGCTCCAAGTTACCATTGCGTTCGCTCTTATGACAGCTTTCGGATTCATTTTATTTTACAAATAATCATGGCTGGTTGCCCAACTTTGAACTTCAGTCGGGTGGCGTTCTGCATTTCAGCAGAAGCCTTTTATTTAGTGGTGTCCAACTAAAACATGTAATGTGGTCAGAAATGTGTTTTCCCTGTTTTAAGAGAAGCAGCAGAAGGAAACTTGGAGGAGCTTCTGGTCCCTTTTTCCCCCTCTCTATTGGATGACTTGAAAACTGAAAGAGAATCTATTTCTGTGTGAATGTATCCCTTTGGACTATTTTTGAAACACATTATTTAGAGCTGTGCAAAGAATGGATTTTTTTTTTTTTATTTGGCTGCCAAACCAGAAAAATCAGGAAAAAAGTTCGTTTCAGATTGACTAATCTATTTTGTGTCACTATAAATGAACGATTCTGTTTCATTTTCACATTTGGACTGTTATTTTCTTAGCCTTTAGAAAAGAGTTGGAGTTGGTTTTTTCAGGCAAAAAAAAAAATCCCCATCTCCAAATTAAACAAGGAAAAAAATCTGTTTAAAAAAGCAAACAAAATAGATGAAAGTTATTCCATTTTCTCCCTGCTTTGCAGGTGAAACTATCTGGAAGTTACCTGACTAATTCCTCATCTCAAAAGAATATTTTAGCAAATTTTCTGTTCAGAGAAAACTCCAATAAATTTCCAATAATTGTTCGGTATGAGGAGATTTATGGGGTATTGTTTCCCAGGTAAATGTACCATTTTAGAATGAATAAAATAATGCAAAACAATTTTTTCAGTGTTGCCTTAACTAGAGATGTCAAAATATTGAAACCATGCAACATTCAGGGCTGGGTAGTGGACCTCCAGCAAAATCTCACCAGCTTGAAATAAAAACATGGCCCGAGTGCAAAACCCTTCTGCAATACAATTTCCTTTTCAGGGCACGCGCAAATCGGATACAGATGCAGCAATGTCTCCTCGCCTTTCAGGTGTGGAGCCACAACTGACCGCAAGATATATTCAGAGCCCACCTTGACTGCAAAGAAGACCAACACTTAAGCCTCAGCGCGATCATCTAACACCATCTGCCTCTCTCGTAGTTATTCCTGCTGTTGTCCAAGCAGTGCATTTTTGGAGAAATACAAGGAAAATGGTATAGATCCTCCTGGCATTCCTGAAATCAGATAATGATGTGCACTGAATTGCTAGAGCTTGCTAAAGAAGGATTTCTTGGAGGTCCCTGAAAGAAGCTATGGCCAAAATACCTTTTACTTTTCTCCAAAGACATTATAGCCCACAGTGGACTATTCTGCATCCATCCCATCAAGGTACTTAGGAGAAAGAAAGAGTCCTCTTCACATTTTTAAGGTGCTAGAACAGGATTTGGGGAAGCGAGGCAGGTTTTTGATGAAGCCTAGTCATCACAAGCCCAGTCACCAGGAGAATGCATTTGAGGAAAGAAAATGCCAGGAACTTTCCTCCAAATTGTCTCCATTCACGCACCAGTGTCCAGACCCCTGTCAAAGTATCCATGTTCTGAAACATCATTTGCTTGTGTGAGGTTAGAGTTAAATCTTTCTAACACATTTTTTCTGTCAGCAGTTGCACACAGCCAGAAATGAATATCTTGAGAGAGTGCGTATGAAGAAACTAACCACAATTGGTGTTAATTTGGAAGTGTTAGATTTGAGGGTCCATGAGATTCAACTTCCCTGAACGGATCTCATTTGTAGCACCAAGTCAACACAGCGTTTTGTGCGAGGTGTGTGAACTTGAGGAATTTGAACTAAGAATCACGATGCCACTAAGACACCAAAAACCACATAAATAGCTAAAAAAAACCCCACCTCCTCTCTTTCCACATTATTTCAGTATGTATTTTAATGGAATTTTGGATGAAATTCAGCTAATGCTTGGAAAGGTTTTGGGTGTTTTACTGTCTTAACCATATGTCAGTACTTCAGCCCTTCCCTGTTAGATTTAGAGTGCCTACAAACCCGTAAAGAAGTCTAATCAAGTGTGTCCGGAAAGGGACAAACCCAGCAGTGTATGACCAACACAATCCCTTTTTAGCTCCTTTTTTTGTTTTAACTTCCTGGTGTGCTAATACGATTATTGTCCACGGACATGGAGTCTTTATTTTAGGGAAATCTTGGACTGGACTGAAAACGCATTCCTCATCTTCTCCCTGAGAAAACATTTATGCTTATTTTATGCTTGGGTAGTTGCTCAAATGCCCATGCAATGCGTCCGAGGGGATCCGGCGTGTGAGAAGAGCAAGCCCAGCTGCTCCAGGAAAGTCGCCCCGAGGGCGAGCTTGGCGCTTCTCCCAGCAGCTTTTTGGGGGGGTTCAGTGGAGCACCTGACAAACTGTTCCCACACGAGCCAGCCTGGCCAGGCAGCCAGCAGTAGCTCCAGCAGAGACTCACGGGTGATGCTGGTGGTGCAAGGTGCTCCAGGAACCCACAGCTGACCGGCCGTGGCCCACAGAGGTGGCTGGTACAACCCTTGCTTTGGCCACGGACTGTGCAAATGGACACGGGGAGGACAGGGTGGGTGGCAGGGGTGCACAGCCCCCCGCCTCCCCCAGGGTGGCTGTCCAATTTTGAAGAGAGGCTCCTCTCAATTTCTTGTGTCTTCCTGGAGGATCTTGGCACAGCTTTCCTTTGCTTTAACTCTCCTTTTCAATTTACAACAAATTAATATCGCTACTATTGTTATTAAAATAACGTTTGAGCAGCCCAGAGAGGCTATTTAAGAGGAGCTGGCGACATCCTGAATCTCACACAACCTTTTACCCTCACATCTGTGCGTTTTCATCAGCCGAATTAAGAGTGAGTGGAAATACTCACACAATTACAAGTTTCTATGTCTGAAACGACCGGTTGGATACCCACGTTACTGGGTCCTGTGCCAATCAGCCGCGGCACAGCAGAGTGGTTCCAGCTCATCCACACGGTGCTCGGCGCTTCATCGACTCAGCCTTTCCCCTCTAATAAGGGGTTGTGATCTGGTCGCATAGTTTGGTCTTCGTTTGTAAACAGAACACATTGCAACGTGAAAATCTGGTTGTAATCTTCCCACGAATTTAGGGACACGACATCGCACTCCTAAGCAAGGGGACCAGCAGAAACTTTTCTGGCAGGTCACGTGCATCTTTTAAACACCTTTGTGAGAAGCAGCTGAGTGATGCACTGTGCTGGGGAGGACCTGAGCCCATCTGCCCGGGGATCGATGGCAAAGAGTCACTGGCACGACGCACTGCATCCGAGTTTCAACTAAAGCACATACAGACTGCTTTGCTACTCCACACAGAGCAGTTGGCACCCACATCTCAAGGATCCCACCCACCACAGTCTCCGTTCCTTCTCCCCCAGAAGGTTTGCAAAAAAAAAAAGAAAAAAAAAGAATCCCTCACTAAAAAAAAAAATAAATGGATCTTCTGGGCCTCCACAGGATCTATGTCCCCTAATTTCCCCCTCATTGCTACTGTTCATCTAACACTTTCTTGTGCACTTGAAGTCACGTGGCTGTCACACACCTTAACCTTGTCATTGCCTGTCCTCAGACACACTGTCTCTGAGGATGACACCATCACGATGCTCAGACCTGGCTGCTGGAAGCGCTAGAAAGACCTCAGCTGCTTTCCTGACCACTACATCAGCAGAAAGCGCACGAGGGGACATGTTTCAGAGCAACTGCTTTACTCCAGGAGACAACAGAGCGTCTTCCAGTCTGCAAAGCACAATGCAATCCATCTGCTCTCTTTGACATCGCCTCGCTGCCTTTTGCAAGAGATATTCCCCAACGCCCCTGTATTTGCCAAATACGCTGTGACTCATGTTCTTCCCAGGTACAGCAAAGTTGTGAATTCCCCTCAGACATTACAGTGGTTCTTGTATTTTGATGGTCTCCTGCTTCAGTAGCCTTAGCGGGGTTTGATGAATGCAGTTCTTGGTGTGAAGAGCAAAACAGATGTTTTGTTTTGTTGTGGGTTTTTTTCCCAGCAAACAATGATGTTAGTTCTACATAATAACACAATAAGAAAGCAAAAGCCTTCCAAATCTCAGAGCACGAACCTGCAGCTTTAGCAGTGTGTGGTTTTCCACTTAACCCATTAGTAGCCAGAGAAATAAACGTGTGAAGGAAACGCAGGTAAAACGGGCAGATGTGTCGAACGAGCCAGATCTTTGCCAACGGATTCACCTCCCTGCACTTGAACCATACACGAGGAGACTTGCATGTGGTGGAGAGACCCATGGGGTCCCTCATGAACCAGTGGAGAGGAACAGGCGTATTTAAATACCCTGCTACTGCAGGGAAAGTGGTTGAGGTCCTTTAGGTGCCTCTTTACTCACTCTAAGCATGACCAGCTCAGATTTTGACCTCAGCATAGTCTGGGTCAGGTGAAACATGCTGTTTTCAGGTCAAGGGGCAGGTTGTTCTGCCTGATCAGTCCAAATTTTGCTGGAAGAAAGCCTATCACCTTTTCCAAACCACAAAAAAATGATATGAGGACATAGTGGCTTCTCTCCATGGTGACTGAGGTGATAACGTAAAATATGGCAAAAAGAACCAAGTCTAAGCTCTGGTAGGAATAAAATATAATAAAACAGTAAGTCTTGCTCCTTGTGTGCAACTATAACTTGTGTGTGTGATTGTACAGGTGACAGAAGATGTATTGGTCTCTGACTGCTAAACTGAGTGAATCTGTAACAACATTGCTTGTTTAAATTTATGATGCCTAAGAAGAATGAAGCCTCTCAGATGTTTCAGATGTCATTTTACTTGCTGTAAGGAGATTCCTTTGTTCTACTTCTGCAGTTCTTCAATACCTATCGCTCCAAATGGGTCTAAACCAAGGAAATTTGAGGTGGACTCTGGGCTTCCTAATCAAATTTTAAGGTTCTATTTAATTGCTCCTCAGAGGCCCAACTACTGATGATTTCTCAGTTTTAACATCTTTGTTTTAGCATGAAACAAAGCTAAAATTGCATTTTCTATCAGAGCAGTTGCTGAAGCTGCCACATGGACATCGGGTCATTGTGAGAAGTGCAGAAGAAACTTTGCCTTCTCAGGAACGTGAAGTGAAGGGATACCACAGTCTTACACCTAAGACGTTATCCATCCAATAAAATGTCTGAGCTCTCTTTGCTCTTTTGACTTTCCCCTCTAAAGAGGGGGGAAAAGAGCTCTTCTTTGCAATCTGTCTCAAGTTTCTTTTTCATCAGAGGAATGGATATGAAAATACAGGGCTTACCACCAAGGATAGATGTACATTTAAGCTGTCTCAAATAAGCAGTCATCTCAGATTTCCAAAAGAATACAGATCGTTGAGCTCTGCTGTTTGAAAACATTTTCAAACAAAATTGCTCCAAAATCCTCCTCTTAACCAACCGCTTATTTCCATGCTTAAAAACTCTGACAAGGTTTTTCAGATAAACCGAGCAACCGAGTTATATTCCCAGGCAGGGAAGATGCTGTTATTGAATTATGTCTTGCCAAACAGTGTCCGGTCTTGCAGTCTCTGGGCTAAATGAACAAGGATTTCCATGGAAAATGACCCAGGTTCCTTCCCTCCCTGAGATTTCTGTAGAGCTGTCCATTGGAAGACGTACTGCTGGGAAAATACTACAAAAAGGGTTCCCAGGAATACTCATTTTAATGTCTTATTGAACGCACTGCAACTGGTCTTACATTCTTTTTAAGTTTCTCCTTCCAGTAATGAACACATTTACTGACAAGAACAATTATAGAAGCAACAAATTAATGGAAAGAAATTTTATAATGCAAGCATTCATACTGGAAACTTGGCACTAAACGGTGTGTTCCTTTGATCATGGAATGAAGCCCTATTACATTCTCCTGTAAATCTAATGGCTAATAAAAATTAAAAAGATGGCATTTGAATATTGATAAGAAAAATTGACAGATGATCAATTATTTGTAAAGAAATTTTTGTAACAATTAAGAAGAGTGGTGATGTTCTTAGATTATTCCAGATAAGGGGAAAAAAAAAAGGTAAAATTCAATGGCTGAATGATTTGATTGGTATTATTTGTATCTGATGAAGAGACTTTTTGGGGACAGGAGCAGTGTGTATTGTACATGCTCTGTGACACCACCACAGCTGAAAGCAAGCAGACAGAGGCAACAGTGTGTAGCTATGCTAAATACCAAGATATTAACCCACGGTGACGCTGGTTATTCAACATTGCGCTATCAGACACGCAAAGGGAGCTTGACTTCTGTGATATAACAACTCCGGCATTAGTCAGTGTGTCTCTACTGATTCAGATGGAAATATGGCTATTTAGGGTCATTATGACTAATCATATGAACATGGGAAAAAAAATCCCACTAAACTAACCAAAAAAGCCAGCAGTGCAATCCAATCACCGTCCTCATCATAAAGAATAAAAACTAAGACTTAACACCTTAGAAACACTCTTAAGGGCAATCAGACAAGTTTGTTAATGTGGACACAGTGATGACAAATAAAACCACCCCAACTCTACAATTAAATTGGAAAAGGGCTAAAGTATTTTAAAATCTGCCCCATCTATGCTGTGTAATTAAAAGTCTGGCAAAAACACCACCGAAACCAGCTTGGTTGTTGGAGAATATCACTAATTACTGAACTCAACTGGTTAACCTCTATTCCTGCAAGAGTAATGAGACACCTATTTGGACTAATAGGAAACAACTCAATTAAAGGTTTTCTAAGCTGGTGAGGGGTCTGGAGCACAAGTCTTATGAGGAGCGGCTGAGGGAACTGGGGTTGTTCAGCCTGGAGAAAAGGAGGCTGAGGGGAGACCTTATGGCTCTCTACAACTATCTGAAAGGAGGGTGTAGCGAGGTGGCAGTCGGTCTCTTCTCCTAAGTAACAAGCGATAGGACAAGAGGAAATGGCCTCAAGTTGCACCAGGGGAGGTTTAGATTGGACATTATTAGGAAAAATTTCTTCACCAAAAGGGTTGTCGAGCATTGGAACAGGCTGCCTGGGGAAGCGGTGGAGTCGCCATCCCTGGAGGGATTTAAAAGACGGGTAGATGTGGTGCTGAGGGACATGGGTTAGCGGTGGTTTTGGCAGCATTAGGTTAATGGTTGGACTCAATGATCGTAAAGGTCCCTTCCAACCTAGACAATTGTATGATTCTATGATTCTAATTTAAGTTTTCTTTTGCAGGGCCACTCAGATCTCCATATGAAATCAAAGATAGAAAATGGGGAAAAGGAAATTTTAAAAAAGAGCCCAATACTTTCTGCAGATAAAAATGCCACAGCAACTTAGCTGGGCAGATGGAAATCATCCATCGCAAAAATTGTCTGGTCACCAATGGTAAGACAAGAAATCTGGCAATCAGTAACAGGGATGGATATTGCTGACTTGTCTCCAGATGTCATTGGACTCCTCTGTGGGAAGCACATCAGGCTGCTCAGCAACAGAAACAGCCCAGATCTCAGTTACAAACCCCACCTAAAACATAGCACACTTCTTGACTGTATGTGAAGAGATGGTGATGGAGTGCAGTGGTTGAGAGGGAGGATAAGAAACTATTCACTGGAGTGGTTTAAACTTTCCTCCTTTTCCTATTTGAAAACTGATTCTCTTTAGCCACAACAAAAGTGAAAAGAGGTTAAGTCTATTAATTTCAAAGGGCATGTGTGCAGTGAGATACGATACGAAACAACACAGAACACTAACTTGTGAGGTCCACTTCATAATTATACTCAACTATTTTTCACGAAGGATTCATGAAACATGTTGTGATTTTTCAAGTGCTTCATTTTTTTTTTTTTCTTACAGAGTGGAAAATAATCTTCTAGTTTAATAGTCTAGCTTTTCAAACACTTATGGCTGATCTGAAAATCTGCCAGTATTTTCTCTCTTAGCAGATAAGTAGATGCTTTTCTTCAGTACTTATCTTCCGTATCTTTCCCCTGACCTGGTGGCATATGAAGTGGTGTGCAGAAAAATGTGAAGCTAAAGGGAAAGAAAAATACTTTTGTGTCAAACCAAAGGTATTATACGCTCACCTTTTCTTTTCTGAGACTGACAAGTGAGAGCCAAATTGCTTTTCTGCTGTTCCCTGTTCAGAATCTCCCCCCTGCGCTCCCGAGCTGACCAGCAAAACTGGTTTTCCAGTCATTTTTTGTAAGGTAAAGCTGGGACTGCCAGGTAATTCCTAGGGACTGTAGACAAAGCCTTTAACCTTTTTACCTCCATCGGATGCTTTAAAACTGCTTTAGAGTGCTCTTAAAATGTCTGCTGCAGCACACAGAAGAGGAAAAGGGCACAATCCTGAAGAAGAAATCATGCATGATCCCACTGTTTTCTCCGAAGGGAATTGCATACGAGACGCAGAAAGCCTACGCATCATTTACGCACTACCTAATTTCCTCAGTTTTCCCTGAGATTACCTGAGACTCGAGCCATAAGTCTTTTACTTCCCCCATCTCCTCCACTAGAGCATATTTTTCTCCAGAGTTTGGGGCTTTGTGGCAGCGAGATCTTCAGAAGTGGAGTTAATTTCCCACGAAGAAACCAACAGCTAACAGGCTGATGTGGATGGCTACGTTTCTCTTCAATATTTGGATAAACTCTGATTCAACTTATTTTTTTTTTAGCATTTTTACAATGTAATTATTTGGAAAACAGAACAACGTACATTACCAGGAACATTTGAAAATAGAGACTGAGCAATAAGAACATTATAGGACTTGATTTCAAAAGAATGCACGCAGCAATTATTCCAGGCTGCATTAAATTACAAAAATTGAGAAAAGCTGTGACCTAGATATTTCNTTTTTTTTTTTTTTTTCCTGGGGTCCATTTATTAATGAAAGGAGTCTTATTTTGTTGGTAAAGGTTTTTATCTTTGCAAAGCCGTGATGCTGTATTAACAGGTTGCAGGGGATAGTTAAACCCAGCAGAGGCACACGCAGTCCCCGCGTAGCAGACCAACAGATTTCGAAACAAAGATACCCTGCAGACCATTGGAAGTTATACAAAACAGACAGGAGAGCTATTTAAGAGAGGAAACTTGATACGGATCCAGCGCTGGAATTGAAAGGCTGAAAGGCTCAAAGAGTAAAATTTGAGTATAAAATGTTATCTGTGCAGGAGGGGATTAGGTATGAGCTGAATTATATTAAAATGCGCCCTATGTTAAAGAAAAGTTCTGATACACATTTTTTTTTTCCACAAGAAAAATACAGTCACTTTTCATAGATTCAGTACTCAAAAAGCGGTATCATGCACAACAAACGGAAGAATAGCTCCATATATTGAGAAATGAATGGATTCTTTTGGTGTAATGGAGTGCTTTAGAAAGGGAGAAAAGACTCAGAGAAAATTTAGTATCCTGTCGAGAGCTTTCAAAATAGTGTGTAAAACTGAATGAAAAATACCAAACACAAGGACATTGTAATTGGAATAATTACTCTGATTCAGGATCCATATTGCCTGGGAAAATTATGTGGTGAGTCATATTTTTTTTTTTTAAATCTGCTCCTAAATAGTGTTTAGCAACATACGCCTAAGTTCATCTGTGGAACTCTTACAGGATTAATGACTGCTGATTTAAAAGATTTCAGTAAATGGTAATTTACTGAAACATTACTCATGTCTACAATAAAGTCAAGTACTTACTGTCTGTGCAGAAATCGCTTTACCTGAACTGGTTTATCAGAAATCATTAATAATTTTCTTACAAGTTATCCGGCACCCTCTTAAAACAGTTTTGCAAATCTTTAATTGCATCATCACGGGTCAAAAGCAATTTTCCCTGGGACCTTATTGCCTCTTTGAAGTATTAACTGGTAGAAACGCTACTCTTTGCATCACACCTAGCAAGATCAAGGTCCAGCAGAAATATTGCCGAATATCTTAGATGAAGACATTCAGATGGGGGCTCAGATAGAGGCTTCAAGTCAGGCAACCAGCACTCCCTTCCCAGAGGTAGATGCTTTCTTGGCTACTGTCTCGGTGACTCAGGGCAGCCCACGCTGCAGTTCCTACACACCACGGGCACGGCAGGATGGAGGGAGCTTCCCCACCTGCCTCTGAGGGCAAGAGGAGAAGAATGTAGGAGCGCTCATCCCTGAAGAATTAATCCCTAAACTGATTTCATTACAGCCCACCCTAACCTAACGCAGCCCTCATCAGTGACAGCAGGAGAAACTGGTTGCAAAAAAAGCACATTACTGCAAGACACATTTATGATTTACACAAAAATCCAGCCATTAAAACCCCTTGTCTTTACTAGAAATCATGGGTAAGAGGAGAAAGATGCCAAAGGACCAATAATGTTTCCAAGAGAAAGCATTGTCCTTGTGCCACCAGGATCACCCCGAGGGTGGGAGGACATCGGCAAGTTGTTGAGCTACCTGTGATTGTGCTCTGCCTGTGGCAAGTGGGAATCTGCCGTGATTTTCACTGGAAGAAAAAAAAATAATCATCCTATAGAGCCGATTTCTCGAGATCAGAAGCTCCCAGCCCTGTGCCCACAGCTCCCCCAGAGCTTGACAACTGTAGGTAGGAAATATTTTCCTACATCCTCAATAATCGCTTTAACCCACTCAAAAAAAAGGTTTTCAGTATAAATATGTCCTACATGAACCGAAAGCACTTCCCTTTGAAAGAGTTATTCATGTCGATTAAGTCAGACAAATGATTGAAATTTAACATTAAAAGTGCAACTCCACACCTTGTACCATTTATCGACAGGAAATTAGGAACAATTAGATCTCTGTAAAACAAGGCAAAACCATGATTGCTGAAGGTCAGACTTCAGGAAAACCCTGCAGAAAGCTCAACAGCAGAAATTCCTTACAGGTACGCTTCTTTACACTTATATCGTACATATGGTTTCAGCGATAATCAGGTAAAATGGACAAAACCAGATTTTCCCCACCAGCTGTAATAAATCCAACCCTTTTTTTGTTCCCTCCTCCTGTTATAAACAAGCAGAAACGTTGCACAGAGCAGACACTCTCTGCTCTTTTATGGGCGTTATTGTGCTCTGGAATGGAAAGAGGACTGGCAAAGATTGCTTGCAAGTAGAGAAATGAAAGGAAGAGAATTAATTTTCTGCAACTCGCTATGTGTATTTCTTCAGTTTTAATACTTTCACATTCAGAAAGTTCGCAATGAAACACCTTGTGTAAATATTGCAAGCCCCTGCCTGGAATTCTCACAATGAGCTGTCAGCAGATAAACTTTCGCCTGTTACTTTCTGTAAATGGATATCCTTGAAAACACACACACACGCACAAAAAAAAACCCAAACAGTCAGATCTCATGACTTCTTTTCTTCAAAATGGACTGAAAGGCTGATTCCTAATAAGTATGTGTATGTTAGGTTAGAAACGACGAACCATCTTCCAAAACCTTATGTCCAACTCAAACCAATTTTGAATAAAGCTTCATTAGGGTTCTAAGGGTTTAATGTTTTTATACACATAGACATACATAAAGTACATTAGATAGGTAGATAAATAGGTAGATAAATAGATAGACAGATAGATAGAAAGAAAGAGGGGTTTTTTTGTTCTAACTTCCAGTTCTGGCTAGCACTCGAGCCAAACATGCCAAAACACAGCAAAGAGGACTATTCTCTTGATACTCCCAGCTGTGGCCAGAAGAAATTGTGCCTGAAATCGCGTGAGAAAATTTCGAGACAAATGAGCTTTGGCTAGCTCAGCTGCGAACGTTTGGATGCTTATTTAAAGTGAAGTGACCCCAAACTGCAAAGCACTGGATGTTCACTCGTCACTAATTTCTAATAGTCACTCTGAGACAGGGTGAAACAGCCAAGAAAGGGTTATGGGCTCCTCGCTTGCACAGAGGCTTTAAGAGGTAGAGGAGGAAAGGAAAAGTCTCTGGGGTTTGTAGGCCATGCTGGTCGGAGAAATTGTTTTTCTTTGGTGTTATGCAGGAGTTTTGCTGTTTGAACAACACCCCACACCCAAAGGCAGAGAGCGATGGCAGCCATCAGGGCGGCATGGTGTCCTTGGAGGCAAGTCAACGGCCACCGCCGCGGTCTGGCCCTGCTTCTCCTCCATGCGCAGAGGAGGGGGCATTTGGGGAGGAGGAGGTGGAAAAGGCATCCCTCCACCTCTCACGGGATAAACAGGACAATCCCATTCCCTCTCCTCTGCCACCCCCTCGCTCCCCAGGCACTGCCTCCGCTATGTGTTGGGCCACCTCCGCGGAGCCTTGAGTGAGGCTGAAGGGGCAGAGACAGACGTTGAGTGATTCCCTTGGAAAAGCTTATTTTGGGGGGCTGAAGGTGATGCAGGGTGAGTGCAATGGAGGAGGATGTGGAGAATTTGTAGTCTGGGAAGTCAGGGAGCCTTTTCTGTCGCTGGTCCCTCAGATGAGTGCAGCTGAGATGAGTATGTGCTTTTACAAGCAATTATTTTAAAGTGTGCCCAGAGGACGCAATAGTCAGGCTTTATTGGATATGTAATACACACTGTGACAGTATACGGTGCTGTTGCAGGCCAAAATTACAATTCTGGGACCTTACAGCCTGCAGCTGCTCAGTAAAACAAAGGAAATCCCACCGAAAGAAAAAAGGGAGGGGGGTTAATATGCTTTTAAGCAAAATCCAAAACATAGATTATATGACTTCCCTCATTTCAGGGCTTTTCTGTGCCTTTAGGGGCAGCTGGAGGAAATATGAAAGAGCATCTCCCCTAGAGCTTTCCCCAGTAAGGGCTGGGGAAAGTGGGGAGGGGGGTGCAGCCACCACAGGCACTGCTTACCTTTGCACGTCTTGTGCCCAGGAGAGGCACTGGCATCGGGGGTGCCAGAGCTGGTGGTGGCCCTTCCTATCGAGACTGTGATGTCCCTGATGGTTCTTCAGAATAGATCTCCAGGACCATCAATGCCATGGTTCAGCCCCACGTGTTCATTAGCGTGTCATTGGCCATGGAGCCAGAAGAGAAGCATCCAGCAAGTTAAGCGTCTGCCTAACTGGAAGCAATGAAGATTATCTTCTGGGAGAGGCTTGCAGCTAGTCCTGGAAGACGACTGGAGCAGAAGAGTGCTTTGGGAACAGAGGCAGCCGAGGACGCAGGCTGTGGGAGATCTGTCCCACCACAGGAACCACACAGCAGATTTTCTCTTTCATGGTGCTTATGATGCCACTGACCCTAACCTGTTTAGTAAGTGACATATTGTTCTGCACTCTACGTCGTTTCCCATGAATAACTTTGTCAGTTTGTTTTCTCCTCTAAAAGTTATTTTGGTTTTGGGAAACTTTATTGCTGTATTCCAGAAATCAGGCAAAGTGTTTCCCTTCCAGAACAGAGAGTGTCCAGATGTTGGCAGGACAACCTCAAGACAAATTAGGATCTGACCAAGTACTCTTGCAACCAGACCGAGCGACGCAACAAGTGAGTAGAATATGGGATGCAGATCTCAGATAAGGCATGCAAAATATAAGAAGAACAGTGAGCACAGAAAGGGGATGGTTAAGCGTTCTTGAACGCTCTGGGCTGAGGCAGCAGCTCCTTTGTGACTTGTGTGCTATGCACTGTTAGTGCAGCCTCAAGAAGCCACACCATTGCTTTAACGGCAAAACCAAACATGGCACAGATCAGATGGAGTTTACACTTTATTTCTCAACTGCAGTTCGGCTGGGAGCATATTTCTAGACAGTAAGTGCTGCTCAGCTGCTGGGCTTCAACCTTTCCTTCCCTTGAAGCCCTTCTTGGAAATGCAAACAAATGTATAGAAGTTTCTGAGAAGTTCCTCTGCAGCAGCAGCCAGCAGACCCCAGCAGCGTTGCCTGCAGCCAGCTCCACGTTACCCACTTCAGAGTATTTGCAGAACGGAAGGGGATGGCACCCGTTCGCGCAGAGCTACTGCGGTGTACAGACCCGCTGCCTTCACGGGAGCCAACAGACATGGAAAGGGGATTTGGGGACCAGGTGAGTTGGTCTGTCCCTGGGACCGTACACCCGTCCACACCAGGCAGCACTGTGGAGGCACCACGGAGGACGTGTTAGGGTACAGCACACCGAGCTTTTGCCCAGAGCTGGAAGAGGGGCTTCCTGCCCTGCAGTCCACAAAGGCATCTAAGGACTAACCAAAGCAGAGGCTTTTCAGACCTGTTAACTCAGATGCTGGATGCAGAGTTAGGAAGTCTGAAGTAATATATTAGGTCAAAAACTCCATTAACTCAAGCTGAGTAAAAACATCACTGTTAACCACTATCCAAGTTTAACACAAAACCCCTTTGGATCCTTGGTTCTAGCAATTTTATCTACATCTGATCTCCTTTGACATCAGAGCTGGCTTCTGTCTCTAGATCGTTTTGTCTAGACGCGGTGTTTACATTAGACTTACCCAGATTGGCACCCTTTGCTTGGCAACCTTTTTGTCTGCGCGTGTGTATGCTTATAGCAGCTTTGTTTACGCAGTTTCCCACTGAGTTTGTGACCAAAAATAAACACGGAATTAAATGTGAGCAATACTCAGTGGGACACTAAATGCATTTTACAGGGTTTGCCTCTGAAGCGAAGGATATGAACTGATTTTCAGACATCTACAAAGGGCCATAATCAAACCCAGATCATCAGACAAGAGCGATTGTTCGGGTGAGCTAAATTTCTTCTGCTTTTCACCATTGGAACAATTACTGAAACCTCAGTCATGTTCAATATGTAAAGTGGCAGCAAAACCCAAGCCTCAAAAATTTTTCAAGACAGCTTTTTCTGTGTATAAATACACCAGCCCAGGGCCAGCACGAGTCAGGGAAGAGCTGCAGAGTCCAGTGGACTTTGGATAAGAGCTGTAACGATGTTGGGAAAAGAGGTATTTCATAGCTCACGATGGCTGGAGGTGGTTACTCCACCTAGGAATCAGCAGCTGAAGTTCAGCTTCTTAAAACACCGAGGAAAAGGCTTTTTTTAATGAGAGGATGTATCGAGTCACGGTTGTGAAAGTCAGAAAACACTGTTAGAACTACCCGGCTGCCCTCCTGCGACAGCCCTGACTGTAATATTTCGAAAGGTAATTCAGATGTGCGTGTTGAAGTCACATTGTCCTCTAGACAAACATCTGTCCTCGATTCAAAGGGCCCACATGACTTCTGCTAGATTTCTTCCTCCTCCTCTTTGTTTGCCCTGGGCAAGAAGAACAAAAAATTAACCACCACTATAAACCCAATACTTGGTCAACGTGACTATCCAGGTCTTGAAAAGAGGAAGTGACGTGAATGTTTAGGCTCAGGGAGCAAAAGAGTTCATGGGAAACAGCAATGTTTGCTTTCACCCAAAACCTCACCAAACTTTGCATTTTATTCTGGGTTGTTAGTATTAATCGCTCTAATCAAGTTAACTATCAAGATATTGTGTAGTCTTAGGTTCTTCTTTCTTCTAAGTGTCTCTTCCCAGTCACGTTCCCATGACACACGCTGGCTGCAGCTTGGCTGTTCCTTTATTGAAAATAAGACTTCACAAGACTACTAGGACGAAAGTTTGGCCAGTCAGAAGGAAACAGCCCGCTGAACCGAAGCACTAGGTTTTCTGCTGCATCTGATGCTGCCTTGAATGGATTTTGCTTTCAGGAGACAGGAAAAAATACAAAATACTTTTCTTTACTTAGTAAAGCAGTTGTTTTACCGGGGCTAAGCTTTCCAAAATAGCACCAAAGGCTTGAAGAGGTAAGGTTTGCAGCAGATCCCCATCATCTGGAAGGATTCCTCTGCTCTGTAGAGTTTTTATGGATTTTCTCAGACTAGGCTTCTTCTAGCCACCAGATGCATATGACCTCCTCAGCTGATGGCAGATCTCCAGCGAGACAGCTTGAACGGCACACACAAGAGTTACGTATGTATTCACGGCTACAAAAAAAAAGCAGCTCCTGAGCCAATATAATGAGTACAAGACACAGCTGAGCTGCTATGAAGTAATGCGTGGACGTCAATTTTCAGCCAATAGTGAAGTGTCGGGACACAATTGTTTGGCAAGCCCTTTGCCCTTTATGTGTCCAAAACGGCGTGGCGATGCCTTTGTACAGCGAAGGGCTCTGGATGTTACGGGAAGCATTCCTCGTTGCTTTTTCGTTAGCTCCAAAAAAAAACTGCAAAACCCTCAGAAATTAGAAGTGAATCACAGGTCATTTCTATTGCAAAATCTCAGCGATAACCTTTGATCGTTCAAATCTTCTCTTTTACATGTAATCACATCGTACGAGCTGTGGTGTGATGTTCCACTTCGGTATATGGAGTAAGAAACGATGACTCACACCTTTTCCCAGTTGTTGTACATACAGCCCTTCCTATGTAACACTATGATATATATCTGATTATGATGATAAGAGGTTCATGTATGTTTTAGCTCCTTGTGTAATTTCCAGCCTGTATTCTGGAAAGAAAACAACTAGAAAATCCCAGCTTGTCCAGTTGGTCTAAAATGAAGCATATGACGGGCGTCAGTACAGGCCAAGTTTGTTAGAAGTATAAACTTACAAAGCTATAAAGGAAATTTAATGTCAAAATTAATGTGCAGACTCTGGAGAAAACCTTGCTGGTGTCAAGATAGGCAGAATATAACCGAATGAATTTCCTTGGATCCTCGCACGATCTTACATCTAATTAGAGCTGCCTGAGGCAGAATCTGTCAATGCAGAGATGGAAGTCTCAGGCTGGGGACCCTCACACTGCTTGTGAGCTCACGGACTGTCTTTCCATGGCACTCCAGTATTTGTTTCACAGGCATTAATTAAGATCCAAAATAAGGCCGGGAAAAAAAATTTCTGCAGAATCAGATGGGAGGCAGGTAGGGCTGACAAGTGATTTCGCGATGGAAACCTGACAGCTGTTGCGCTCGGAAACCCTTTTCTATTCAGTTGACCACTAATTTGAGGGGATAGAGGGGGCTCAGGGGAAATGAGGAAGCGTGGTAGATTAAGCATCATGATTCCAGGAACAGCTCTTCCCAGGTTATCTATTTTAGGCTTCCCAGGAAGCCTTGACAGAGTTTCCTAGCCATGATGAGCAGTCACCTCGCCTGCACAGCAAAGCACGGAGTCATTCTTCTCCCATCTTACTGCTACGAAAAACTCTTCCAGAAACCTCCCTCAGAGACTTCTTATGCAGATAAGCGGCAGTTTTTCTTGAGTGAGGGCCATGGGGTTTGTACAATAGCAGTCATCACAACCATCTCCTGTGGCAATGAAGTCCACAAGTTAACTAGAGGATGCCTGAGGAGCGATTTCCTGGTATTCTTTCACTTTCCACCAGCTGTTGTTGTTATTATTTAACTCATTATTAGTTTCAAGTATGATGCAGCATCAAGCGGCTGTTGTTCTTATTAAGGAAAATAATTGGCTGTCTGGCCTCCGCTTGGATGAAACCTCATTTCTCTCTGGGGAGTTTTCAGCGTTAGTCCATCTCCGGCAACAAAAGCTGTGATTTTAGCACCCTCCAAAAGACCGGATTACAGTAAAAGTGGAAATCGGGTAGTGAAGCACAATTCACAGTATTTCCCACGAGCAGTCCTTCATATGGATAGTCAGCAGGATGGTCACTTGTGTGTACAAGAAATGCTAGTAAAATAAACACACCCGCCAAACTTCCTGGGCTCTAAATCATCCTGCGAAATTTGATTATCACCGAAGTGATTTAGAAAGCAAGATGTTCTCGGCGCTATAAGAGCTTATTCACAACGTCAGCTAAAAGTGATAGACACTGCAGTAATTCAAACCAGAGGGTGGGGGAAGAAGGAGTTATGAAAACTTGGCTTAGGCTGGAGACCAGAGAAGAAGTTGAAGGAAGAGCAGCATTTTTGAGGGAAAGGCGAATTGAAGGAATGAAGTTTTGAAATTCCTGTCTTTCCTGCCTCCCCAGTAAGCAGGAGAATCTAATGTTCACTGGCTTCACGGGGAACAAAGCAGAGCTTGAAGTTTTAAGCCCCGCTGCTCCCAGTGGCTGTGTCTACATGGCTGCTTAGCCCGAACTCCAGCTCTTGTGTACACACAAAAAAGTCTCTGGCTTGCCCAAAACTTGAGTCTGGTTTGTTAAAAAAAAATTAAAAAAAAGGCTCTCCAGAAGCTCTGGACCATTCTGGCACTCAACACCGGACCCCCAGGATGTCAGAAGGAGCGAGGGATGAACGCCGAGCAGAGAGGAGGGTCTCCTCGCAACGCTCTCTTCATGGGAAAGGCAAATAGCTGCTGTGCGCCGGTTCTCACGGGCAGTGAGTTAAACCACCTGCGGATCCGCTCCGCTCTGCCCCTTCTGCTGACCCTTCTCCCTGATGCAATCTCTCTTCCAAAATATGCACATCCTGTGCCTACTGCACATGGCGAAATTATGAATGGGAATGGATTTTCCAAGCAGATACTGACATCCCAGCCGGTGAGACGACACAGCCTGTGAGCAACCATCGCAACAAAGAAGTGGCAGGAAAAGATGCCATCCCTCCTGCGCAGCATCTGCTGAGCCACGCAGCACTGCACCAGATCCCACAGAAAGACTTCTAGAAAGCCTCAAATAATTAACAGCATGAAGTTAACCGTATGTCAAACATTTCACGGCATATATCCAAACTGTAAATGAGTATCTGTTAGAATTTTGCTTGGAGAAGAAAAACAATAGAGGAAGATTTATTTTTGATTAATGCTCTAACGTATTTCCTTCCCTATCTCCCCATCCAAGAGCTTTTGCAGTTCACCTTCCCAGTCTGGGCTCAGCACCGTCCCAGTTATATCCCATTTGCCCATCCTTAGCTTCAAATAAACTTTGAAACAAATGAGAAGAAGTGGAGGAGGCTCTCAGCATTTTATACAGCTGGAATAGAAGTAGGAACAGAGTCATCTGTGTGATTTCCTTCCATCCTAGTGAAAAATAAGAGAATAAAAGTAGATCTAGAGATGTGCCTGCCACGCAGGAAGCAGAGAAATGTTTGTGAAAGTCCGTGCAGCACTGAGCCTGTGCCTCATCGCCCCAAGATTTCCAACATCTCCAACAGCTCCAACCCAAGAGTAACAACAAGAAACTCATGACACAGCATGGAAAAAAGGTCAGTTGGACATAAGTATCCACCAACATCAACTAATAATCTTGAGACAGTTGGATCAAGGATCTCAGTCACAGTCCTAGGAAGTGGGTGAATTGGGGATCCTAGACCTTCATGTGTGGGGGTTGCATGGGGGTCTTAGACCTTCAAGAAGGGAGATTCACATTGATCCAGAACAAGATATGTGGGTCCCCTATGCTCAACCTCATAGATTTAAGGACCTCAGATGTAAAGATTTTGAGAATTTGTGTCTTGGTCAAGAAAAGACTTCATGCTTTTGTAGCATCTCTTCCAAATTTTCTAGCTGGGACAAGAAAATGGGCAACCCGATTAATCTGCCATCAGAAATGTCTTCATTAAGACCCTTCTGAAAGAGACTGGCAGTGAACATGGATTGGTACACAACTGCCAAACCAGGACATGCCCTGGTGAAGAGGCTGTCTCAGAGGTTACCTGTCAGCCCAGCACCAGCCCAGCCCTGACACCGCATTGCAACTGCTCTTCAGCATGTGAACTGCAGGCACCAAAGGCCGGCGCTCGCAAATGCAGCTTCATGTCTTTTATTGTAAAGGTCTGACTCCTTTTCCCGAAGCTTTTAAGTATGGCCCTTTGAGCATAATTGAATGAGACAGAAGCAAAAAATCAAGAGGCCTCTGCTTTGGAAAGAGACGTGACACTCGTTGATTGTTAACCACAAAACATGGGCCTCTTTTCTTTCTTCTTTTTTTATTTTTCCTTAGTGTTAACTTCACAGTTTTTCTTCCTTTGAAGTAGCTCGATGTTACCAGAGCCTAAGAACCCAAAATGTCCTCATCAGCATGTTGGGGTACCCCTCCTTCAGGGAGCGCAGCCACCAAGCAGCCCCTGGGATAACTCTTGCATCCTGAAAGTTTGACTGTCGTCACGGCACCACCAAACAAGCAGGAGGATTACTTTCAACCTGCACAAAACACCTCGTTTACATTTCTGCTTCCTAGAACTCCTGCCCACCTGCCATACCACACTGCTGCCCAGAAGCTGCAGCAGAATTTCCCTGGACTATGTGTATATACCATTTCTTGCAGGCTCACAGAGGTGCCGATGAGCCCGGTCAGCTCCATCTACAACAACTGCAATGGCCTTTTCAGACCAAAACTGCAAAAGTCTTTGGGAGGTTCAATTTCTCTGTAGACGAACTCTTCTGTTGCCTACACGAGAACTGAGATTTAAAGTGCATATTGTTGATAATTACCTACTTAATGCAAATCTGTGATTATAAGGATGAAGTGGACCATAATGACTGTCTTTTGTCATCTCCTGCCTAACCCAAGCACGAACCTTGTTCTGTTTTCACCTCCTGCCCAACCCAGGCATGACCATTGTCTTGAATCAGTTTCTCTGCCTGGTTCCTGGGGTGTCTCTGAGTCACACTGAGCACCTAGAAGAAACCAACCCAACCTTGGCTTCTAGTGATAGAGAATTCTACATGTCCCATCCACGAATCAAATCTTTATAAGGTATCTTATGGTTAACTACTTTCACCATTCAATTTTTTAATGGTGTTTCTAGCCCAGATTTTCCCAAATTCATTTTCTCCAAATTTCAAGTGGATCGGACAATTTTTTATTTTTTTTTAATAAAATTCAAGATGATTGGGCAGTCTATAATGACAATGGGGCAGGAGGGGAGCACATTTCCATACTACTGTTTTGTCCTCAGCAAGGTCCAATCCAAAGTCAAAGAGTGATGCTGTAGCAGCACAGGAATTGTACAAGGGTGAGCCGGTATCTGTTTATTCTTCTGATTCAAGGGATCACCATTTCCTTAACTCTGAAACCATCATAAGGTAAAATATTTCTTGGATGTTCTCTGACACATGAGCAACAGTTTCTCAAAGTGAGTGGGAGCGTTTCCACCTCTATTAGTGCGTATTTTATCAGTAAGTGAAGCTGGGCTAAAATCTGCAAATCTGACAATAATTTGAACTTTACTGCCTATGCAAGAGAAAAACAGCCAAAAAAAACCCCAAATAGATGCACGAAAAAGAAAGTTAAGCAAGGTTTCCCCAAACAGCATTCACTGATAACAATACAGCTTTGTGATTGCTTTCAATTTTTTTTTTAAATATATTTCCAAGACAAAACAAAGGGTAATTTATGATTTCTCCAAATTTCTGCCAAAAAGGCAGTTCCCAGAGTATACATTTAGTGACAGCATCCCAGGAAGACAATTTTTCCCATCCTTTCTAAGTTCCCTGCCCACTGCAAAAAGGACATCAACAGGAAGAAATCCCACACAGAAGGGGCGGGCGTAAGGACACGTCTGATTGAAGTGAAACAATTCTTTCAAGATGAGCCGGTTTGAAAGGGCTCTGGTGAGCAGCCTGTCATCTACTGGAGATCACCCAAATCCGAGGTCTCGCTGGGGCTCCTCGAAATAGGCTCTTCGCTCATTAGGCTGACAGGAGAGTGCCAAACATTTGTCCCCAGAAGAATTTCTCATACCTGATGAGATCATGGTCTTTTGGGGGTTTTGGGGTGTTGGTTTTTTTTTTTCCCCGGGTTGGAAATGGAGAATTTTATCTCTTTGGAAGGAGAACTTGCAGAAGGGCAGGTAACCTGGGCCCTTGGCCATCAAGCAAAGCCAAGCTTAGGCTGCCCACATAGCACTCACTGGAAAATGACAGCGATCGCTGGTCGACGGGAGATTAAAAAGTGATTTGAAGTGAAGGAAGGACCACCCCTGATGCAGCACTTCCAGTTAAACCAAAGGAGAAATGTCTGCTATAAACAACATAATATATGTAAACTTCACTTGTACTTAAAACCAGGCTTGAAAAAATACTAGTGGAAGAAGAAACACCAACAAATCAAAAGTGGCAGAGGATAAAAGGCAGAGCTGAACAAGAAGGCATGCTCCTGTGGAAGGCCAGACGAAGCACAGCCATCCCTGAGCTCGCAGTAACATCCTCCCAGCGAGGGAGGATTTAAAGAGCCAAATAAGTCCGTGAAACTCACTCGGGGCCTTCAGGGATAGAAGACATATTACACTTGAAAAGATGCATTCCCCAATCGAGACCACAAAAGCCCTTAAAATTATCAGCCGAGTTGGTCCAGACTCTTTGGCAGGATTTCTGCAGAGCAGCAAGAGCTACGAGGTGGTGGTCTCTGATAAGTCACAAGCCACTGCTGCATTGCTGATGCAAAGAGCTGAGGTCTATCAGGGACCAGTCGGTCCAGGACAGAATCATATGGAGATGTGATGCTGTGACACCAAGTGTCTGACCGAGACTTGACCTTGGCAATGACCTCTGCATGGTGTTAGAGACAGGGAAGCTACCGGGAATTGTGCTCTTGAGGGAGATTTCCTGGGGGGAAACTGGGGAAATCACTCTACTATCTTGGTGGAGCCCAGTTATTCCTGGCCAGGCTTCCTCACCAGTCACTATTTCTGACCTGCTTTTGGGTAAGCACCAAAAGAGTGCTTTCTAAGTCATAGCAAATAGCCTTAAACTGAGTGATAACGACTTGACTCACTTTAAGTAAAACTATGGCTTTCAATATCAAAAAGGAAGTAGAGCTGGAGGAGTCAGGGGGGCTGGAGGGCTCAGTGGCTGCTCTGATGAAGGGGATTGGAATTTTTGTGAGGAAACACAAAAAAATGTCTTCAAATATATCTCCCTGGTAAAAAAGGAAGGAGTCCTCACTGACCTACGTGGCTACCATAAGGTGGCAAAAGAGCAGGATTCTTATCAAGTGTGAAAAAAGGGGCACAAAAGCAACCAAAAAAGCCTCTCAGAGGCTGGGGAGAGGAGAGGTAAAATGAGAACCGTCAAAATTCTTAGTTCAACAAGGGCAAGCGTAGGGCCCTGCGCCTCGGGAGGAATAACCCCACGCACCAGCACAGGTTAGGGGTTGACCTGCTGGAACGCAGCTCTGCAGAGGGACCTGGGAGTCCTGGTGGACAAGCTGGCCATGAGCCAGCAGTGTGCCCTTGTGGCCAAGAAGGCCAATGGTAAAAGAGTGTGGCCAGCAGGTCGAGGGAGGTTATTCTCCCCCTCTACTCTGCCCTGGTGAGGCCACATCTGGAGTACTGTGTCCAGTTCTGGGCTTCCCAGTTCAAGAAGGACAGGGAACTGCTGGAGACAGTCCAGTGGAGGGCTACAAAGATGCTCAGGGGACTGGAGCACCTCTCTTATGAGGAAAGGCTGAGAGACCTGGGGCTGTTGAGCCTGGAGAAGAGAAGGCTGAGAGGGGATCTTATCGATGCTTATCAATATCTAAAGGGTACATGTCCAGAGGATGGGGCCAGACTCTTTCCAGGGGTGCCCAGTGACAGGACAAGGGGCAACGGGCACAAACTGGAACACGGGAAATTCCATCTCAACATGAGGAAAAAGTTCTTTCCTTTGAGGGTGGCAGAGCACTGGCACAGACTGTCCAGAGAGGTTGTGGAGTCTCCTCTGGAGATCTTCAAAACCTGCCTGGATGCATTCCTGTCCAACCTGCTCTGGGTGAACCTGCTTTGGCAGGGGGGTTGGACTAGATGATCTCCAGAGGTCCCTTCCAACCCCTACCATTCTGTAATTCTGTGAAAATTAACCTAGCTAGACTTTTTAATGAGGAAAAAAGCCTCAGATGTTTTCCAACCACAAACAGCCAGAATATGGAGAAGGGAAAAGTGTTGTGGTGCAGTAAAAATGGAGCAGAAATAGGAGAACCGAGGATTAATCCAACCAGGCTGCCACTCTGCCTGTGGTCCTCAGCAAAGGGCTGCTGCCAAACGTGGAGCGAAGACAGGGCGGCAAGTGAGAAGAGGATGTGGAAAGGATGGAGCTGAGAGGGAATCAGAGCGATAGCATCACACGGGGAGATCCAGAGGGACGGGGAAATCTCCACCCTGGGGTCTGAAAAATACAGGCATGAGAAACTGCAGGTCAGGAGCACGGATTTGTAACCCCTGGACATGCAATAACTGCATTTAGGGAAAGGAGCAAGGAGAAAAGAACAGCTTAGGCAGTGACAGGTCACTGAATCTGAACTGACAGCACAGGGAGCTTTCAAAAGCACTTTTTCAAGAAAAATTAGACATTGTGAATCAGGCTCTGCCTCCACTCCTCCTGATCCTTCCAAGAAATGGGTCCCAGCTCTCTCCTGGCAGGACATGAGTCATTCTGACCACCCTGAGTGAAAGTCAGTCGTGTCCGTGTGGGAAGAAGAAAGCCCCTGGCACACGCCGTGGATGTTGCTTTCCTGGGCATCGTCTGGGTAACATACTTCCAGCCCGAGCTGCCATTCATTTTTGGCAAATGACTAATAATGACTTGCAAAACTTGCTACTGTGTTTTTCATCACAGCTGCTCTGGGGATGTGTTTCTGGCACACAAAGCACTGCTACCATCATGACAAAACCAATTATACGAGTAGAAAAAGCAGGCCAAAAAGATATAAGGTTATTGTCAGGGTGAGGGCAGGGGAATTATTGAGATGAGTTGTCTACAAAATAGCTTAAGCGAGTTGATTTCTTATCATGACATCATGAGTTCTGCTCACTCAATTATGATGAGTGATAATCATGACAACAACTGCTCTAGCTATGGCCTTGGGAGATGAAAATCGAGGGGAGGAACTAGCGGGGGGTGGAGAAAAAAAAATAATAAAATTAAGTCACAGGCAACAGAACAAAAAGTTTCAGTACACATTAAGCCAACAGAGATTGGTTTAAATTAGTGTTTTGAGTGGAGTAGCAGGAAAAATAACCCCACAAAAGCAGGGTAAGGATTATTTCATAGTGTGTGCCTACAGAAAGCCGGGTGCCTTGGGGGAAAACAGGGCTCAAAGGAGTCCCATCAGTGCAAACCACCCAGAAGAGGTGCATGCACGTGGTCCCCAGGCAGAGGGGACATTTAGGACTGGAGCTCTGCATCCTCAAGTCTTATCCTCATCATACAGCGCTTTTCATAAATCCACCTAACATCCCTATAAAACCAGAGGATTCGTATGTCTCCTTAAGTGCTCAGAATCTCACAGTTCTGGTTGTCCGAAATGTTCTTTTTCTCCTAAATTTCCTTATTGCAAAGCTATACCCGGACATTGGGTGTCCTCCTGGCACGATCCCCTCTTGGGATGCTGCAGAGCTGTAATACCCTCTCGACCTCCCTTTTGCACGGATAACCAAGCCAGCATCCCTCAGTTCCTTCACATCGAACGTCCCTTCCTTTCCCTGGGACTGTGGGGGCTGCTGAGCATATTCCAGGTGGGAAACCTGACCCCCCCCCAGTGGCTATCTCCGCCCTGGAATTAGGGGGCAGCTGGGTGCTGAGAAACCCACCTCTGAGAAAAGGGCTAAGAAACCAAAGCAAACCACGCGAGAGCTAAGGAAAACTGGAAGTAACAAGATGATTTGTGTAAACTTTAAATTGAGCAAGTTTTGGGCAGAAGGCTCAAGTTACGTTTCGCGGGCAGGGAGAGGCACAGGGCGCAACGGCAGCGGCTTCAAAGCAACAGAGAGATGATTTCTTCCTCGCTGCCTCTGTGCCACCCTCCACCGTGTGGAAGAGTCGGGCAAATGGATCCTTTCCGGTGTGCTGTGCACTAAAGTGAAGAAAAAAAGTCAAAATATCTGAGTTTTCCCTGTCAGCTCTGGGTTGTTGGGAACAGCCGTGCGTTTGTGCCGGGCACAGCAGTGCAGGCAAGGAGGTTGTGATCTCGGAGCTCAAATTTTCCCTGTAGCCTGAGATTGCACACGAAAGGAAAATACAGTTATGGGTTTTGCAGGACGTTTGCTGCCTGAGCCTACGTGGAGGGCTAAAGCGGCTCCGGCCGCGCTCCCCCGCAGACCACCCACCACCTCCAGGTCCCCCGCTCACAACCAGCCCTTCTTCTCCCTCTGGCGTATTCGGGACACCCCAGCGCGGCGAGGGACCGAGAGCAATCGGAAGGCTAGACAAACATAAATAGTTGCAGGTTTAGAAAACAGGAGATAGAGATTTTTGCGATAGAGCTGTCAGAGACGCGAGACATAACTATAAAGTCAAAATGAATAACCTGTCTGGCTCGGGAGCATGGAAAATGTGCTGAGGGCAGGACTTATGCAACATGGCAAGATGTTTATCAGTTCCACTTTTTTCACTTTTCTTTTTTTTTTTTTTTTT
>VUYV01000057.1:2320865-2402489 GCA_008711295.1 Anarhynchus alexandrinus | reverse complement strand
CCCCTGAAATTGGAACCAAGAGCTGGAAATGGGGAGGCTGGGGGTGAGAGAGAAAACAGGGACCCTTCAAATCTTGAGTTGCCATTTCCAAAGCGTGACACGGAGACAGCGATACTGGGAACGATTTAAAAGAAGCCTGTGGTTTGCTCCTCTCTGGCTACTTTCAAGGAAGATTCAGATGTGACAATGGCGAGGGAAAAAAGGATAGACCCTCTCCCACCCAACAGCTCCTTGATATGAACACTAACATAGTCCGGGCTCAGTCTGGGAACGGGGCGCTCAAGTGCATCTCTGCCACACTTGGTGACACGGGATACTGCTCCTGTCTCTGCATTCAGTAACACCTTAAAAAAAATGCCTTTCAGAGGGGAATAAAATCAAACGCAAATGCATCTGCCTGTCCAAATCCAAGGAGATGACAGCTGAGAGGTTCGGGTGAAGTCGGGAAAAGTTCGCAAGAAACGCTTGTGGGTGGTAGAGTGATGTAACCCTTTAAGTAGCTCCCAGCGTTTTGAGGTTAGCAATCCATTAAGTTTCCATTAAAAACCTGGCAATCTTCACGCAGGCGTTGCAACACCCGATTTCCGTACGCCCGAGAGGGTGCCGACCCACGGGCTGCTCCCTGCACCCCGCTCCCCGGGGCGCGCAGCCGCCGCTCGCCATGTCAAGAGCCAGAAGCCACTCGCTCCTGGGAGAAATGACTCAACACCCGGACCAGAGACACATTCCAGCATGCAGGAAAACAACTGAAACCTTGAGCGGTCTTGCAACATCCAGCTGCTCCAAAGAGTGAAGCAATCACCCACATAAACTGCTTTTCAGCTCAGTTAAGCTGAAGTCTGTCTGCAGAGCCCAAGAGTAACCAGGACCAGAGTTTGCTCCTCCATGGTTTATGGAGTACCCAAATGCAGAGTGACGTGGCCCTGGGCGGACACCAGTGTCCCTTCCCACCCCACCAGTTCAGTGTGGACAGTGGTGTGTGCTGGGCATCCCTGAAGTGAAGAAAGAGCCCACTCAGGCTGTGGTATGGGCAGAGAGTAGCAGCCCAGGCTTCCCTTTGCAGGGGTGCAAAATCGCTCCCCTGGGAGGAGGAACCACCTCTTCACCCTACGTCCTATGTACTCGGAAACAACATCTAGAGGACAATTGCATTTTTGGCACCTTAACAGTTATATTAAATTTAGTTGGGATTTTTTTTTCTTTTGTTTTGCAAGCCTGGAAAATGTTCATGCTCTAGGGAGAAGAATAAAAAAAAAAAAAGAACAACAAAAAACTAGAAATGAGTATATGTTTTTAGTGGGAAGGAGGGTAGTTTTTCAAAATTTTAAAAGCAAAAATTTTGTAGATATGGTGGTACATTTGTATTACTGAAAGAGTAGTTAGAAATAAATATTTCAGAGTCAAAAGAAGCTCAGCCCTAGCAGGTGTTTTATGATGTTAATGGAGCCAAGTGAAGAAAGCATCTATCCATTATGGATGCAATTATCTGTTTGAACTGAAAACACGAACTTTGGAGGAAACAGCAAAATGCTTGTCTTCCAAAATATTTAAGTTATTTTGAGCATTTGACCAGTAGGAGGGAGCAAAGCAGGGACAAAACTACTCGTGTAGTGCTTCCAAATGTACATATACTACTCACGCTTTTCATAGCTGAATGGTTAACAACAAAGACAATTACATTCTTGCTACAGCTGATTAAACAGTTGATCCCACGGACCCCCAGGCTTCTCAGACACGGTTGTTTGCTGTAAGCATTACCAGCAAAACAAAACCAAGGCTAAAGCGGAGATGTTCATCTGTCATGGCTCGGGTTCAGGACAGCAACCCTACCCAGAGTCCTGCATAAATATGGAACACATCCTGTTTATACTAAAATTAATACGATTTAACCAGAACTTAATAGGGTTGTAAACGTGAAGGTGTGGTTAAATTTGTAACTGAACTAGGATCTGAATTGTCCCTCTGCTGCTATCATCAAAGAGCTGAAGTCGCCAAGCCCTGCGTACAGGAGTCCCGGATCCCTCTTTGGTTTATGGGTTAACATCCCGGTATTCAATCCGTGTTTTCTTGGCTGTACCCAGAGCGTCCCACCAGCCCAGCTGGGCAACTCGAGATGATGTCTTAAGCATGCAAACAGCTCTCCGGTTGGAAAAGCTCTGATTCCCATTGAGCCTGTGCCATAAAGACATCACCCAAGAGCCCATTCTCCACCTACGGCTGCTCCCCCGGGGCACCGTGAGTTATGTTACACTGAATATCTGACTTCTAGAGAAATAAGTCTCATTGAATTTTAATGATCTATCATCTCAGCAGGCGGAGACTTATTCCTTGTTACATTCCACAAATTCCCCTCAAAATTGTTTTATATTCAGCCTTGTTTTTCCTCTTTGGAAGCACTGAATGTTGTCTCCTTAATGGGCCTTTGCAAGAAACAATTGCATTTGTATTGGCAACCCTGTTTTCAAGATATTACTAAATCTCCAGTCCTTTCCCTGTGGGACAACAAAAGTTGGATAAAGAAGAAGAAAGCTGGCTTCTGACCACTTTTTGCAAAAGAGGAACAAAAAAATGTGCTTTACTATGTGGCATAATAGACAGTATTTCCACATAGAGACAGCAACTCTTTCTTTGGAAAAAAAATACTGCAAGCCTTTCACATTTTAGCCCGAGTGGAGTATTGTCGCCAAAACAAAAATGCTTAAAATGTTCTAGAAGTGAGTCCATGTTTGATATTCAATATTCATCAATCACTTTTGTTTCTGTATCATTTCTATTACCGCAAATCTTAGACCTGAACACAGCTGACCTGTTTTGTACCCCTCAGTGGTGTATAGACTATGAAAAATTCTCCCCCACATTCCTATATTGATAAAGGAGCTCCAGTCCTTAAAAGTTTACAAACTAAAAAAAAAAGAAGTGGTGAGGGAGAGCTGTCACCACCACAGAGCTGGAGACCTGAAGCACAGGAGCTGAGGCAACGTCCCCTTGGAGAAAGCACGTGGCAGAATGGAGAGGACCACCACAAGCACAAGCGTGCAGCTGATGTTCCTCCTGAGATATCAAATGCCTTACTGTGAGAATGATGTTTTAACCTTGGAAGAAATGTCATGTTTCTTGGTGGTTTTGGTGAGGGAACTCTTGCAAGGGCGAAGGGGTTTGTTCTTGACCCTTTGCTCTCTCAAGAGACTAACTGTTAGAGGTAGAGTTGGTCCCTCCAAGGCTTGGTCTTAATGCTGAGAGAGGAGGCTGCCTGTTCTAGAAGTGGTAAAAAAATAACGGATCACAAATATGTCTGCACTAAGAATGTAATGCAAGGGGTTTTTTTCCAAGCTATCTTCACACCCCTGGTCCAGCGGACCTCTTTTGGTACATAAAACACTGTGTAAGGCACCACAAGAAGACACACGATCATCCTCTAACGTCAGTACTGAGCGTGGAGCTCGCAGTCCACCTGGGCCTGCTGCATGATGTGAAGCTGAGATTTACAGCCAAAGCAGCTAAGAGTCACCTGCCACCCAGGGATGCGATCTGCAGGGTCTTCTGCACTGGTGTTTCTCCATAGCTAAGCGCCTCTGAAGCTGCAACTCCGTTTTATATTTAGTTAATGGAAACCACCTGGAAAGATTCCCATTGACTCCAAAGAGCCATGCCCCAACACGTAATATATTAATGGAATAAACCACCCTGTTAAATCACCAGAAGTCATGGACAGACTTGTTCCTCACCCCAAAGCCCCTGTCCAGATGATACAGCTTCTCTTTAAGGAAGGAACAAGGGGAGCGAATTAACCCTGGGACTAGAGGAGTTAATCCCGAAACTAAAGACTGGGCTGCTGAAATGCAAATTTCACACTCCTTCCAAACAAACACCTCTGACCATGCAAAAAAGGAAAATCAGAGCAGGGTCCCCAGGGCCAAGACCAGAATGAGCCACCCTGATCCTCTGACGGTCCTTTAGCAGCCAAATCCTCTCCTACCAGAGGGTTTGGCTACATAGGTAGTAAGGAATGTGCAGGCAGGAAAAGGCTGCTGCTGCTCTTTAGAGGGCGAGGATGAGAGTGAAAAAATCAGCGTACTGTGGAAGGCTGGATTGCGCTGCCTGGGATACGTCTCCGTACACTCAGCCCGGCTCGGAGCTAGAGAGCCCTGCAGCTCTTGGAACCTTCTGCTGCAACTTTCCATCCAAAACCTCCACGTGGACTCACTTGTAAATGGCAAGAGATTAGAGAACTTCCCGTCGTCATCACTTATTCGCGAAAAGTTCAGAAAAATCTTGCTTTCCGCAGGAAAAAAAAAAAGGATCAGATCTTGAGGGGGTGGGGGGGAGTGGAAATAAAATGTTTATAGTGTGCATTACCTAAAAAAATAATTCATATGATGAATCTTTATCTTAGAAGCCCTGGACTAAAAACAAATAAATGAATCATTCAAATTATTGTGGAAACAGCCACGTTTCATGTTATTTATGTGTTCAATGTTCCTTTTAGGGTTAGGTTTTTTTTCTTCTTGTAAAGAAAGGCAGTTTTCTTAGCATTGCTGTGAATACCAATGTCAAAGTCTATTTTAACAGTGTTCGGTGATGCATGAACATCCCAAAGGCAGAATTTTAAAAACACTAAACCCATTTGTTAAAGAGTAACTAGACAAGTTGAACAGTTTTCCTTTGCTTTTCCTGCAAGCTTTATAAAGGCAGGACGAAATATGGTCTCACGTGGAGAGTGTCTGAGCCAATCCCCATTACAATTAACAGGAATCATTTCATTGACTATCTGAACTTTGGATCAGAACCATATAAATCTTTTTCTACTGGCAATCGGTCTTTGTGACCAAAATTATTGATAAGATTGCAGGAAGCCAAACTATTTATTAAACAGCTAGTGGTTTTCTAACCAGATGGTATGGGACATTCTAGCCACCCTCTAGAGATCCTTAAGCTGCCACTTGAGGTGTGGGATGCTATTTGCAGCACCAGAGCAGCAGTGATGGGACTCCAGTAGGTGCTCCTACTCAAAGGCAGAAGATCTCCCAGCTTTTTTTCGAAAAGGAAGAAATGAAGGGAACTCTGCTACGAAAAGCGCTGTCTCAAGTCTGATCATGTCTTTTGGGAACAGCAGGTTTCCTTTCAGCAAGACAGCAACCTCATCTTTGCTGCGTCCTTCCTCAAACAGCTTAGCCGATTCAATTCTGTCCCATTCTGTCTATTTCTGTTCAATCCTCTGCTGGGATATTTCTAGCCTTATCCTTGTACATTTAATTGTCAGGGCAGGAATTTGCTTCATTGTTACACATCTTCTCACTTCTCTTTTTCTTTTCTTTCCTTTTTTTTTNTCAATATTCATCAATCACTCGCTGGGGACAGCAGTTGGGTCCCATTCCCACCCTACGACTCATGGCAAGGGCCAAGGTGAGCAGCAAGGTGGAGAGGAGGTTGTTCAAGCCAACAGTGCCCTGGGGAGCTTCTGGGGACAGCGTGTCCCAGTCCAGCGTGTAGGGAGCATTGGTTTCAGAGTCCATTGACTGTGACGGACGGAAGGAGGGTTACCTGCCTGAGAAGGTCAGAAGCAGAGCGCGCTGTGAGAGCACTCAGTTTTGCTCTTAATATCTCTGAAGTATAACAGCATTTTTTCTTTAAATGATTTCCCCCAAATCCTCAGTTTATGGAATACTGGTGCAAACGTTTGTGACACTGACTGGTTATTGCTGGGAGGGGAGAGGCTCTCTACGGGACGCTTGGCCAGCAGCAGTGGGCAAACACCAGCTACAGACGCAGCCCCTCCGTTTCTTTGCATAGATTAGGTCGATTCATTTAAATAAACCATTTGAGTGAACAGGTGCATGCACAATTAGCGTCATTAACCAGCTGTAAAACCAACGAGTAGCGTGCTAAATTTCTCTCTTCGGATGCATACCAGAACGATTACGTATATGTAAATAAGCACGTGCTGAGGATCTCTGGGAAACCATGTGTTACCGAGCCGGGGTCTTGGGGGAGGCGTGAAGGTTAGTGTGAGCCTTGGGATTTGGCCATTCCTTTCTATCAAGGGTATATTTTACCATCGAATGTGGGTAGTGACAACACGAGAGATCTACCAGTCTCTACCAGCGCTCCTTTGACTTTCTTAAAGCCTCAAGATGTGAGTAGGAATTACTCTGTTATTACGAATAACAATACCAGAGAAGGGAAAAACCAATAGCAATGACAAGAATGACCCAAACTATGTCAGACTTGTCACAGGCAAGTCAAAACCAATTTGGGACCTAATTTGATGAGAATAAAACATTGGCAGCATTCAGACCTGTGCCTCACCTGGCCTTAAGCTCAGCAAGGGACTTACGCATAGGCCTCATTTTAAGCACACAATTCATGTATGTGATTTAATGGGTGCATTTAGTAAGTTTAAAATTACAGATATATTTAAGAGCACTGCTGACTCAGGGGGTGTATTCCTGTCCTTATGTTGTAGCTTCAAATTCTTCATAATTACATTACCCCTCCCACTCCCTTCAGATATTTCCATCTTTCCTCTGTGTCAGGAAAAGCCTCTCTTTCACAGTTTGTTAAGCAGTTTATGATAACACAGTCTTTGTGGTGTTTTCCTTGGCAGCATGCCTTGGACTAAAATTATTTAATGATCTAAGCATTAATTGGAGATTAAGGTTTGTGGTGGTGTGCACTTGGGTCTCTCATTGAATATGAACGCAACAGAGCTGAAGACATCCATCCCTTTCCAGGATCGAGAGTCAAATTACTAAAAAATAGTGAGATCCAGCAGGCTGGTGTCATTGTGGTGCTGCTTTGTACAGATTTCACGTGGCATCTAGGTTTGTATGAACATTTTTCCAAGGAAACCAGAGTTGTTTAGTCTCACTGCCCTCTCCTCACGTGCCCGTACGCAGGGCTGGTGCAGAAAGCCAACCAAATGGCCAAAAGTCACTTATTGCCTGAGGTTGTCCTTGAGGCAGATGTTGGGTTTGCCTTGCAGCCCCCAAACGGGGCTATGGGACTGGGTGCCCTTCATCCCCACCAAAAAACGGTCCTGAAGAAGGATATGCTTATTTTCCCCTGTTGCTGCGACTCTCCCATGATGGTCCTCCAAGGAAGACCTGGTGGGACCCAGCAGGATTTTCCCCAAGCCCCAGTCAGTCACCACAGACTACGTCTTTCCCACAGAGTTATTAGAAGAATTCTTAATTCTTTTACTACTGTTTTTGCTTCGCAATTTTTTTTTAAGGCAACAGCAGGTTTTCAAAAATCCATTTAATAATAATAAAAAAAAATCAGCAGTAAAAGTGTTTTAGGAAGTGGAGGTGATGGCTTACTGATTCTTTTCCATATAGCAGGAAGACATGTGGTTCCAAAGAAAATCAAAATATAGACGAAAAAAAGCTTCAAGAAAATGGTAAAAAGAAAATACATTAAATAAAATAAAAATCCCAGTCTCCCCAATTAGTTAAATGAGGGAAATGAATGCCACCTGGACCGCAGCAGATATTGGCCTGTTTGGATTTTCCAGAAGAGGAAAAGAAATTCCCTTTTCTCTCCCCCTGTGTCCCCACTTTTCATCTGTCTTAATTTGTCCGCGTTATTTTGTCAGACGTCTGCCCAGCTCCAAGTCAAATAACCTTCCTCATCCTGCCTTCTGCCGGATAAAACAGACCCAAGCGAGGGAATGCGGAGCGCGTATCTGAGCAATCTGGGCACTGGGGAGGTATAAACCCAAGCTTAAGCCTCCCTCTCAGTTCTAGTTTGTAGGTCGTCCCTTTAAAAACCTGTCGAAATGCTTTGAATAGCTGGAATTAGCCTTGGAAATATCCTGCCCGCTCTGCCCCCTAAAAACCCAACTCCGGAACGTAGATTTCCACCGAAATACTGAATCATTTTGTTATTGCCTTATACTGCTTCTGCCTTTCAAAGAGCAGGTGGCCCGAGCGCCGATTAGTTAAATAAACATACAGAAAGGAAGAGTTAGTCTGGCAGAGGGGGGGGATAAGAGCTAATATATCTTGCTGAGGTCTGAAGTGTGCGCGCGTGTATACACAGACAAAGCACGCACACGAATTTTTCATCGTTTTGTGTTTTACACGGTGACAGGGATTTACCAGCTCGAGTGGAAAGCAAAACCAAAACCCCATTCAGGGTCGAAAAGACCAGAACAAATTCTGACTTTCCCTTAGGAAGATTCTTGAGAATACAAGAAANGAGGGGGGGGGGGGGGGGGGAGGGAGGTTATAAGAATCACAGGCATCTGGCAAGATCAAGCGACGACGGCTGAAGACACAAAGCCGTTGTCAGGTGGGAGAGGGGATGCCTAATAACCACTTTTGCTCATAATAAATGGAATAAATAGCTATTTTGGGGTGGGTGGGGGGAGAATTAGTGTCTGAAGCAGTAGAATCCACTGCCTAAAGCACATAGCACGAGTTAGCCAGGTGCTAAGCGCTAAGGATTTGAATTTCTTTTAAAAGAGTGAAGGAATTCATACAGTTTTTAGGGGTTTTTTTTTGGGGGGGGGGAGGAGGTGGGAAGGGGAAGGCGGTAGGGAAAAAGGGGTGAAAAAAGTAGGAAAAACATCATGAGAAATATCCCAGTAGCAAGGAGAGAAGGCAGCTGAAAAAGTCAAGGATAACTAAAGAAGCACATGAAGCATGACCTTGAAATGAGACTGATGAAGTGAGCTTTTTGGGTTGAGTGCTGGCTGGAAAAGGGGGCTTGGACCGCTGCCCAAGGAAACTGCCTCCTGCTATTTAATTCCTAATGAGTTCAGGGAACAAGGATTTTGCACAGTCTTTGAAATAAACAGGATTGTGTTAAAGAAATACTTGAGACCATCATTAATTTCTGCTTCGAGTGGAAACATGCCATGAGACCCCACATCCTGGCTAATCACTTGGGTCAAAAAAGTAACATAATGCGAATTTCAGCACTATATATTACTTTGTAGGGCCAAATAAGTCTACATGTTCGTTTCATGCCTGTATTGTGGGTCTTCAGAAGAGAAGGGTCCTTGCTAATTAATTATTATGTTAATTATGTACCGGAGGAATTCAGCATTCTAGTTTCTTGCTTTTCCTTGCTTCCCGTGCCAATTTTTCCATCCTCATAATTGTCCTTCCTGTTTATGCAATCCCATATGCACAGTGGCTACTAAAAGTCAGCTGTTAAAACTGTTTACTGTAAATATTTACACTGTGGCCATTAGCGAAATCTGTATCTCCGAATGGATGATGGATGGCAGCGGGTCTAATCCAAGAGACCCCCGTGGGATAAACAGGGTAAAAAAAAATCCCGTGCGGAGGCTGGGAACGCCGCATCCCACTCCTGCCAAGGCAAAAGAGAAAGTCCTGTGCTCGGGACATTTGCTCTGAGAAATGCTAAGACACACGAGGTTATTTGCTGATGTCTGTGGCACGGAGGTGCCGGAACATGTACCAATTATTACCGAACGCGTCTAAAATCCCAGTGACAGGAATAAGAGGGTTAATGGGTTACCACAGCATATAATCTAATAAAAACTGAATTTTACACGGACCAGGCTACCAGTGCATATTGTACATTTCTATGAGCACGGAAGGCAGGAGAAGCTAAAATACCAAAAAAGTCAGTGTTCATCATTTAAAGGGAGTTTAGAAATGAGGTCAACCCCTGCCTGATGCTGAGAAATCCTGACGCGCGCTGCGCTCCTCGACACCCATGTGCTCAGGGCGCTCTGGCGCGCAGGTTTCGGCGGTGCTCGTCGTGGAAAGCCGCGCTGGCGTGTCCATCCCGTGGACCGTGCAATGAGCTGGGACTGCCCCCGAGACCCAGCTGGCCCCAACCTGGGGACAGAGCCTCAGAGGAGGCCCATCCAAGGACCACGATTGCAGGACACAGAGATGTCCTCACACCACGGCACCCAGGGCCAGCACCGTTGAAGCTCTCACACCCCATGCCCTAAGTCCCTGCTGCCCACGGTTGACATTTCTCTACTTTGCTACTAGGTGTCACTTCCAATTCTTCACCTGTGCTCTTTTCTATGCACTCTGGTTCTGCTTTTAGGGACATGACCTATTTTGGATGCCCTTTTCTCCAAGGCATCCTGGGGTCTGGGCTGCCAACGGGCAGCCAGCAGCTTCTGGATGAACGATGGGCAGTCCATCGCCTTCCAGAAAAGATGGATCTCAAATGCCCCTGTTCTGCACATTTTTTTTTGTGTCCTGGATGTTCTTTCAGAAGCAATTGGTGTGGCAAATTACATATTCTCATGAAAAAGAGACACTGAAAAGTAACAAAATGAAATCCCCTCCGAACACTGACTTATTTGGGAACAGCAGAAATGAGCAGGTATTCAATGTTAATCAAATATTTGCCGGAATAACGGCTTGGGCTTTGTTCAGTGTTAGCAGGAGTTTTTCCACCCGGTGCTGTCGGATTAACCTTCAAAACCGAGTCACTTAACGCAAACATGCCTACGCCTCTTTCAACCACGTCTGAAAGCCCAATTGCACAGAGGAGAGAATCAGGAAGGTGACGTTCCCTGCAAACCTCCAAATAAACACATCAATATATCTTAGGACAGAGACCGGCCTCCCTCCACAGTCCTAGTCAGAGTTATGGCTCTTATTTACAAATCAGGACAGCACACAATCTTAAAGCACGCGCTTAAATTCCTTGCTTAAACCGCAGCATGTGTTTAGATGCTGTTTTGCAGGGATGGGCTATCCTGATGATCCAGCTGATATACGTCATGGAGCATGTCCTATGGGGAAATAACTTGGCAATTTACTCTGGATTTAAGATGGGACTGGTGCGCACATGAAAAACACTGTATGACTTACGCCTGCACAATGTGATGGTTTGGGAAATGTTTCACGTGTTATCAAATCCGTTTGAGATTCTCAACTCTGCCTTCTCTATTGTCATTTTAATTCCTAGACAAATCATAGAATGGTTTAGGTTGGAAAGGACCTTGAAGATCATCGAGTTCCAACCCCCCTGCCATAGGCAGGGACACCTCCCACTAGACCAGGTTGCCCAAGGCCACGTCCAGCCTGGCCTTGAACACCTCCAGGGATGAGGCCTCAACAACCTCTCTGGGCAACCTGTTCCAGTGCCAAATGGGAAAACCACAGGGAAACAACCAGGCTAATAACAGTGATTGGTATCTGTTTGCGGGGATTCATCCTCAATTACAGCGTTTCCCCCGACCAGTTGGCCTGCAGGCTGAGCAAAAGCAGGCTGGAGGACAGAGACAGGCATGGGGCTCATCTGAGAGTCGAGAAGCAAAGTAGTCCGGAGTACAGGACAGGACAGGACCTTCCTTGAGCACTGTAGGGAGGAGGAGATGGAGACAGAGAAGCTCTGCGGTCCACATAAGATGGAGAGAACCAAAAAAAAAAAATGGATGTAGACAACACGGTCCCAAATCCCACTGACGAATTAGGATCATGGCAGAGTCTGAGGGAAGGAAGAGCTAATAGCTATTTCAGGCAGTTATTTTGTGGGAACAACAGGATGAGGTGTAACGGTTCTAAACTGAAAAAGGGTACATTTAGATTAGATATCAGGAAGAAATTTTTCACTGTGAGGGTGGTGAGGCACTGGAACAGGTTGCCCAGAGAAGTTGTGGCTGCCCCATCCCTGGAGGTGTCCAAGGCCAGGCTGGATGGGGCTTTGAGCAGCCTGGTCTAGTGGGAGGTGTCCCTGCCCATGGCAGGGGGGTTGGAACTAGATGATCTTTAAGGTCCCTTCCAACCTAAACCATTCTATGATTCTATAATTTGTGGCTGTAGGAGGAGGCAACCCACAGGCTGTCCCCGGGGCTGGTAGAGGGGTGACCCAAGGCCACTCAGCAGCACCTTTGCTGCAGTGTCGGGGACCAGCTCATGAAGCTCAACACCTCCCCAACCAGAGGAGTCACATTTTGGTGTCGTTCAAACCCTGCTGACCTGTACCAGATGTATAGCGGTGGTCATCTTCCATGGACACACCAGCACACCTGCAAATGGAACTACACAAAGCTCAGTTTTGGTGAAAACGATGTTCTCTGCCGGCTGCAAATCCATAAACCTCAATTTTCCTCCTTGCTTCACAGGTGCCCCTCTGATCAAAGGCAAAACAAGTCCTTTCTTGAATACAGCCTTTCATTTTGCAGAAGCGCCTTCCTTCCCACACCAAAAACTAATCATGGCGCAGGTAGTTTTCCATTTGTAGCTCAACTTTCTTTGTGGGAAAGTTTATTTTTGGACAAGGGTATAAATGCTCAGCCCAATTAGCCACTGCTGCAAATGGTCTCTTAACGGCAGCCAGGGTGGGATTAGTCATTCCGGGCTGGGAAGGTTTGCTCCATGCAGCACCTGCCAAGCTCCACACAGCCCTTTGCTGCATTTAACGGGAGATGGATGGGATCTAATGGTATCATCTTTGATTTCTCCCTGTAAGGTATTTTATTTCTGCTGGCACTCCCGCAGCTCAGGTTTGGACGTGTTTATGACACGGCTTGATGTTAATGTGAGTTTTCCGTGCCCCACCATTGCATTCTTACTTCTCATTCCCCCACGTGTTACTCCCCTCTGATCTACTACTTGTATTTATCTTTTCCCCACCTTTTGGGTTTATGGCAAGAAGTCATCACATGGAGCAACAGTCGGAAGGATCAGAGCAGAAAGCCATTTATTTGCTGTTTGGCAGAGAGCACAAAAATGGGCTCAAACCACCAGAGGCACACGGAGCCGTATCATCTACGTCTTAGCGGTCCTCCCCCAGCTGCTGGTGGAGCACGGATGCCACAGTAGGCACTGTGAGGGAGGGCGAGCTCCCTCTTCCCTCTGCCCTGGAACAATTAATTACATTGAAATTAATTATCTTCAACTCAGCTGAGCTGAAGCTTGCGTCGGAAAGCGTTTTCGGGTCTGGCAGGCTAACCCAGCCCCAGCTTACACCTGATGTTCAGGCACAGGGTTGAAGGCACGAGAGCTGTGTAAGCTCCCGGGCTTTCGCTGAAGGCACTCCGGTCATCGCAGAGGCTGACGGGGAAACCGAGGGCGGCCTCGACTAACTCCTTCGGCGTGTGCCTCGGTTTCCCCCTCCCTCAGACAAAGGCAGCCCTGGCTCACAATGAGCGCCATTGAAGAGATAACCACGCTCCCCTGCCCGTTAGTGACTTTAGAGTGGCATTTCCTCCGTCAAGAACGAGCCCCACAACAAGGTATTTATGCCTGCCTCCAATACAGGCTTGCTTTTTACCACTGCCTGCCGCGCATACCGCACCGAGGTGTTGGGAGGATTAATTACTTAGCGTGTGCAGAGGACTTTGAAGATAAAATGTGCCAAGTAATTATTATGTGTTTTACTGATTTGGGCATGCACGGACATTTTTTTCTTAATGGTTTGTTGATTTTGTTGACTGGCAGTCTGGGACAAAGCT
The DNA here is from genome assembly GCA_008711295.1 of Anarhynchus alexandrinus. NCBI lineage: Eukaryota > Metazoa > Chordata > Aves > Charadriiformes > Charadriidae > Anarhynchus > Anarhynchus alexandrinus. The sequence continues at coordinate 2,389,087 of VUYV01000057.1, read as the reverse complement.
GCATTTCTTGTGAGGTTTCTTTTTTTAATATTATTTTTAATAGGCTTTTTAATTGCAGTATTTACTTTAGTCACCTATTAAATAGCTAATTACTTGTGATCCTGTTTAGATTTGTGTTTAGCACAGACAACAATTACATCTTTTCTCCCACAGCCCACAGTTATTGCATTACATGTTGGGCTTCATCTATTTTTTTTCCCCTGTAAATAGGACTCTCTGACTGTAATAACTTATTTTCCCGGTCGTGCTCCATAAGGTGGAATGAATCTCAGTAAAGGCTTCTCTGGTTTGCCCATGACAAAGGGAACATGACAAAAACTGTATTTTATGTTGTATAAGCATGATAGATTCATCCTTTGTGTCATTAAAAGGTGTAAATGGGACGTCAGTGTAAAGGGGAGGGAGGAAGTCCAAGACAACGGGGTAGGGAAAGAAAATGTATGCAAAATTCAGTGTTCTGCTGATTAGGAAAAGGTGCCAGTAATATCATCTTGGGAGGTAATTAGGTTTTAATTTTAGGAGAACAAGCAAGTAGTCGAGCAGGGCAACCGGTGACAACCACTCCCATTTGAGCTTTATGAGAAGCACTGACAGAAAGGTCAGCAGGGAGGCACAGCGGAGGCTGTTCCATCAAGGGCAACCCAGTTGGGCTTCGTGAGAGCCAGCCCAGAAAAGAGGAGCCCAGCCAGCCACCCCTGCACCTTCTCCTCAGTTTGATGTCTTCCGCGGTATTTAAACTACCATTTCCACTTCCACAAACACCCAATTAAAGAGAAAGACCTCATTAGACAGAATTTGGCAGATCACTTCTATTTTACTTCCCCGCCGCTTAACGCCAGCATTAAGCTCCTCTGCAGCGCGCAGGCATTTGCAGAAGGGTCAAACCTAGCTCAGAAATTGCTACCACCACCAAGCAGACAAGAAGGGTCTCCTTTCTTGTACTCTCTTAAGCTCCTTTTATTGCTGCTCAACAACCTGCTGCACATGAATTTCTAAGATGAGAAGCTTATAACAGATTACTTCTTTTGCCTATCCTTACTCCCAGCCTTTGAAAGGACACCTAATCCTGCAGGCTGAGCTGAAGACCGTTCCCAAGAACAGAAAGTGCAAATTAGATCTCTTCTTGCCAAGATGATCTTTGATTTACACTTATCCCCTCATTTCTTCTCCATATGTTTTGTTTCCCCAGAGATAGGCTGCTGAGGAAGCAGTTTCAGTTAGAGGTGAAAAGGAGGAGATCAAGGCGAAGAGGTGAAAAGAAACTCCTGCTATCTGCTAAACTATCTGCAGTTATCTGTACTTGGGCCAGTCACCTCAGCTCTCACTTTCCACTGTAAAACACAGCGAAGTCTCTGTAGTGTTTTGCTCCAGGCGCTCCAAAACAGGAGAAACAAACCCAACCAAACCCTCTCAGCCAGCTCAGCTCCATGAGAACAAAGAGTTGAAATGCCTTCCCCCATCTCCATGGTCCAGGGGGCTCAAGGCACAGCTGCTGGAGAGCAGCTCTGTGGAAAGGGACTTGGGAGTTCTGGTGGACAACAGGATGCCCATGAGCCAGCAATGTGCTGGTGGTCGAGAAGGCCAATGGCATCCTGGGGTGTATCAAGAAGAGTGTGGCCGGCAGGTCGAGGGAGGTCATCCTCCCCCTCTACTCTGCCCTGGTGAGGCCGCATCTGGAGTACTGTGTCCAGTTCTGGGCGCCCCAGTTCAAGAAGGACAGGGAACTGCTGGAGAGGGTCCAGCAGAGGGCTACGAAGATAATTAGGGGATTGGAGCATCTCTCTTATGAGGAAAGGCTGAGGGACTTGGGGCTTTTTAGCCTAGAGAAGAGAAGATTNGATCTCCGTCCTGTGCAACTGCTGTAGGTGCCCCTGCTCTGGCAGGGCAGTTGGACTAGATGATCCCCAAAGGGCCCTTCCAACCCTGACCATTCTGTGATTCTTTGCCGAGCACAGAGGCTAAGAGAGCTCCAGCTCTGCCGCGGGACTGGCCGGCTCCTGCCCTGCTTGTGATGGTGCCTCTGCTCAGCTCTTCTCCCCCAGCCTTTGCAGAGGCTCCGTCTGCCCTAGGAGATGCTTTTCCCAGCACGTCTCCTTCCAGATATAAGCCAAAATAGAGTTAGCAGGTGGAAACATTGAATTTGCCTCGCTGCCGATGCCCATCCAGAGGCTGGATGGCTCCAAGGGGAGATCCTGCCACCTGCAGAAGGAGAGCCGGTACCTTACAGCTACTCCGAGGGGATCTCGGAGGCTCTTTCAGCTCTGCCACTGTATTTACTTTTCACAGGTTTTATGGCAGTGACTGTGTATTGCAACAAATCCTTTTTTCTTTTTTTTTGATTTTTCCCCAGGAATTCATGGCAGGTGCAGGATCGCGGAGGATGCTCGCAGGAAAAAAAAATCAGGCTCCAGGGAAAAACCCCTCCACCTCTGCCTGTCCTGCCATCTCCAACTGAGGACATGGCAATCCTGCTAATTACTGCATTAAAATCTTTACAAGCGCAGAAGCCCCTCCAGGAGCCCTGCAGTCAGGTTTAGCGGTGCCCTGCGTCCCAAACCTTTCGGGGCAAGCCAGCTTCAGGAATACCATGTTTTTCCAGGCACAGTACTGAAAGTAACAGGAAAACAACCGTCTCATTGTTTAGAGCATCCCTAAATATTGCCAGTAAAGATCTGGTCAACTTTCCACAAAGTCTGCGGCTTTTGAGATTTTTCCATCGGGGTGATTTATTTCATCAAAACAGCTCTTGGGCCACCAGCTGTTAAAGCACTTGTGGAAAGGGCCAACTCAATTCTCATTATTCACTGCAGGTTTCCCTTAATAGAATCAAACTGGTTAATAAGTGCTAATACCGGTAATACAGCCCTCTGGACTTTGACCTAAATTCTCCTCCGGCTCCCGAGGGGGTGGACACAGGAGGAGCTCTGCAGTATTTCCTCCGGTGCACGGACAGCGAGGATTAACCCATACAGGCAATCCTCATCCCCTGCCTTTTGGGAGCATTTTGAGGTCTAGGCTCTGTTGTATCAGGTATTATGCAAAATCCCATCCAAAAAAACTCTGATCCCAAACTGCTCGTGGTCCGTTAGAGTCCAAACAGCGCTCAGTCTCAGTCCCTGTTCTCCAGAATGACCTTTCTCGGCCGCGTGCCACCAGTTCAGAAAGTCAAAGCTGTTTGGTTTGGTTGTTTGTTTTTTTTTTAATAAAAAGATAAGAAGTGGCACAAACAGTTTTCTGTGCTTGGTAATTGCACAGCCAGTTTGGGTACACAATAAGAAAGCAAATATTACTGCGAAATTAAGGGGGAAGGGGGGAGGGTGCCTTATTATTAGTTTTTTTTTTTTTTTTCCAGGAGAATATCCAGAAAAATCAGACTGGAGTAAACACTGCAAATGCCATTGTATTTTTGTCGGGTTCATTTAGCAGGTCAGGTTCAAATGAAGTGGTTCATTTAGTTATTTTCATTGCTACATAATCCAGGTATATGAAGCATGCATGCTTCTCTAGGACATACACAGAATGGTGACAAAAGCAGCTCGCCCAAGAAGGTGTAAAGCAGAGTGAGGTGGTTCAGGAGGGGTATTTGGGGTCAAACAAGGCAATTTTACTCTGACTTGTCCCAGTCCCAGCAAAAGCATATGTTGTTGCCCAAGGAATTGGCCCTGAAGTACTTCTCAAGTAGATATGGGCATCATTAGGCTTCAGGGTTAACGCTCCAGGGTGCTGGGCAAGGGAAGCGTTGACAATTATGAGCTGGTGCAGCGTGTACGGCATTACCACGCTTCCTCCTCCCAGCTCAGAGAGAGGAGGAGCCGCAGCGCTCCCGGTGCTGACCTCCTGCACGGCGCAGCCTGCGCTCTCCAGAAGAGTTTTGGCAGCGAAGGGGAGGAAGGAAGGAATGTAGACTCCTCCAGTCACCAAGTTAATGGGTTTCAATGTGTAATTAGTGTCATTCTTGAAAACCCATGTCTTGTCACCACTCTAAATGTGTTTAGCTTCTGTTTCCTCATTATTTTGGGATCTCGGTTTTCCGCTAGATTAAGGAGATACTATTTTTTCCCCCCCCCCAAAAAAAAAACCCTCTCCCATGGGAGTGTTCATAGATGATTAAGAGATGACTGAAAACCTCTTGGCCTGCTCTTTGCATGTTAAACATTTGCCTGAAGAAGGACAAATATCCACTATACAGTTTGGAAATCTAACAAAATCTGATGTATTGAGCAGAGACTAACAAATCCCCGATCTGTATCTAGTCCTGGGTACCACAGTTCTTCAGGACTAGTTATGCATAGTGACCATGAAACACATTAAAGACTAATTTTCCTGTACCGGCAAAAGTAATTTGAGGGAATCTCAGACTGCCCTGAAAAGCCCAGAGTCATACACCTCGAGGGAGCTAATTTAAGAGATTAGTCAGCACATGCTCTCGTTATCATTATTGGGGAAAAACAAGTACCTTGAGAGGTAAAGACAACTTTGAGTTAGTTGGTGGGGGAAACTCTCTCCTCCCTCCACTTTCTCTGTCCCTATCAGAGAAAACCCATTTCAGTCGATGCGATGAGAAAACATGACTTGACATCTCTGCCGCTAACCAAAACGTGATTTTTTTTAAACATCTCTGCACTGGTATGACAGAGTACATGGCCTCCTGCAGCCAAGGCAGTTTCCGAGGTCTCCATGCCTGTTCCCACCTCCATCCCAGGCAGAACGTGCAGCAGTGATGGGCTTCGGGCACACCGTGGCTGCCCCAGCTGGGTAAGCTAAAGAAACACATTCAACTCCGCAAATGCAGAGATCTAGAGTTACACGTTACATGTTTCTGCTCTCTTGCCCTGTTTTATTTTGGTTTGATTTTTATTTGCAAGCCAGCACAATTGCGAAGTTCTGCGGAGGGATGCGCTCCCCTTCTCCTGCCTTGAGACAGACAGAAAGACTTCGGAAATGCCACAGAAATAAACTCCGCTAAGAAAATGCAAGAATTGAACAGTTCAGCTTTCAAGAGTCAGATAATGGCAAACAGAAGGTTGAACTTTTCCCCTCGTGTGCATATGCATCATGATTCATTGCATACTCCTCTTATGCTATTCCTCAACTATTGCAGTATGCCATAATTCGTCTCAAGAGGCAAACAGTAGTTTGCAGAGCTGCATACTTGTCTCCGAGCGGCAGGGCAAGGCTGAGTTCACAGCACATCACATCCCCTTCGCTATGCCCGACACGCTGCAAATAACGGCAAGCTTGCTGGCGTCAGGGAGAAGCAAGAGCAGGGCTGCTCCCTAAAGGAAAATCCAGGAAAACCAAGCAAAAACTCGGGAACAGGGCAAGGGGCAGGCGACCCTGCCATGTAGCTCAGGCTGGGCTGAGCTCAAGCGGGGACTCAAAGGTCCTAGGGTGAGGCTGGTCAGGGAAATCAGGGGCTGTTAGTGCCCCAAGCTGGAGTGCGGATGTCCTTGAGATGTGGCCCCTTGACTTGTGGCTTCAGGCATGGCAAGCCCTGAAGCCAGCCCCCGGGGTGCGGGCAAGGCTGGCTGCCTTACGTCAGATCGAGTGGCTGGCCCCATGGTTAAGCTGAAAGCTGCACCATGCACCACGCTCTGCAGGATTTGGCCTCCTGAGATGAGAAGTAGTGGTAAGGTTTGAGTCGCTTCTGGCAGCGACCTGTGAGGAGCTAATTGCCCACAAAGCACGGCTCAGAGAGCCTCACTAGAAAAGAGGTGACTGAAGTCATGACATACAAGGGCATGTAGCGATAGGACAAGGGGGAATGGCTTCAAACTGGAAGAAAGTAGATTTAGATTAGGTGTTGGGAAGAAATGTCTCACTCTGAGGGTGGTGAGACACTGGAACAGGTTGCCCAGAGAAGCTGTGGATGCCCCATCCCTGGAGGTGTTAAAGGTCAGGCTGGACGTGGCCTTGGGGAACCCGGTCTAGTGGAAGGTGTCCCTGCCCATGGCAGGGGGGTTGGAACTCGATCTTTAAGGTCCCTTCCAACCTAAACCATTTAGCCTGGAGAAAAGGAGGGTCAGGGAAGACCTTATTGCTCTCTACAACTATCTGAAAGGAGGTTGCAGAGAGGTGGGAGTCGACTGGTTCTGCCAATTAACAGGTGATAGAACAAGAGGAAATGGCTTCAAGTTGCACCAAGGGAAGTTTAGATTGGATATTAGGAAGAATTTCTTTACTGAAAGGGTCCCTCAGGCATCAGAACACATTACCCAGGGCAGTGGTGGAGCCCCCATCCCTGGAGGTATTTAAGGGTCGTGTAGATATAGTGCTCAGGGACATGGTTTAGTGGTGGGCTTGTCAGTGTGAGGTTAATGATTGGACTAGATGATCTTACAGGTCTTTTCCAATCTAGGAGACTGTGATTCTATGATCCTTTGTGTCCACATCACTGCTTCTCCCCAGCCAGTTTGAACCAGTGAAGCTTAGCAGACTGGTATTGCAAAAATACCTCTAAAAAAAAAAAGGGGTGTCAATACCGCTGAAGTCAGCACAACCCTGAGCTCAGTCAAGTGCGCTGCCCGGGGAGCCTGCCTGTGCGCGGGACACGCGCTTCCCCGATGCTGCACACTGAGTAATCAGCTATTCCCATGCAGATGAGCCCCGGGAGACGAGCAGCAATCAGCACTGGGACTCGCGGTTCTGGGAAGCGCAGACCTCCTCTTTCAGAAATATCTCACCGCAGGAGTAATACCGCTCAAATCTTGCGAGTAATAAAAAGTAATGGGAAACAGATGCTGCTGTACCTTAGATTAGAATCTATGTTTAGATTTCCAAGATAATTTTTATCTCCGATACTTTGGCTAATGCAAGGCTGATATGATAAATGGATTTTCTACGGAGTCTGAAAACAGTGCGCCTGCTTCAAAACGCAACTTGATACGTAGCTGTCTCCGGCAGGGAGACAGAGAAAAGAAACAGAACTGGCCTGAGCGAGGGTCGGGATGGAGGATGTGCTACATGTGTGAGGTCAAATGACCCTGGACTGGTGCTGGAGGAGGAGGAGTCCTCACATCTCCCCTCCTGCCTGCCCTACGCGTGGTGGGAAGGACTATCCCATGGGGCTCCTTGAAAGGTAGGGGAGACTCTCCCAGCCCAGGACATGATCTTGGAAAGATCCTGGGAGAGCCGTCACTTCTGCAGGAAAGTGAAAGCAGGGTCTTTAAATCCTAAAGGGGGTGAGCTCAAATACCCAGTACACTGACTTAAAATCAGCCACTGATGGAGAGAACAGGCTACCACACTCCAGCAACCATATTTCCACTGGCCCGCAGTGCTAGGACGGGGTACAGACCTCCCTGCACACCCACATCCTCCTTCGCTTACTTGAACCCTGTTTTCTGAAACCTACTGTTTCTCCCTAAGTGGTCCGACACCCTTCAATACGACCATGCCTCTACTGAGGGCAGGCACAGTTTGCTGCCATGCTGCGACCGCCTTTTCCCACCTCTTTTTCACTGTCCCGTTGAAGCAATGGCCACAAACGGTGGATACAGCCTTTTCTTGGTCTGCAGCCAACAGGGCCAACAGCAAACGCACTTGACAAAAAAAAAAAAGGAGGGGAGGGAAATAAAGGAGAAAAAATAAAATCTAAGTTATTTTTATTATTATTATTTTCCAGGCTGAAAACTCTTGGCAAAGTAAAACTCATCAGTTCCTTCTAGCATTGTAAGCGGAGATTATGTAATATTTACAGTGATATTAATGCAATCAATCAGCGTCAGCAAGTGGAGATGTGGGAGCCAGCTATACACACGAGAGAAAAGTGGGGAAAAGGAAAGCACAAAGGGGTCCCTGTGACGGCCAGGGAGGGATGCCAAATACTTTCACTGCTTTCCAAACTAATATGTTACAAAATAACACAATCGGCTTTGGCCCAGTTCATTAAAAATAATTAACTTGACTGCTCAGTGACTTCCCCGCAGACTTGAGATGCCCACTAGCGCCCAGGCGTTCGCATAAACACCTCTCCTCCTCTCATTCGACGGGGAAGGCTTTTGCCCAGCCCCGCTCCAGCTCAGTCCCAAACGACGTTAAAGGAGCCCTTGTTGGATCTTGGGTTACTGGGAATGGTGAAAGCGTCCTGGACGGAGAGCCTGCACTGAACAGAAGGGCTTTGCCACGGCCCCATCCGCTCGCAACAAAATGCCAGCGGCTGAAAAGAGGCCATTCTTCCCGAGGTGTGTGCCTTGCAGCCACCAGGCAAGTGACTTCGCAACCCTGAAAGCCGCACAAATAGCTACTTCTGCAGCTTTGTTTTCTTTTTCTTTTTTTTTTTTAGGTGGAAATATTAGGGCCCAGAGGGGATTGTTGCCAGAGCTTGATTTCTGCCTGGCTATTGGAGCAATTTTTGGCATTAGGGAAAAGGTGTCGTTTTGTTGGGATCTGCAGATGATTTGAGGTTCAAACCCAGCCCTCACAGCTGCCAACCGGGCAGGCTGAGAAGGGGTCAGCCGTTGGCTTTGGAAGAAGCTGGGACTGTGCCGAGCAGCAACAGCTGGGAGCGTGCTCTGGTCCTTGTCTACCAGGATGGAAACACTGCAGGCATTGCTAAACCGTATCTTGAAATAAGCCTTTCCTAAATAACTGCTACTGATGTTTGGACCCCAGCCTACAGTTGGGCAGAGCCCACTCTTGAGATTCGGATCTTGATGTGGACTATTACAGGCTCTGATGATGCCGGGACCAGGGGTCATTGCTGCTCTGGCTGATGGGACATTCTTGGTAGGAGAAATGGACAAATCAATTCAGAAGAAAGAATCGGGGCACATGTTCATAAAACCATGAATCCTACCTTCAAAAGAGGGCAGAAGGGATTCATTACCGTATCTTCTTTATTTTAATATGTTTACATAACTGTTGAGATACCGGGTCAGATGGCTTTCACACACCAGTAGAAGACCTGCTCACTGATTTCTGCTTGACCGCTGAAGAGTTTTGTAGCCAAATCTGCCTAACCCAAGAAATTCAGATCTACTCTGTATGGGTCACTGCCTGTTGATGTGCTTGTCTGAACCAAACAATTACAGCTTCCAGAATTTACCCTTGCTTGCTACCTAAAGGACAAAACCTGCATATCTTTAGAAATGTGAACATCACTCAAGAAACCTAGGCAAGGACCCCAATATGATTAAGAAAAAACTCAACTGATGGCGAGTGTGTAGATGCCTAAAACCCTACAGCATTAGCTTCAGAGGACTTGTTTGACCAAGAATTCAGTTTAACTTCTGGACTAAAGAAATTCTAGGTATGCTTCATTGAGAGAGAGGAAATGCAATATATTTTAAAGTTCATCAGTGCAGTAAAAGAACAGGAGGCACATAATATTCTTCCCATGTTCGTGTCTGTTATGTTACCCTAAAACACAAAACCAGAAGCATGCTTGGGTCACAGTGAAAGCTGATGTACACAAGGCAGATTTTTTTCTCTGTGGACCTCCTGCCAGAAGCCACCAGAAGGAAACACCCACACCTTCAGCAAGGTTTACTGACACCAGTCTTGGTGGAAGGGGAAGGGACAGCTGAGTGGCAGAGCACCAGCTGCTGAGCTCGTGACCATGATGCAGATGGAGATAAGGCTCGAGTAGATGTCTCCTTTAACCCTGAGTTTGGAAAGAACTATTGGCCCAGCCACGATTGAGAAATGCCTGTTCTCTGGAGGAAGATCAGCATGCGGGCAGCAGTCAATTTTCCAAGAGCAGACCTCCCCAAAGAGTCAGTTTGGCAGTAAGAGCCAATTGTCTTTGAATAGGCAGTCAACATGTGATCATTTTTGGCTCCTTCCCATTGAGGAGTATGACTCCCGGGGAAAGCTTGACATCAGATTCTGCCCTGGTCACAGAGTGCAAAACTCTGTCCGAGGCCAAGTTTGGTGCATTTCTGACTCCTGAGCCATACTCTGTCTTCCTTTCTGACCCAGGGCGTCTATTTTGGGCTGAATTCCTAGTGACACGAGCAGGAATTCCTAGAATAAGACCCTTGTACATAGATGGAATAGCAAACTGGTTTGACCACTGAGCAACCACAACCACGAACCACTTCCATTAACTCCAATCTTTTTCTCCAGCTTTAGGTTTCCTTGTAGATGCTTGGAAGCTTTCTTCTGGGTGAAGTTCAGCACTCTCTGGGAAAAGAGGCCCCTTTTTTATTGATGCAGGGACCTGTCCCTTGCACCATGGAGGTGCTGATCAGATGCCCTAGAAACCTTTGTCACTGAGGGCAAAGGAAAAAGAACATTTGCCCCAGACAGCTTTAATCGTGTTGTATAAGCAACTAAATTAGGTGGCTGACCTTCCTCCCATCTCTTTATAATCTCTGTAGAGAGATCTTTCTTCCGGAGAGCAATTCAGAGCAGGAATTAACCTCATGTGTAGGGAAGAGCCTTATGGAGTAAGCTTTCTCTCTCCCCTGCATATAGGAGCTGTTGAGCAGTCTAAGCCAGGCAGCTGAGTTAGATACCTTAAGTAGACAGCTGGAGGTAGATGAGAGGAATACTTGTCTGGTACTCTAACTTGTCTGGTATCTCCATCCCAGTGGGGAATATCTCACCTGTGGTTCAAAATCTGGACTACACCTTTCTCTACACCCAGCTGACCAAAAATTGATACTGGATAGTAAAAGTGACGTGAAAGCTCAGAAACTCTCATTCCAGGGGGTCAGAGAGGAGAGAAGCAGTGGCTTCCTTCAGTCTGCGGTGATATTCACAGCTTTCTCTGCGTGTCACACTGAGGCAAGAATTACACAATGCCCTGACCGTACACTTATCCACACTTCTGATACTTTAGCAATCTGGTTTCTCAGCTAGAGGCGGGAGCCAAAGCATATTAAGAAATGAGCCCGTGAGTTGAGCATATGCTATCAGCAAAGGCTCGTTTTATCGTTACCACTTACTATTTCATAACAGGAGGAGAATGCACATGGGGCTGTCTTGAGACAGGAATGATGTAGGATAAAACCCCGAATTGCTTAACGCCTTCAGGCCACACGCTGCCACGAGTCTGCAGTGCAAAGGTGTCCAATTTTGACCCAGCTAGTTAGGGCTAACGGAAGGGATCATTAACAACAAAAGGAACTACAACGAGGACCAGAGATGATGGCAATCACCTCACCACCATGTTGCAGGCAAACATGGAATAAGAACAACTAAGCTGCAGACAAGCTCAAGATGAAAGATGGCTGAGGGAGAGCTGTGCACTCCACTCCAGGAGAGCCATGGGCTTGGCCAGCAGTCCCCAGCTAATGCCGAGTCCATCCTGTTTGATTATAAACACAGAGCAGCACTTGGCCGCTGCTCTTGTCTGTATTTCCATTTGTGCTGATAATACACATTTTTAAAGGCAATGTTAATTGCCGTACTAGATTTATTAGCAGGAATATTATCCATCTTTTCCTTTCACCTCGCCTCTCTTCAGCTCAATTCATCACGTTTACGAGAGGGCGAGTTGCAAGGACCACACCTCCTCCGCTTTCTGGGGATGGCACCACAAACATCAGCTCCACGATCACCCATCGATCAAAGAGTATAGAAAGTTGTGGGTAAATGACTGAACTGAGCTCTGAGAGTCCAACGGTATTATTTTCTGCTGATAAACCCTGAGCAACTTGAGGTGCCAGCAACGTTGCATCTAGTTTGCAGCAGGGTAAGGAGAACAAAGAGCTTTCGGGGTGGAATCCAAACCACATCCTCCTATCAAACCCCGCCGAGCAAGTACGCTAAAAAGGCTGAGCGTGCAGCACGGAGCTATATAAAGCTGCCAGGATAACAGCCCTTGTTTGGTGCCAGGCTCGAAGCTAAAGCGAGTTTTACGGGAGGAAGGTTACTGGCCTCTAACGGGACGTAAATTGTGTTTCTGCGCGCAGCAGAAAGTGTGCGCCTGGTGTCTGTGCCGATCCTTGCAAATTGCATCTTTAAATGTAAGCATCGGTGGTGCCAAACAATTACGATGTTTATAGAAACGGATGGCCTACATCTGTTTAAAATACTTCTCAGTGTTTAGACTGACAGAACAGAAAACATTCTGCAAAGAGTAAGCATAAATTGGATAGTTTGATATTTTTTTTTTCAAAGTGAGAAGAACTCACACTAAATTGATTAACTACTCAAATTCATTAGCACTGTAAGCACTATAGAGTGAACTCACGCCATAAACCTGCCTTCCCACGTGGCAGAGACTTCACAAAATGTAAGGAAATTCTTACAGAGGGTAAACCCTGTTTGGGACTAGACTATAATCTCATATCCCAGCACTGATAGAGCATTCCTGCTTGATCTTAAGCACAGCAAAGCTTTTTCTCCATTGAGAAATCAGCCTTGTACATCTTCGCCTCAGCTTCCAATCTCTCCAATTTAGCTATTTACAGCCAGACAGAGCAGAAGAGCAAGCTGAGGTCCCAACCTGACCTACTTGCAAAGGATAACTGGATTGGTTGCACCACACAGAGAAGCCTGACCAAAGCCTTTGGCTTCATCTCACCTCCCTGAGGTGGCTCTTTAACTCCACCTCAACACTTTCCTCCTTCCAGGGGGCTCTGCAGAACCAGTGGTCCCTCTTCATGCCAGCATCCTGCTGGCACCATGTGATGTACCTCCTGGGCTGCATCAAAAGAAGTGTGGCCAGCACATCAAAGGAGGTGATTCTGCCCCTCTACTCCACTCTCATGAGACCCCACCTGGAGTACTGCATCCAGCTCTGGAGTCCCCAACATAACAAGGACATGGACCTGCTGGAGCCTGTCCAGAGGAGAGCCATGAGGATGATCCGAGGGATGAAGCAACTCTCCTATGAGGAGAGGCTGAAAGGTTGGGGCTGTTCAGCCTGGAGAAGAGAAGGCTCCGGGGAGACCTTATTGCGGCCTTCCAGTCCCTAAAGGGGGCCTACAGGAGAGCTGGGGAAGGACTTTTTACTGGGGCATGTAGCGATAGGACAAGGGGGAATGGCTTCAAACTGGAAGAGGGCAGGTTTAGACTGAACATTAGGAAGAAGTTTTTCACTTTGAGGGTGGTGAGGCACTGGCACAGGTTGCCCAGAGAGGTTGTTGAGGCCCCATCCCTGGAGGTGTTCAAGGCCAGGCTGGACGTGGCCTTGGGCAGCCTGGTCTGGTGGGAGGTGTCCCTGCCTATGGCAGGGGGGTTGGAACTCGATGATCTTCAAGGTCCTTTCCAACCTAAACCATTCTATGATTCTATGATTCTTTGATCCAGGCTACTTTGGACATAAGCAAAATATCCAGGTGATTTGGGGACGAAAGAAACAGATTTTGTAGATGATGACCATGAAAGCAAAGAGTTCAGAGCTATATGGTGCTGCAGTCCAACAGCCCTCAATGACACAATGGCTCTTGAGGGACCTCAACAAGCCAGTGCAAACCACAGCCAGCTCCAAAAAAACAGGAACTGCTTCAGCAATGACCAGACCCCAGGACATACTGGGCTTTGGCAAACTGGCTTCCCTCAGCCACGGCAGCTCTCTAAGCAGCGCATGCAACACAGCAATACCCAAATTCTCATGCACATACCCATGGGCTTGCTTGTCCAGCCATCCTTAACCTGCTCTTCCTTGAATGTGGACTGCTGCTTTGCCACCTGACTAATCAAAGAAACCTTCCTTCATTAGTAGCTTGAAATCTTACTTTAGATCTCCCCGTAGGGCTCACTCCTGGGTGACAGTGTTTCAGAACAAAGAGCCCCATTCATCAGACAAGCCTTTGGAGGTCACTTTCTGATTTTTAATGTGAGTCTTAGAGGGGGGTACAAGTTTTATGGGCAAAGCACACGGATAACCCAGAAGGAACACCCTGCTCTGGAACTAGTTATAACCAAGTCCCCTTGGGCATGGCTGCTGTGCAGCAAGTGGGAAGGTCTCTCCTCTCTCAGTTATACTGAAAAACAAATGTATGGCAGAAAAAAAAATCCAGCTCCGGAGCTTTCCCATAGTTAATTGCCAGGATTATTATGGTATCTAGTTTAGTAAAAGACTTGCAGTTTCCATTCTTCTTTTCCTCCCACCCAGTCCCATGTATTTTTAAGGCCACTTATGTCACACACACACACGCAAAACTCCAGCACGAAAAGGCAGCCACATCAAACACAACATCACAAATAAGCAGCCTCCATCTCTTCCAAGCCCTCATTCCTTCTCTGTCGATGTGCTGTAAATTAGTATGCAAATTATGTAAATTAGAAGCACGTGCAGAGTGGAAGCCGTTCTCCCTGGCACTGGCAGCAAGCCCTGCGTAAGCACTGCAGACTTCAGAGCCTTATGGAGACCACGGCCGTCCCCGGGTGAAGCGTTGCATCTGTCAGAGCAGCTCCCCGAGCCAACCCGGGGGGGCACAGAGGGGACACCCCAGAGCAGCGCTCTCTGCAGATGAGCAGGACGACCCATTGCTTTTCCTCCTCAGCTCCTCAATATCAAGCAGATCTCTGCTAAGCACCACGAGAGTCCAGCTTGGGGCAGGATACTCACGCAGGAAGCTGGAAGGGGAGCAGATCTCCCATCGAGAAGCTCTCTGGGGCACTGGGGTGGTGTCAGTGCTGCACTTTGCAGCTACAGCAAGAGCCCTGCACATGCCCAGCTCCACACCACTGATGCTTCGACCAGACTTGTGCTTGCTCCCAAGGGAGACCATCCTGTCCCCGTCGGCATGGGGCTCTGCCGCCTCTCCCCCGGTCCCAGGGCAGAGCCATGTAAAACATGCAGACATTTTCAACACTTAACTTATGGCTGCCCTGAGGGAATGTGCATAAGATTACTCTTTAAATCAGTCCCAGAACAACCTTTTCTAGCCACTGCCAAACAAAAGCTTTTCCAGCAGAGTTCTGTTGTTCTTCTCTCTGTAAGAAACCCCCTTTTTCAGACCAGCTCAGCTCTTACTCTTGGGTACTAGCTGGTGGAAACACACACAAATACTTACACCCTCACCAAAATGAATGGAAAAAACTGCTGTTAGATCCAAGAAGAGCAGAACAGAATTTTACACCCATTTTTCCCCAGGAAGGAAAAAAAGAAAGGAAGGAAGGAAGGAAAAGATCTGTTGAAGCCCAACACTGAAGCAAAGCTTGACTGCTCTCATATCCCCTACAGAAGCACGCTGCTGCTCCACCACGATGTAAGAGCTGTAAGGACAGAATCTGCAGTAGGCTAAGCCTTTGACGTGCTCCTCGCGTGTCCAAGCTGGCCTGTTACTGTACGCATTGACGTAAACGTGGTGCTGGTCATTGGCAGAGCCTGGTTTTGTATAGCACCCACAATGCTAAAGGTAGGCGCAACATCTACCAAGCATCATCTAGCAAACAGATTCTCAAGGGGCGTGGTATTTTTAGACCTTTATTCTCCTACCAAAATAATTCAGCCACTGACATCTCAGAGTGGGCTTTTTAGGGTGAAGCTATGCTATCTTTGCATTTGGTTTGATGAGGACCAGGGGATGCACTATTCTGCACCCAGTTTGCATCCATTATCACCAGTCCAGAGGACCACCCAGGCTCCCAGGCAATGAGGTTGTTCTTTCCACCAGGATGGATAGGTGGATCTTAGGTGAAGCCAACCTAACAGCTCTGCTGCCAGCTCTCAGTCCAGCTGTGCAACCACTTTCAGACATCTGACATGACCCCACATACTGGAGCTTTTAAAGTTTCCATTGGTTTCAGCTGGGACTGGTTAATGTCTGAGGCTCATGAGGATGCCCAGCATGACTGTGCACCAGAGCAAGGCCAAGCCACCACTGGGGACAATCCTGGGGACATCTCTAGCCAATGTTGAGGGGACTTGTCATGGTTTCAGCTTGGATAGAGTTGACTTTCTTAGTAGCAGCTGGTATAGCACTATATTTTGGATTTGGGATGAGAATGCTGTTGGTAGTACACTAATGTTTTTGGCTGTTGCTAAGCAGTCAAGGTCTTTTCTGCTCCTCACACCACCCCACCAGCAACCAAGCTGGGATTGCACAAAAAATTGGAAGGAGACACAGCCAGGACAGCTGACCCCAACTGGCCAAAGGAATATTTCATGCCTTATGGCATCATGCTGGATATATAAAGCTGGGGAAGAAGAATAAAGGGGGGGTGATGTTCAGAGTTATGGCGTGTCTTCCCAAGGCATTATGCATGATGGAGCCCTGCTTCCCTGGAGATGGCTAAACATCTGCCTACCCATGGGAAGCAGTGAATGAATTCCTTGGTTTGTTTTGCTTGAGCGTGCAGCTTTTGCTCTACCTATTAAACAGTCTTTATCTCAACTCACAAATTTTCTCACTTCTACTCTTCCGATTCCCTCCCCCGTCCCAGCTGGGGGGAGTGAGCAAGTGGCTGCATGGTCCTAGTTGCTAGCTGGGGTTAAACCACCCCAGGACCTCAGCAGCTTAGGAGACCAGCTCCATCTGAAGAGATATGGCAATGCAGTCTGAGAGGAGACACATCAGGGTCAGGGCTCTGAGATAACAAGCTGTCCCTACACAACCAGTTGTTGGATCTGCTACACATTGATATTTCTATACAAACAGACTTGGAGGCTGCTCACATCAACGTTTAGCTGGAGGAAATCCCAGCCGTGAGCCCACCGGGATCAGGGGAATCAAAGTGTTACTAATAAAGAGCCATTTCTCACCCTTCCAAATCCACACTCCAAACAGTAGGATGCAAGAAGGAGGATTTCTTGTAAGATGAACCGTTCCAGCAGGAAACGGCACTTTTAGCACTTCTTTCATGACTCTCTCTTCACCAGGTTTCCTTTGTGCCCTCTCCCCAGCTCTGCTGAGGGCAGAGACAGCTCACTATCTCTGTAAGCAGATCTCTTGATCTTTAAGAAGAGCACTGTGCACTTCTGACAAAGGAACCTGGACCCAGGGTGCCTGCCCACCCCTTCTGCCTGGCTGGTCCCCAGCAGCATGTCCACAGCCATGTCTCTCCAACTTAGCTCTACAAATCACAGTGGCACCACATTAAGCCTTTAGCTGTGTTATTTCTTGAGGTTTACTCATCACAAACGTTGACAGTGAGGCTCAGCTTTAAGTAACAAACCAGAAAACCAATTCCCTTCCATATAGTCAAGAAAATCCTGTTGCTTCCTTCAGGAGAAAACATACTGCACCACATTATTATACAGGCACAAGAGGAAATCATTCTTCGGATTTGGAAAGTCGATATTAATGGGCTCAGACTGCAATAGAGGGCATGTTCGTTTTGCAATTGAGTTACTTTCTCTGATACACTCTTGATTCTATTTTCCTGGCAAATTGTGATTGCTAATAAATTGCAATAACTTTGAGTTTACATTATGACTCACAGAAGATTATGTCGGGCAGTAATGACATTCCCAAACTGGAGGGTCTCTCCAGTGAAATATCTGGCATATGGAAGCAATTCAGTATTTACAGATTCAGATGAAACCTACGTATTACTGATGAAGAAACCATATTTTGATAAGATAATAGGCAGCAGTGCAAGCCGACAGACATATTTCTTAAAGGGAAGAAAATATGAAGCACCTAATGTCTACTAGGAAGTCAGGCTTCACCCAGAGCTTACTGAAGCCAATAGATTGAGTCCTCCAGGATTCACCAGCATTGAAGATCAAGTCTTCACCCTTCTTTGCAACAGGAGCATGTTCTGGGTCAGCTCGCTCCGTCCCAGAACACTTTATCCTACAATAATATTCCAACCTCCTGCTTATTATATGCTGAAATCTGTTTATTTCCTCTAATACCTAACTCTCCCTTAGTGTCTCAGTTTGAAACCCCCGGGGCAGCTACAGTGGGAATTTTAATTTTATTGCTCTGTTAGTCAAACTTTTTTTTTTTTTTTAAAAGCACTGTTTACATAGAGCAGCCTTCCTCCCTGATCCCCTCTGGTTTGTCTTTTGCTTCTCAGGCATTTCCTAGCTGCTGTGCTTGGGCTCCACCTTGTCATGTAAATCCAATTTAATTTGCACAGTTCTGCTTGACTGGGGCTGTTTTCTAATAAATTCAAGCTCCATGAAAAATTCCAACCAGGTGATACACTCAGAGGCAGCAGGTCCTAATGCAGTATGTGGTAAGGATCTTCAAAACACACTCTAAGAGGAGGCAGGTGGCTGTCAAGGCTATTTGGCCTTTTACTTCTAATATTGACTTTTAATTACCAACAGCTAAACCTTGTTTCTCTATATGATCCATTGCTGCCTCAAAATCCATTTTGTCCCGGGGTTATTGACACAGTTGGAAAATTTACTATGTTTACTTTGATTGAGAAAACAGTTTATTTTTCATGCATTAATTTCAAACCAAGACTGCGTCCATGATCATACCACAAGCTCTAATTCTGCTCTTCGCTAGGTTTTGGACTTCTTCAGCCCTATCCTTAGTAGGGAGCTGTCTTCAGAAACCTCTAGCGCAGAGATGACAGCATGCAGGAAACAAGGATGAAGGATAAGTTCTATTTTATGGTCTTACTACTTCTGCTTCTCAGTGGGTGAAATTTTGTGAATACTCAACAGACGAAAGACCAAACACCCTCTTTGCAAAAAGGGGGATGGTTGAATCTTATGAGCCCCAGTTAGCATCAGGCAGGATCTGAGCCGGGTGGTACTAGAAATAAATGAGCACTGTGCTCTGCCCAGCCTGACACGGGCCAGGAAATTAGTCCAAAAACCTCCTTCTGCCACAAAGAGAGCCTGGGAGGCTCCGGAGCAGTGCCTACGAGCAGAAAAAGGCCCTTTGCTTCGTGCCTCACATTTCAGCGCAGGCTGGTGCCTCCCCACAAAACCCATTTTCAGCTGCGGGCTCAGCCCCGAGCACAGGTTAGGCGATGCACACGGCTCTCGACCACCGAGGAACCACTGCTCCGCCTCGCCTCTGAACTGGCTTTGATCCCCTGTGAAATCCCTCCAAAAATAGCAGCATTACATACCTCGGGTACAAGAGGCCAGCTTAGCGTTTAGGTGGCATTTAATCAACTCTCCTGTGCAAAAAAAACCAACCTCCAAAACCCAAAAGATCCACAAAACAAAAGAGCCCCAGCTTTTGTTCCACTTGGTCAATAAAACCGAAAAATACTCCAAGAGCTTTGTAAATAAATACGGGGCACCACGATAGTTCAGGTGATTTATTGGCACTTAACATTATGAGGGTGACAGAAAGCACTGCAATAGTTAAGTACCACGGTCATGGCCATTATAAACATTTTTTTAAAGAGGTTTATTACAGAGCTGTAAAAGTAAGCTCTAGGCTAGAAGTTGGCATGTGAGTTCTCTCTACCTTTGAAGTATTTATTGACATTAGAAATTCGGGAGGGGGGAAAAAAAAAATCAATTTGGAAACTGGTTTCATCAGACTTTGAATAGCAAGTGTAAAAAAGCAAGCAGATAAGAATGGGGGGAAGGAAGAGAGGGAGCGGTACCATTAAGACGAATAATGTTCAGCAACTCATGCGCCAGGGAGATCTTTTCGGTTCACCTTTTTCCGTCCACAAGTGACTCACAAAGCAGTGGTTTCTACAAAGTTTCTCCATCTTTCAAAATATTTGCCCAGCCATTTCCATGCAGTTATTGGTGTGTAATTTACAGCTTTTCACAGCAGGGAACGCAAGTCGCCCTGGGGTACGGCATGCCATCGAAGCGCTGCTGGGAAAGCTGCAGCTCTCTGCCTGGCTCCCTGCTTTCACCGGAGAAGGAATTTATATCCCAGCGGCTCAGCCCTGCCAGGTTACACATTGGCAAGAGCAAGGGGTAAATCTCACCTGGCCTCATTCTCCGGCTGCCAGGCCAGCGAGCTTCAGAAGTCTGGTCCAGGCAGGAGGGGGCTGCTTTTCCATTCCTACAAGGTACTCACTAAATGCAGGTACCTCTCAGATTTCAAATCCAGAAGGGACCATTGTGAGCTTCCTGTACATGAGCGGCCATTCCATTTTTTTTTTGTTAAATGTATTTGGTTAAATGTCACCACAGCATTGCTTCTGCTCATCCTTTACTCAAGGCACCTGCACAGCATCACTGTACCACCAATAGGGCACACTGGAGCATCTCTGGCAAGACCCATGCTCAGTGTTACCTTTAAAGCCAACTATAGAAAAGGGCTGCACAAAAAACATTTGGCAATGGGTTTTCCACTGAGGAGGACAGTAGAGGAACATTAACTTCTCCATTTACACCACCCGGGGTTGCACTCTGAGCATGTTGCAGCTCAGCATCCTATTTTGATGGCTTCTGGGTGCCCACCTGAACTTGGTGCATCATTGACATTGGGTCTGTGAAGCCCAGTTCAGATAGACAAGAAGCCTTCTTCATTAATTGTCTCACTCCTCCAGGACAAACCCCACAGTGAAACCAACTTGGATGGGAGAAACAATTTGGAAAATTGGCTTGGAACATGTCAAACCGAACCAGTCAGGCTTGGCGAAGATGAACCACGCCTCGAGCAGGCAGCACAAGAGAGGAGACACCCTGATTTACACCAGCTGGCAGCCTGGCCTTACACCCTGGGAAGCTGATGCTATTTTTGTCTGCCCTTTTCGCAGCCACGTTCACCACTGAAATCCTCCCACATGCTGAATTACGGGCTGGATGGATGAGTCCAGCTTGGAGCAGATGTTTATCTAATTTGCTCCCATATGCTTTTAAACATTTCGCATGTAGGAAAACGATAAAAGCAAGAAGATTAAACATGGATGTCCAAAGTCTAATTAACATCCCCACTGGTAATCTGGGTGTGTTTTATCTTTAAAACAGAGTGACACCAGCTTCCTTTGTAACACGCATGAGTCCCAGGGGGAAGTGATCAGAAATAACATATTGATGTTGTTAAGAATCATTTAGTATTACTATTCCAGTTACAAAGCTTGGGTGAATCAACTCAGGAAGACCAACACCACCTCTGTGAATCAGTTAAACTCTACTTTATAGAGGTTATCTTTTATTTATTTTATAGAGTCTATCAGTAAGACTTCGATGCGACTGTGTGTAAAAACCTACATATGGGTGAGATGCAATGAAGGAATTTGGACAAGGGCACTTGATCGACCAAAAAAATCCATGCATCAAACTGTCATCATCACCAAATGTGCATGCCTCAGACTTTCCAGTTCAGCAAGGTTATAGAACATTAGGGCTTTCATATATGTAAAAGCGCGAGTTAAAATGTAATTATAATATAAAAATGTTGTAAAATAAAAAGCTTATGCTTTATAAGCTCGCCACACTGGAAAATTTGAGGCACAATAATCTTCTCTATAGCGGCCCCCGTATTATGGTTCCAAGTTCCTCACACCTTGTAATATAATTAAGCGCCCTCCTGAATGCTTTGTCGCGCTTCGATTTTTGCAGACTATCAGAAACGGCTGACCAGGCTCTGCTCTCTCCAACCATCCCAACGCTCGGTGGCTTGGAAATGGATTGCTGCAAGAGCAAGCATGAGAAGTGAGCCCTAGGGGTAGCTTTGGCTCTATAAACTAACTGCATACAGAGAAAGAGAAAGAAGGGACAAAAATATTTTCTTCCCAGATGCGAGTGTGCAGGCAGGTGCCAAAGGCTTTTAACTACATGACTTTGTATTTGGCCTGGTGACAAAATAAACCCCTGTGTAGGAAGATACAGTAGTTCTAAGCAATAGGTTAGGGGTTTCAGTTTAAGCAAGGCCTAAATAAGTTCTTTATCAGAGGGAACAGCGTTAATATACATATATCCTTTAATAAAATGTTGGCCCTGAGGTCATGTGTCTGAACTGTTTTCTTTTTCTTATGTTCTAACGGGGCTTTCAGATGTTCATATCCTGCAGCTGCAGTTCCCATGTAAGCACGGTCCACGCTGCCAATCCTTTGGCAAAGGGATATTAGCACCTCACGGCCACTTGTTGTAAATTGGCTATTCTTTGGCTCAAAGGCTTGCGCATCTTTGAACATCTGGGCTGAAGACGTTAATGACATAAATCAAAACAAATGCACCTCCTGATAATTACAGGAAATTCTAGACACTGTAGAGATTCTTTGGTTGAGTGATTGACAGATTGCAAGAGGTGTGCATGTCAAAATCCCTCCAGTTATGAGCCTCGGGCTTGACGAAAGGAGCGTAGAGGATGTTTGGAATATGGATTAGATCATTCTGCACCATAAGGACACTCCATCCTTCTTAGTTGTCATTGTTCTCTTTCTTCCTGGGTCTGTGGGGTGGATTGTCCAAGCAGAGCACAGTTGCCTCTCAAGACTCATGGTTTACAGTCGTGATAAAAATCAAGTCTTGAATTCTGATGTTGACCTGGGAACCAAGGGCTGAAGTGGAGGAAGGGACAGAAAGGTTGTGTTGTCCTGCCTAGATAAGAAAGAGACTAAATGGGTCTGACTGCAGGGGCACGAAACACGTCCCAGTCCTGGTTCCCAGCTAAACCCCTGTGTGTGTGCACTGACTTCATGCTATTCCTCCATAGGGTTTGGTTTTCTTTGTAAGGAGATCCAAGAAGGTGGCCAAAGAAGAGCTACAGGAGGCTTCATTATGCCGCAACTTCTGGATGATGTCCTGCGCTGTGCATTGGCTGTACCCCTTCTTGATTCAGCCCCAAGTGGCTCTGAGACAGGAAAGACTGCAAGGGTAAGGACCATCCCTATTGCATCTCTTGGGACAACTCACAGAGGGTGGACACAACACTGCTAACCCAGCTGCAGGTGGCTGGGCAAAACTGGGTGTACCGTGACAACTTAGGATGGATAAAAATAACATGCAGCATGTCCAGGGCTGACTCTTAGGTGTTAGGGAGGGCCATAAGCAATGATATTCAGATTTTGGAAGACTGAGCGGAACGTTCCAGTTCTTCCCAAAATATACAGTGGAAATATTTGGGCTCAGAGAGAATGACTATAGCCAGGGCAGCAAGAGAAACAGCAGCGAGTCCCAGTGCTGGCAGTGCTAGAGAAGTTAAGAGCTGACTCAGAAAGCGAATTATCTTTCATGCTGCCGATCGTAATGTCCTCGCCTGGCCTTTGTTAATGCATTTCACTACTGTACTGCAAGCCAAATCCCCAGCTATGGGTCAAGCCAAACAGAATAGGCTTGAACGTGGGGCAACTGGCAACAGAAAAATTTCTCCAGACGCTTACTGTGGGCCAGAGGTGAGCTGTTCTGGGATTATTATTGCAGGCCGGGAGGTGTGGTGTGCTTGGCAGCCGCTGTTTCCATCTGCTCTCATGGGCTGGATGGGGGAACCAGAGAGGCAAATTCATGCAGGCCACTGTCTCCAGCCACCTATGGGCCTGTCGAGGATGGTTGTCCTCTGAATTATCTGCCTAACTTCCCAGTGGGACAGTCTTTCCTGGTTCTTTGTCCCTTTGCACAAGAGGTCCACCATTTATTGATGAAGGATTTCTCACAAGGGCTTTACAGCAGCAAGAATCACAGGACAAAACCGTTTCTTTTTCCTCATCTGCTTATTCTGTTTCACCCAACCCATCATATGGAGTTTCTTAGTGTTTTGTTCAACAACTTGGACAAGAGACAGTGAACTGCTTCCAGGCTGGGCTGTAGTTGACTATGCACCTCTGCAGAGTCTATGTACGTTTCAGTTGTCACCATAAAACAATTAGCCTCTAATGATAAAAATTTTACTCCACTTAAACTAACAAACAGATTACAATTCGTATCCCATCAAGGTGCCACCAACTTCCTGGGCCCACCACAGCACCACAGAAGACAAAGCCCCTCCTCAGGTCAGCATCAACACATATAAGACCAGTGGGATGAGACTACACGAGTTATTCCTTCAATTTGTGGGAATTTAATCCAGGCATCCACCAGAAGACCAGCTGCTCTTTTCCTTTTGGTCTTCCCCATATCTAAGTATGGGTTAGCAAGAGGAATTTCAGACAACTTATTACAAAGGAGGCACTGTGTTTTGGGGCATGTCCCACAGTACCACCCTTCTCATCAAATCAGGCAACCAGCTGAAGCAGGGACAGGGCTGATTTTAGGGCCATGAGTCCAAACTCCCTTCCCATGGCAACCAGTCATAAAAGGAAAAACAGAGTCAGCGTGTGCCCAGGGAGCACTCCCAAGTCCCGCTCTGTGGGCATCACCATGGGCTTACTCCAAAGCGACGTGGTGGTGATGCTATTTAGGAAACGAGCACTGACTTTTCCCCACCCTCACTGCTCAATTTTACTATTTTCGATCACCAGGCAGGAAAGCATAAATAAAATCTGCTTAATGTCATGGTCATTTTTCAAGCAGGAAGTGACACTGGTTGACACCCAGCCATTAATTTGACACAGAGTAGTAAAATCATTTGATTCTGCTAGCAGAATTTTATAGGAATTAAGATTTATGGGCAATATATTGCTTTCACTGTAAAGGTTGGCATTAAAAAAAAAAAAGGAGCATCATCATTTCTTATTGTAAAGGGATTTTTTGACTATGGAAACAGAGTCACTTAGGAAACCTTTGCTTTTCTGTAAATCCTCTTCCCACCCTGTGTAGTTTTGCTCTAATTTTTTTTTTAAAAAAAAAAGGCACAGAAAGGTATTTTAGGAGAAGCAGATGTTGTAAGAGGCAGAGAGAAATGGATGGGTTTTTAGTGGTGCGTGAACTTTGCTCCCAAGGAAGGAAAGAGCACATGTGCTACAGCCAAAGAGATGGTTCAAGTCTCAAAGTTCAAGTCTCAAAGGTTTTGTTATTGCCTACTTATCAGATGAAACCTGAGGTGGTCATGGAGGTCTTTGGGGCCTGAGGAACACCTTCAGCCAGGGCAGGGAGAAGGCTGCAGCCTGCTTGTCACAGCCATGTGCCCTAATCCAACCTCACCCTTTGCTCCCACCCAGGGCAACGGTGGTGGATGACACTAAGCACCTGCAGAGGAGAGGTACTTGGACATCAACCAAAGGCCAGGGATTGCATCCTCGTGGTCCTGTTCTGCAAAACTTAACACACACAATATCGCTTCATTTACGCGGACCGTTTACACGCATTCGGGCTCTCTCCCCAAGTACAAGTTCGCAGCTCGCACTCTAAATCGTAGGCGTATTAGAATAACAAACGTGGTTGTGTGCGTGGGGGGAACTCTGCCAAGTAGTAACCCTGTACATTTTTTCCTTGCAGCAGACTCCAGCCCCAGATGGCAGCGGAGCAGGGCCGCGCTGTCCCCCACCCTCCCGCTGGCCACCCCCGTGAAATTTTCCCTCCAGCTGGGGGGGGAAACAGAGGGCGGGCGGAAGCATGTGGAGATCCTTATCACACTGCAGTCAACACCACCACATCAACCAGCACGCCTGACGTATTATACCACCCTCTTGAGATGAGCCAACTGACCCAAGCCTGTGCTGGCAGCCTCCGCCAGCTCCCCTGATAGCGTCACCCCAGACAGGGGCCAGCTCCTTACACCACTGCCACGCTTCATGCTCAGCCGCTGTCTCACTCAGCCTTCACGCTCATTTTCCAAGCATTCTTTAGAATACTGCAGGGAGGGCAAGGAGATCTTCCCAGCACCTCCAGACAGAAGCGAAACCTGGATGCTTGCGTGACCGGTCTCACCAAGAGGTGACCGAAGTGCTAATGATCAGCAGTTGAAGGATGATGCTGGAGTAAGAGTCCCCAGGAAGCGATGAGCTGCTAGAAAAGGATGGCAGATCCCAGCACAGCCATCCTTGTTCCTTTGGGTCAAGCCCCACTCCCAGATTCAGCCAGCTGCGAGCCACCTTCAGCACAAGGAACTCCACAACCAACGCATCCAAATTTGATCGTTACAGAGCCTGAAGTGTAAGGTGAGAGCCTACATTTATTATTATGGGCATAGCTGTGCATTAAGAGGCTCGGGTGGCTTCTGGTTTACATCCCATCACCTTGGAGCAAGGTGGAGCCAGTCCTGATCTGCAGACAGAGCCGAAAACTTACTGCTATTCTCGTGTCTGCATTGCCTCTGCGACGCCTCATGGCCTCAGCCCAAATTCCTGCACGAACCAACCCACAGCGAGAGGGCCTCCGCACCAAGGAGATTTATATGCTCGACAGCAGGAGATTTTGGGGGAGCAGATGTAGAGAGAGAGGGTCATGCAAGGTCACATTGGAAATACATGGCAGAGGCAAGAACTTCGCCCAGTTGAGCTAAATTCTCACTCAATGGCAAAACCACGAGACCATCCTTCCTCTTAAAAGAGGGTTTTTTCCATGTCCTAAGAAGCCTGGTGAGGAACTTAATGACATCTGCGTGCTCTTGCCTGATCAAGGACCTCATGATTTGGCTGGACGCCACGAAAAAAGATGTCCAAAAGTTATGAAAATAAAGGTATTTATCTTCATTGTTAGAAACAGAGACTGAGCCTTTTATTTCTCTCTCCTGGAGGATTAAGCTCACAGATTTACAAAGAACTGGTTGATTACCAAAATAAATACATTGCCATGCCAATTTATAGGACACAAATGTAGGAAACCCATCCAACCAAATCAGGCAAAGTGTAATTCATGTGAGAGCCCTCAGCATGTGCAAAGGGCACAGTGCATGTGGAACAAAGTACATAGGGAAAACATGCTAGAAACCTCTATCTGCGGGAACAATTCCCAGGGCAGCGTACAATGGAGCTATAAAATAAATGGCTTGGCTCTCCACTGGAAGCAAAGCCCAACTGTTCTCAATGAGAAGGAGGATCATGTATCTTTATAATGAGAATTCAGTCATTTTTAAATGTTGGCTTTGCTCGTATCACCACCAAATCTGTCTGCAGAGCTGACAGGCTGCAGACTTCATTTGGATTTCTAACTGTGATTATACATGGCAGTGATGGATACCACAGGGTTTTCGGGGGCTTAGGGTTTAGGGCTGGCTTTTGTTTTTCAGTTGTTTGGGGCTTGGGATTGAGGGGGCTGTTGGGGTATTTTTAGTGTCACTGTCCAATGAGGCTTAAAAAGCTCTTTCCTCATTTTAATAGTTCTGATAATGCACAGAGATGAAAGCAGATCCTGAACAAGTTCTTCTTTATATTGGCAAAGCCACCCCTTCTGCGATGAAACGCAAGAGCGGTTTCTGCTTTCAGTGCTCAGTGAGATGGAGCAGAACATGTTTACTGAGGCTGAACATACCGTTGCCCTCAGAGGTGTAAGCACCACCCTTTGCAGCAAAGGTGACCCTCAGAGCACTAAAACATCTGCTTGCTCAGTAAAAAAACAACCCCACAACCACATTAATGGTCAGGAGCATGGCACATTCAGGAGTTAAGGGAACTTTCCTCTCTGCCGTTTCTTACAAGGCAGAATCATGTTCTATAGCCAATAGCACATTCAGGAGCGATGCGTTTCACAATCAGATCAGCTCCTTTCACAGCCCAACCTGAAGAAACAGTTGTCTATTTGAAAATGAGGGAGCCCTCACGCAAGACTTAAACCCACATTTGGAAACTGTTCTTTCCCATTCCTGTCATCTCCCTCAGATTACACGGCTGCAGACAGGCATAGCACTTGCATTACGGTTGGATGCAAAGCAAGGGACTCTATAGCAGCGCAGTGATGTCCAAGGCTTTACAGGAGACAGACATAGGCAGGGCAGTTGTAAATTTAAAAAAATCAATCTCTCCAAGTCTTCACTCCTACTATTAAGACTGAAGAGCAGAAGGTTTTCTGATTACTGCTGGGGAAACCCAAGTAGAATAATGGAATCACTTTGGTTGGAAGAGACCTTTAAGATCATCAAGTCCAACCATTAACCTAACACTGCCAAAACCACCACTAAACCATGTCCCTCAGCACAACATCTACCCGTCTTTTAAATACCTCCAGGGATGGCGACTCAACCACTTCCCTGGGCAGTGTGTTCCAATGCTCAACAACCCTTTCAGTGAAGAAATTTTTCCTACCATCCAATCTAAATCTCCCCTGGCACAACTTGAGGCCGTTTCCTCTTGTCCTGTTACTTGGGAGAAGAGACCGACCCCCACCTTGTTACAACCTCCTTTCAGGTAGTTGTAGAGAGTGATAAGGTCTCCCCTCAGCCTCCTTTTCTCCAGGCTGAACAACCTGTAAATAGTGAATGCTATGATCCCTAGGGACCACAGCCTGGTCTCCAATGGGAAAACCAAGTGGCATAATTTTGACTTCTACAAGGCTGTTCTCCGCATATCCCAGTGAGAACATCCCTGCTTTTGTGACGTGAGACATTTGGAAAGCAGCAACCCACACATTAGCCTGATTTGGGGCACTATTAGGCAGACAGGAGTTTGGGCATGTGTGAAAAAAGAGGTGGCTGACCTGACTACTGCTGCGTTGGATACAAGTTAAATGCATCCAAATTAGTGAACTGATGACATGCATTGAGTTCACAGCATGTTCTTCGCAAGTGGACATGAACCGGCTTGGAGAACTGGTTCAAATTAGTTGCCCAGAACAAACGTGCTCAACTGAACTGATCTGGCATGCCGTGGGGCTGGGTCTCAGCGGAGGGGATCTCACAGCACCGCGCAGTCCAAGGTGTGCCAGCTCAGCACAGGACCTGGGTAACACCTCGGGCTCCAGACTACCACGTCCTTCAGAGCAGCAGTACCCAGCCAGGTGGTGCAAAAGCAGCTCAGGAATATCTAGACCTCACCACAGCCTTTGCAGTGATGGGAACTCACTAAGATGATGTTTGTTCTTCACACAGGGGTGGAAGGTGGGATGCAATGCTTCTCGGACTCCCATCCCTGCAGTGAATATCATCCTGCCACTACACTGATAGAAAATTTAAAGGCGATAAGGATCGGTCAACGCTCCACGATAGACTAAAGCACAGATTCCCCAAGGATAGCCCCAGAGTTCATCAGCAGCACTGCTATATCGCTCCCGGTATCCCAGTTCAGTGCTGCTGTGGCACAGACCAGCTGCAAGTGTACCATAAAGGAAAGCACACAGCAGAGCCAAGCAGGGCTCTGGGTCTCCTCCGCAGCGTGCCAACCCCTTCACCCCGGCGCTCCTTCCCCAGCTTTAGCCACCTGTGCGCAGCCCCCGAGGCCGAAATGAGAAGAGCCTTCCCCCAGTTGCAGCTTTTGGAGCAGACCAAAGTCTCTGTACGTTGTGAGCTGTGAAATATATGAACTCTCAGGCTTTACATGAGCCTCACTCTTCTGTGCAATATCATATGGCTTTCGGATTTGTCTGCCCTGTCCACCTCTCCCATGTGTTTCCGATAATTGCTTACATATGGAGGGGTTTCTCTCATTTGCCCTTAGAAGGGACCTGCTGTTGTTCCCCCTTCTTAGATGAGGCTATGGACGTACACATCATTTTTATTGGTGTATTTTATTGCCCCTGCTTCTTTACAGCCCACACCACCGGTCTCCCCAGCCTTCCCTTTCAGTCCACCGCTTGCCGTTGCCTCTCCTCCTGTTAGGTCTCCTCATTCCCCATCTTTCTCAGTCAAAACAGGGACCCCTAATTAAGAGAATGCCTTATAAATCTCTCTGCATCCAAATAAGATCCAGAGCCTGGCTGGGGAGACGGATCTGGAGACAGTGGGTAGGTCTGGCATTCCTCATGTTGCACACAGGCTTTCTTTAGCATCACTTTGGTTGGCACGTGAGCTTGGGTCTCGAGACCCAAGCTCACGTGCCCACTGCTTATAGCAAGCAGCTAGGAGGGGGATGGGCTGGAGACCACCCACTTGACCCCAAAACCTCGGGTTATGCAAAGCAAAGACCCAAAATGGGATGCTGACCCTGCAGGAGAGGCAGTCACCTCGTCTCGGTCTTCCTGGCAGGACCCCATAATGCACACTGGTAGGAGAGGTGGGTAGCAATCTCTCCCCCAAAAAGCTGAGGGATTCGTGCTGTCTCATAGACATTGCCAGCAGACCCTTGGGTCAGGAGGTGAGCTGCATTCAGAGATTCCTCTGCCAGGGCGTGTCCTACCCTCAAAATCCCCCCAAACCAATCCAAAAGACAAGATGGAGGTTCCTGCTACAAAGCCCTGCCTGGATACAACTTTGTGCCCAGTTTCACACCGACTGGTGCAAAGCAGCTCCCACCTCAGCACACCCATCCCACACCTAGCCCATCACCCAAGCCCCCATGGAAGCACCTAAGAGGTTTGCCCTAGTTTAAGGCTCCTGGGTTGCTCTTTGCTCTTTCCATTGATGCCATGTGTAAACACAGGTCTTAACCCCAACAAGATCACCCTGCTGAGACACAAGCTGGTGACATTGCATCACCCAAATTATTCATCTAAAGCAGAAGACTTAAATACAGCCCTCAAAACTCACAGTGGCACCAAGCTCCTCACTGAAAACCTGCTCCTTGTGGAAGAGTGGTGCTGGAGGCACTATAACTCAAAAAGCACAAAGGATAATAGCGGCCTGAGACAGAAAAGAACCCCACCCCTCTAAATCACCACATTGCTTTTGTCCATGCTTGCCCACAGTTCTGACTTTTGATCAATACTGTGCCTGCCCAGGGACTTAAGCTCAGCCTCCAGTGGTGTCTCTGCATTACACTCACACACAATAATTTCCTCGGCGTACACATCGCTGGAAACACAGCCGGTGCCAGAATTCCCCGATACCAAATCCCTCCTTGGGCCGGTGCCCAGCACTCTGAAAAGGCCGTCAACATCTGGAAGCAGTGATGCCGCACATCTGCGAGACCCTCAGAATTACAGGATGCAGAAAGAACTACCTACAGGATTACTTATGTTGATAATTAAATCCCAAATAGCAGGACGCTAGATGTACTCACCTTCCCTAACACCGTAATGCTTGAACTGTCACATGACCCGTACACGATGCTGCTGCTGTAAACAACCCCCGGGGTAGAAATAGATGGAAACTTTGCCTGCACTCGTAACACAAGTGCCGCTGGGGAGGCTGAGCAGGTAGGATAAATCTAAAGAAAACGTCTCTAATTATCAAGGGACTGATTTTGAGCCTCTTATTCATGCAGAGTAGTAACAAAACACATCATTGCACCCATTATCAGCATGACTCAGGGTACTGGATCCAGGCTCTAGCCACAACCAGGACCTCTAGGACCAAACCAAGGTCACATAAAGCTTCTCCAGGCTTCCCACAAACTTAGGAAACTCATTTACCCTCTCAAGCTTCACCAGACGTGGCTTTTTTACTACACCCAGCAAGATACCTTCATGCTTCTACCACACTGGTTTTCTGGATGCCTGGTATAGAGGAGCACAGAAGAATAGCTTGTGGTTTTAGCTGGGTCAGAAACATTCCTTTTTCATCATTCTGGCATAATTTATACCACAACATACAAGATACCTTGCTCCAAACCATGTGACACTATATCTTTAGTGCATTTTCTTTCTTTAAGTCATTTGGGTTTTTACTACTAATGAAGTCCTGATTTCCTGGCAGCGGGGTGAGATGTAGCAGAACGAAAGAAAGAAAGGGTGAGAGGCACCATAAGCCCTCTCTGCTTTCCCCCCATCAGCACTGCATCTGCATCACCCAGCCCGTGCCACGGCAGATGTGGGCTCTGCTCCACACCGTGCCCCACACCGCAGCTTCACAGCCTGGCCCAGAGGGGGTTTTGTGGACACTCGCACACACACATCACTTCACGTGCACGAGAAACCCCACTGAAACCAGTGAGGTCGATTGGGTGCCTGATGCTCACCGTTTGCTGCACCGACGTTTCAGGAATTGCAACAGGAGTTTTATCAAAGTCAACCAAAAGTCAGAGGTGTCAATGTCAAGAAGGATTTAAAAAAGGATCTACTGCAGCTGCTGGTTTTGTGTACTAACACCTCCTGTTTGGCTCCGGGACTATGAAAATTCAAAGAGGCATTATTTAATTTATGTATATTTTTCTATTCTGTTTACATTCTTTATGCAAAATTTGCCCCTTGATAGCCAAGATCAGAGATCTCCATCACCCCAGCTACGCCAGGAGCTTGGGGAAATGTTTCCTCGTGGTGATCCTGAACAGAAAAGACATCTAGACCGACAGAACGCTGCTGACACAGGCTATGGAGCAGCAGAAGCCACCCGTACACACCAGACTGGACGCGATATACACGCTACAGACAGATAACAATTTGCACGAGGAACAAAGTTTGCAACCGTAACATGAAACGCAAGGTAATGAGGCTTTCTGACACTTATCTCTTTGATCTGAGACCCAGGCTCATTCCAGTTATTTTCTAAGTCATCACAGATAAATACCGTTGTGCATTTTCAATGACCCCAATCAAAAGCTTTCGCAAAACCAGAAGCTCCCAGGACCGCGGTGCAGTAGCCTTCAGGAGTACATTTTGGAGAGGGTGGAGCAGCTTTTTGCTCTTTTGCTAGTGAATAAACCCATTATGCGGACACCCAATATCGCAACGATGAGAGATCTGGGTTCAAAAGGAGGTTTTTGTTTTGCTGTAAATCCTATTTATGGCTTAGGGTGCAGCTGATATGCCGTTAGCTTTTATTTCATTGATAATTCTGTGATTGTAGTTGAAACCTTGCAACTTAATGAGCTGATGTTATTACTCATACTGTGTGGCCATCTGGAACCAGTTTGGTCAGAGAGCCCAAAGCACCAAAAGCCACCTGTAACGCATTAAGGCTCAGCCCAGTACCAGCTCCGTGGATTTGAAAAGCCAGGCCTGCATAAATACTAACCTGTGAGAATGTAATTGGAGAAGTGATATTTAAGAACTTATAGTTTGCCAGAAACGCTCGTTCTCAGGGGAATGTATGCAGAGGCTTAAAGTTTAAAGCCAAGCGGTTTTTAGTTTCAACATTGTGAATCAAGAAAAATCATTGCATATGGATGTCGTTGGACTGTCCAAACCACTAGGTCTATCCAAACAGGCCAAGCTCTGCCAGGGCTTTTTCAAAACCAAGGCTCCCTCCTCGCACCTGAGCCTCCCGTTGCACATGTTGCTTATTACCGAGGTACCATCTCAAGATATCGCTCCAAAAGGTCTGAAGTAATAAGGGGTAAATGTTTCGTAATGCTTTATAGTCACAAAGAACACGCAGCTGCCACAATCACCAAAAAAAATAATCACTACAGAGCTCTCATGTATATAACATGTAACACCCAACAATTTGGAAAAGCACAAAAACAGCCTCTAAACACCCCAACGAAATATTCTACTGAATATTGTAATCAGAGATGAGCTGCCTCTGGGGCCAAAAAAGAGGTGGAGCAACTGTGTTACCTGAAAGCCTTTGCTGTGTCCTGAGCAGACCCATCCTCAGTGGTCTTCTCCTGGGAGAGGGCACGAGCTGGAGTTGCTGGTGGCTCTGGCACTGGTGCACCAAAAGGGTAGGTTGTGTTGGCAGAGACAGAAATGAGCATGGTTCCTCTCTGCTCGTTAGCCCATTGCTGATTTACACCACCTGGGGGTGTGAGTCACTGCTCACATTTCAGAGATTCAGGTAAAATACACTTCAAGTAAAATACTTTTTTTTTTTCCTTTGATTTTTCAAAATCCTTTTGGCATTTCAGTGGTATAAAAGATATTGGGAATTGCTGAACCCGTTACCTAAAGCCCCTGGTTCAGCTTAAGAAATACAAAGCTCTGACGCTTCAAGGTAGGAGTGGAAACCCCAGAGAAATACAGATGGCTCAGCCCTTGCAGGTGTTTCAGTTTCTTCTCTTCCCCTGTTTTTCCTGCACAAGGGGACTTTACAGAGCAAATAGAAATGGTTGCCTTTCTTCTCACACACGTTTTCTTCTTCTACCAACCTAACACTGGGCAGAGAAATCAACCAAACCTCCATATTGTTCCTCTTCATTCAACTACAGTTATTTCCCAGTGTAACCGCCCCCAAACATAAGCATTCAGAAATGCCTCCCTGAAAGCAGGATGTGATAACTGTGTCTTTTAACGAGACGAGAACAACCTCCCTTCCACCCAAACTGCCTCTTTTCCAAGATTTGGCTCCTTCTTTGCACTGTGTACAAGCCACGATGTGAACTTCAGGGAAAGTGGCTTCTCAAGGGGTAATTCAGCGCGTGGCTGAGCTGCTTCAGCCCTGGTGTGGTTTAGCAATCAGGAGTGCACTTTGTCAAGGAGGGCAGCAGTTTCTCATCCTTGCAGCAAGCGGCTGGTTCTTACCAGGGAGCAATGAGGAAGAGAGAAACGCAGTGTGACAAGGAAAGCAGCCCGACCGTGTGTGTGAAGTCCTTGCAGTGGACTCGTGCAAAATCCTTCTCTGAGGACAGCAGACTGCAGCAGTGTGAATGCCGGAGCACGTGGAAGCAGGAAAAAAGCCATCATGAAGCATATTCTGCGCTCAGCAATGGTTACGACGTGGTCCAGAGGGCCAGCCAGAATGGAGAATTTTCCGTTACGTGAATGATTTTATTTTAAAATCTTTAAGAATTGTTGAAATTGTTGAATTTCCTCTTGTCGATAGAACAAGAGGAAATGGCTTCAAGTGGCACCAGGGGAAGTTTAGATTGGATATTAGGAAGAATTTCTTTACTGAAAGGGTCATCAGGCATTGGAATGCGTTACCCAGGGCAGTGGTGGAGTCCCCATCCCTGGAGGTATTTAAGGGTCGTGTAGATATAGTGCTCAGGGACATGGTTTAGTGGTGGGCTTGTCAGTGTGAGGTTAACGATTGGACTAGATGATCTTACAGGTCTTTTCCAATCTAGGAGAGACTGAGATTCTGTGATTTGGGAAATAAAAAGTACCACTTGCTTTTCCCAGGCTGTGCTTGTATAACACATGGAAACCTCTTCAGAAACCCTCTGTGGATGAGCGGACAATGGCTTCATTAGAGGAAGAGAGAAGACTAAATGCTCTTACTTCTGATGGCCTTCCCCATACCCACATGATGGAGTCATTTTCCATTGAGCTCCAAGACTTCCCCAGGCCACAGTTAGACTTGGAGACTGGTAAAATATACCAAGCCCAAACTTTCTCCTTAAAGAAGTCTGCTTCAACAAGAGGCCACTTTTTCAAAAGCGCTTATTCCCACTGACCTCCACCTGAAGCTTTCTGAAAACAAGAGCGGAACTCCAAAATTGTCCAGAACATCTCATTTACGAAGTCTCCTTTTTCTGGGGTATTTGGAAATAATTTCTAACGTGGAACTGGAATGGTTGACTTTTTCTGCACAAGCAGTTACCACTTCTTCGTGATATTCCCGTAACACGGTGACTAACGCAGCCCACATCTGAACGGGGTGGGAGTAGACGTGGCAGAAGACACATGTGCTGCAGCAGACAGTGCCCATGGGGAATCCTCTTCTCCCTTCAGTAAATACAGGCCTGTTTGAAGACACAACTGGCTGCATAAGCATTTTGTCTTAGAGGAGAGCCTTAAATGTTTCACGAGGAGCATATAAACATATAAACATGGTATTTGTGTGAAAATCACAGTTTGTTCAGCATCATGTGCATTTTACCCACTCAAAATACATTGCAAGGGCTCAGCATGGCCAGCATCATCCAAAGCTCAACTATCACAACCATCTGTCTTGCCTGGAATTAGTTTGTGTTTTATTTATTATTTTTTTAACGCATTTTGGTGACAGGAATGAATCCATTTTAGATGAAAGCTGGAAGTACCTTTTTTTTCCTTGCGTAATCCTGAAGTGCTTTGAAATTCACAGTCATAAAAAAAAAAAGGGGGCAAGGAGAATTTTTTCTGATCTGGTTTTGATATAAGTGATGCAATGCAATATAAAAGAGCGTTTACAGAAAGCCCACGATAACAGTGAAAACGTGAAGAGGTTTGATTTTAAACCCCAAAGTGTGGTGGATATATTAACCAGGAGTTGGGGAGAGGTCACGCATTCCTCACACGTAGATGCTTTCCAATCCCATCCCTGCCTGGAAAACACCCCGATCTTTTCTTCCCCCGATCCCCACGGCCAGGTAGGGGCTGCAACGGAGGCGGCACATGCCGGGGGCCGTGCCCATGGAGAAGAGGGTTGTCCCATGGCCATGTTGACCAAAGCCCCTGAGAACCACCGCAGAACACTGGGAACAAAAAAAAAATCCCAAAATAAGGGCTGAATTTCCATGCGGACGTGCAGAAGACAGATCTGGCAGCTCCTTGCTTTTCATTTATTTTCTTTGTTCTGTGTCAGAATATATTATGATACAAATCTTTCTGGGTCGCAGACGTAAAGCCTTTTTTGTGGGACAGTAGATACTTATTTCTTCATGATGCTTCAGATTCCTTTTTTTTGGGGTTTTTTTTTTTTGGTTTTTTTTTTCAAATTTCAGCAGACTTTTCAATATTTTGTGGTGGGGTTTTGAGCAATTCAGAACATAAAACTGTCTAAGGAATTTTTCTTTGTAATAGTTCTTAGTGGGTTGACTTCCTGCGAACATACTTAAGTGAGAGCTCCATCAAAAACTGCTAGTTTCTGTTAAGTTGTGTAAAGACTAGGATGGGAGGATAAAAACCCACAAAAATTTTGAAGGCTTCACAAAAGCATTTAGAAAAGTTACTCAAAATTCCCCAGTATTTTCTGGGATTTTTTTTTTTTTTAAATCAATGTTCTACCTTTTCCCTGAAAAGTATTTGTGGTTTGGACTGTGAAGGAAATCTCTCTTGCCAAAATTTTATTAGTCTGAGCATTCGTAACTCCATTTACGTGGAGGCAACAGGAAGAAATACCATATCATCCCTTATGATTGCTGCATGCTGTTGGAAATCTTGGGCTTCCACCCCACCTTTAAACCTCCAGATAAGTCTTACTTCTTCCCTACTTTTTTTTCAAGTCACTTTCTTCCTCAGAAGCTTTCCATTTTTTCTTGAAACCTTATCTGAGACGGGCATCCCACCCATGCCTATACGCCATTTCCCCAACCATGGCAGCATCCTCCCAACCTCCTCTACTGCTATTCCACCCATATTTCTTTGATATATAAGATCTCTGAGATGGGGATGGAAAGATTTTTATTCCAAACTTTCATGCTTAATCAGCACCAGGAAAAAATAAAAAAGGAAAAGTATTTCTTGGGGTTTTTTTGGTTTTTTGTTTTTTCTAAAAAGATGGATTCTTGGGAAGCTCAGTTTGGATAACATCGGTCTCACCATCTTAAAAGCCTCCCTCTCGCTGATAAATTTGACAGCGAACAGTGTCACCAGCTCGCTGCTGGTGACAGCTCCTGTTCCATGTGGGCCCCCGCAGCGATGGCAGGGACAGAGCAGGTACGTGGCTTCCCTCAAGACAGGGATGCCCAAACACAACCTACAGCAGATGTTTTCCCACTGCAGCCTGAGCCACCCGTTGGACAGGATCCAAGCAAAGGTGCTGTTTGCTTTGCCATGCTATCTCATATAGACTGCTTGGATTTGCTCTAGGAATAACAAAAATGCCTTCCTACTTTGTTTGCATTTTATTCCTTCTCAGCTAGGATTTCCAAGAGCTCGGAAGTGCGGGCACGCAGATGCTGCTCTGCAGTCAGCCCAGCGTTTGGCTGTCAGAATAAAATCCAACTTACACTCAGTGCCTACAAGGAAAGAAAAATAAGGAAACCCATCTAGATTAACTGGCTCGTTCAGAGTCCCACAAGTTTTCATTCACAGCTTTTGCTGCCAGTGTTGCACCGTTACAAATTGAACGATGCAAAGCTTTGCTCCTCCAGAGGTTTTTTCCTTCGCATCCTGGGCTGCATCAAAAGAAGTGTGGCCAGCAGGTCAAAGGAGGTGATTCTGCCCCTTTACTCCACTCTCGTGAGACCCCACCTGGAGTACTGCATCCAGCTCTGGAGTCCCCAACATAACAAGGACATGGACCTGCTGGAGCGTGTCCAGAGGAGAGCCACGAGGATGATCCAAGGGATGAAGCACCTCTCCTATGAGGAGAGGCTGAAAGAGTTGGGGCTGTTCAGCCTGGAGAAGAGAAGGCTCCGGGGAGATCTTATTGTGGCCTTCCAGTCCCTAAAGGGGGCCTACAGGAGAGCTGGGGAAGGACTTTTTACTGGGGCACGTAGTGATAGGACGAGGGGGAATGGCTTTGAACTGGAAGAGGGCAGGTTTAGACTGAACATTAGGAAGAAGTTTTTCACTTTGAGGGTGGTGAGGCACTGGAACAGGTTGCCCAGAGAGGTTGTTGAGGCCCCATCCCTGGAGGTGTTCAAGGCCAGGCTGGACGTGGCCTTGGGCAACCTGGTCTGGTGGGAGGTGTCCCTGCCTATGGCAGGGGGGTTGGAACTTGATGATCTTCAAGGTCCTTTCCAACCTAAACCAGTCTATGATTCTATGATTCTATGTAAATAAAATATCCATTATTGCCATGCATCCCCGTGGCACCGTGCCAGCCAAGATTAGCCATTTGCGCACACCACGAGCAAGAAACTCACCTGCGCTCAGCCAAAAAAAAATGGGGGGAAAATGTTCATCCATGGACTACACAGCGTTATGTAGAGGTACAAGGGGTACATCTGTCCTGGACGCCTGCTCAGGGTCACCTCCAAATCTCAGCAGCATCTGGGCCAATCTGTCCTACGCACTGCTGCGATTTCCCCCAGCTGTCCCAAAAGCCAAAACAACCCCCCAACATCACACACGAGTGCCTCTTCCAGTGGCAAAACCAAATTTCGGGGCTCAGATATCTACAGAGAGACCAAATGGGGCTGAGCTTTTCCCAGCAGCTGCCTGCTCCTGTTACGCGATGTGCACCTCACCCCCTTCCCTCCTGTAGCGCATTAAAACCCAGACAACAAAACCACCATGATTTTATGAACAACGTGGGGGGAAAAAACCCAAGACCAAAGCAGGGAGCCCACATGACACATCCCACCCATGGCTTGCTTTGTTATATCTTTACACCCTAAAACGCTCTGTGTGCATCTCCCTACATCTATCAAAATGTGCCTGTGCAGACCAGCACTGGGGAGAAACCCCTTACTCAGGACAGACTGGGGGTGAGCAGGGCAGGGATTTCCACCCTCCTTCACTGAGCATGTGAAATACTTGATTACTGATATATAGCAATAGGAAATTATATCCCCAGTGTAAAAAAAAACCCAAGCAGACCCGTGGGCATCTATCCTGTTCCCGCTCTGGGCTTACTGCTGCCCCACACCGCTGTTTGTCTACCAACAACCTCCACTCCTGCTTGAAAAAAAAATAAAATAGCGTAACAGTAAAAAAAAAAAAAAAAGCATTCCACATACACAAACACATGTTTCTCTGTAAATATTTAGAGAACATGTGAACCCTCAAGAGAACAGAGCAAAGTGGTGAGAGCGTCAGCAATCGCTCTCATTGCTTTCCAAACCCCAAACACTAACAGTCACTGTCTTTCTCCATCTCTCTCCCTCTTGCAAAGGAGTGTTTCTTCTTGCAGGAGCCCCCGTGCATGCCATCGCCGTGGCACAGCGATGCTTGACGCTATGTGCTTGATGCATCGCGCTCCGCTTGACGCTTTATAGGACTTTTAAAACCGCAGGTGTGCAAGATGCAACCCCTGGGTCAGACAGTGGGGATGAGAGGCTCCATCCAGTCAAAGGAAGCAAAACAAATAAAAAAAAAAAAGCTCCTTTTCATGGCTTACAGCTGGTCATGAAAAGGCTGGAGCCCTCCAAAACCTCGGGGCTGCCGGGGTCTTCTGCGGGCGGCGGATGGGAGGGGAGCGGGCGCCCGGCGCAGCCCGCCCCCGTCTCCATGGAAGTGCTTATCAAGTGGAAGGAAGTTATAATAAAATTTACTGCAGTTCCACAAAGTACCACTGTTTGTGTGTTATTAATCACTTACACGGGTCCCCGTCAGAGGAAATGGCAGCCCCGACAGTGATTTATACGCTATTTAGATAACCTGAGGAGAGCGCGTTATGAGCTCCGTGCCTGGGCTGCGGTCCGCCGAGGGGTGCCCCCTCCTCCAAACCCCCGGGGGTCCCCTCGGACCCTCCCTCTCGCCTTCAAAGCCACCGCCCGCCTTATCAGGGCCACCGCCAAAGCAGCCGCTTTCCGAACGCATCCGAAGGCAGCAGCTTTTCCCATCGCTGCGAGATCAAACGGTCCCTCCTGCCTGCAAACAAAAAATCTGGCTGGAAAACAAAGTGGCCATCCCCCGCCTCGAGTCCCGAGGGACATCAAGCGCTGGCAGACGGCGATGCTGCTGCTCCCCCCTCGGTGCCGAGCGCTTGCTGGGCAGTGCCCAGCGCAGGTCCCATCTCCCGGCCACCCCAGCATGGGAAAAATCCCATCGGGATGTTCATTTTGCAGTGGTAAAATGGTTATTGAAGGGATGTCGGTGTCCTTTCAGAAAGAGAGAGCCATTTGCATAACTTATGTTTTGGGAAAAAAAAAAACACAAAAAACAGCCCTTTTGGTTTTAAAATAAGGCTTCAGCCAGCCTGGGGTGCAATACACATGGGCAGCAGAAGGTGTTTGGGTTGCAAATGTTTCTGCAGCACTGCCCTGGGCTCTGGGCAGAGCCCCGCCACCGCTGAGCCCCGTGTGATGCAGGGGAGGACGATGCAGAAGAGACCGGACGAGGGACCCTGCTTTGTTTGCTGGCACCGAGACCCAGGCTAACCACGGCATAGTGCTCCTTGTCCCCTCCTGATCGTTCCTCCAGCAAAGCTTTTCCCACTCATCATCCTGCACCCTACATTTGGGGTGCTCCAGCTGCTGCTTCGTCCTCCTGTAGGATGAGATCTTGCTATGTGGTCCACTCTTGGATGCACACGAAAGGACTCACGGGACTCAACCCTGCCTGGTCTGAGCTGTGGGCTGGATGTGGCTCCCTCTTTCTCCAAGAAGCTGCAAAACTTCTGTTTCTTCTTTTTCCCCCCCTTTGCTTTCTCATTTTGGTAACTTCAGACCAGCAGGAAGGCCCAGTTTCATTTGCTCAGTCTGAACCGAAACATTTTTCTGCACAGAAAAGCCCTCAAATCTCTCTTTCCATCCTGATTTTTTTTAAAAACCTG
This sequence comes from Anarhynchus alexandrinus, assembly GCA_008711295.1. NCBI lineage: Eukaryota > Metazoa > Chordata > Aves > Charadriiformes > Charadriidae > Anarhynchus > Anarhynchus alexandrinus. The sequence goes on along the minus strand of VUYV01000057.1, from coordinate 2,348,321 downwards.
TGATGTGGAAGTTTATATATCCTCGAAAAATCCACGTCCCTGTTTCTGAGGGAGCCTAGAGGAAGCGGTTCGGGGGGATATGGCAGCAGCACGGCCCAGCTCTGTTTCGGTAGAAGGGTTGTTTTCTTTGCCCCTAATCTCTTCTGGGTATCGCATTTCCTCTCCATTTCATAAATGAACAAATTTACTGTAATCATTAGAGTTTTATTCCAAAATTAAAGGCAGGCTAATACAAAACTATGCACATATTAACTTTGACTTTGCTTTTGTTAAGTCAGATGTTTCTTAATCAAAACCACATTTTTTTGCAAAGTCTGTTGATTTTAGGCACCTTTAAATAAAAAAAAATAAAGGAAAAAAGAAAAAAAAGTTAACCTTCCATTAATTATTAACCTTTCTTCATCATAAACAACTCCGCTCTAGATCAATGGTGCTGACATTTGCTTTCGCAAATGCAAGTGTTTGTTTCTGTCTTTTTGTAAACAGAGGTAATGCCTTCGTGGCCTTTTCATTTTAGTTGACACTGAGAAATGCACAGGATAAAGACGTGACCCAGAAAGCTCTGGCTGCAGAGTTGGCTCTTTTGGAGAGGCTCAGAGTCCCATGCCAAGGGTGGCTCTGAGGTTCAAGCAGAGCTCCATGGATCAGAGTGCTCGAAATGCAGAAACTTTCTCAGAAATTCATTTGGAAACCCAGATCTGACATTTTGGCCTCTGCAGCCTTCCAGCTGGTGATGCAGAAACGCTGCCGCAGGTTTCAGCCAAGCCCCAGGCGAGCTCAGGACTCGGGACCACGCACTTGGTGGGGCAGGTGCCCTCGCTTCTGCCTGGATGACCACTGCCAAAAAGCAACGGAGCTTGGAGACAAGTTTTGGAGAGGAAAAGGCCACCCTGACTTGCAAGTATGCTGCACCCGGCCAGGCACCGCTCGCTGAGGGCAGTTCAGGTCTCCCCTCCTTCCCATGTACCACCTTTCAGTCCCGTGTGGATGGCTCGGATGCCATCGGAGACTTTAAACAATATTAGATGCCTGGACCATCCGAAAAGATCCCTTATTTTCTCTGGATTTGCAGCTTACATTAGCCTTCCCGTGTATTCGGTCCTGCTGAAAACCTCAGTCGCTTCTGCATCTTTGGGAGCCGTGATGCCTTTGTGAAGTATGACCCCACGCAGAGGCCAGTGCAGAACCCCTCAGACCCGGCTGGCAGGACGCGTATTTCAGCTTGGCAACACGTCAGAAAGCCCTTCCCCAAAGTGGTGGCCCCCGTGGCATCGGGGCTGTTTTGCTCTCCTACTCCGGCAGCACTGAGAGTCCCCAAACAGGACAACCTCCCCCTCGCGTTCGGTATGGCACACCCGCAGGTCCGAAAGCACAGGTTTCTTCTCAGCCCCACATGGTACAAGCACTGTGTTTGCTGGAGCTCCTTTTGCCCGAGTCAGGTCACAGGAAAGGGAAAGCAAAGACTGCAGGGTGAAATGTGTCCTCACACAGGTCAGGTCCAGGAGCGATAGGGACAATGTGGAAATACGGGAAGATGCCAGCACTAAGTGAAGGGTTCCCTTCCCATTCCCCCAAAACCCGGTGCAAAAGCTTTCGGCTGCATGCATTTCACCGCTCTCAAATTTAGGGTTGCACCTGAGGCTGTCGATACCAATCCCACTTCTTCCCACTTTTCCCCAGTATGCCATGCTGGAGCTCTGAGCTGCTCTCCGAAACAAACATCGAAACTGCCAGAGAAAGGGTTTAACAGCCCAGGAGACCTTACCCAGCCATGGCATCCCTGTCTCCGCTTGAACCACAAACTCCACTGGCCACAGGGCTAAAATTAAATTAGTGCTATTCAAATCAGAAAGCAAGATGTACGTTTTCTCTCGTCTTGCAGGTTTGAGTAGTCGCAGCTAAAATAACTGATTTGTTTTGTTGTTTTTCTGGGCTTATTTTAATCCTCATATGGATAAGTTACGAAATTGCGGTAGCACATTTATTGACTCAAAGTATTCATTCAGAAGCTGCGGACCACTGAAACCCACAATTTTACTCGTGAAGCAATGCCTCTCCGAACAGAAGCTTCGGTTCCGTGCTCATAAATACAACAGTAAAGAAAAAAGAAAAGTCTAAATAAGATGGAGAGAGAGGGTTCAATAACAAACCCAGCTCGCTTTTCAAAACAGCCTTATAAAAATGCTGTTCGTACCACAGGTCTCAGCTGGACAATACGAGGAATGTGAGGAATCTCATTTCTAGAGTCCAGCCGTTGGGGAAAAGGCAGTTTTTAAGAAATACCCGATGATACGATCCTGAAAACAGTTATATAAATCACAGCTGACACAGCCCAGAAAACAGCTCCTCTGGAGCTCCGTGGCAAGAGATGTGCACGTATCTGTTGGTGTGTCTCCTACAGGACAGTTTATTCCAAGACCTGAGCGCTTCAGAAATATCTCAAACAACTCTTCAAACCAACACACAAGAGGAAGGTGTTTGTGCCCGAGCTCTTATGTCAGTGGCCTCATTTGGCTGGCGCACCCTAAATGAGAGAAAAACAACATTTTTGTGGTAGCAACTATAACGTATTTACATCAATGTGAAAAATGTTTACTTCTCCTTCCTGAGAGTGTGGCAAGCGTGAACGACCTGCCCATGGTGGCGTAGGACAGCAGTGGTGCTACGAGCAATTTGCGACTTGCTGACGTCGGCAAGCAGTTTGGTTCTGAATCAGCATTTCTAAAATGCTTTATGGACCTGAAAGCCCTTTCTGAAGAGGGGGAAACTGGGAGGCTTGCCCCCAACCCGCACCCTCCTAAAGGATTTAGGAGCTCTCATCTGCTAAGCTGACATGACCCAGTAATGATTTCTCGCCAGGCTTTCCTTTATATTTTTATCTCCCCACTTCATTTTCCTCCTTAGTACACAAAATAGCTGCTTTTCCTCACTTGCTCATCGCCAGGCTCCTGTGGGGCAGCAGCAAGCACCATCCCACCTTCACCAGCACCGCTGACAACCAGCAGAGGACAGAAACTGCAGGAACTCAGCCCAGTTTCCCCCATGGCATTTCCTAACTGGCAGCACCGAGCGGCAGAGCCGTGAAGGTATCCCCTGCCCACGGGGATTCAGCCGCATCTCTAGACTCACCACATCAGCGAGGTATCAAAGGAGACATCCAAAGTGAATCTCCAGACCTGCTGGATGTAAACCTCTGTTCGTTCTGTGCCTGTGAGGCAGAGCAGAGACATGACACAGGAGCTTCCCGAGGATGGATGGGCTAATTAACACACTGGCTGTCTCTGGGGAGCTGGTTGGAAGGAGCTGGCTTAAAAGATGGAGTTTTGATGGGCAGGCGGGGAGTCTGCGCGCTTCTTTGACATGCTGCAGTAGTGATTTTTTAGTGGAAAATGATGACAGCTTTGGAAGCTGAAGGATCAGACCAGGGAAGGGAGAGAGAAGATCTAAAGTAAATTGGGACGGTGTCTGCACGGGCATGCCAGCGCTGCTGGGCACCATGAGGGGAGGCGACCCTTGGAGCTCCACCTCCTTCCTCTAGGAGGGGATGTGCCAGCCATGAAGCCGAGGGTTACACAGGCTACTGGTCCTCCCACTTCTCCCAAACAGGGAAGATGAAATGGCACCAACAGAGACAACAACTGAGCGAGGCAGGATGTTGGGAGACATCCCCGTCACGGGTGGTCTGTGCAGGAGCAGCATCACACCACAGCTCAGCCACTGTCCCCTCCTCAGACCCTGTCCCACACCATCCGTAACCCTGTAACAGGGCAGGGAGCAGAGGCTGCTGATGCCAGCGGACAGATTCCCATTCCCAATGGATTGGGGTCTCACAGGAAAAACCAGCGTGTTCTCCAGAGACGTCTCGTGTCTACCATATGCCACAGACCTGTTCCCTTGCTCCATCATTATCTCTGCGTAGACAGCCTCCACGTCCGCCTTGGTGGTACTCAAGCTCATCCTCTCTCCCCCAAGTCCCCAACCGCAGGACATCAGGGTGTCTCAGCCGGTGCTGCCCCATATCCGCAGCCAGAGTTTGGCCCTGCTAACCCCAGCATCAGTGGCTAAATTCCCCTCGATCAAGTGTTGCCCTAAGTGATTAACCAGACAAACACCACCCTACGGCGGACCAGCTGGACGGGTGACTTGAAAGCAGTTTTGCTCATGACATGCTTGGACTCTGCCTGGTGAGAGCGAAGGGTGAAGCTAAAAACATCATTCACCAGAGAGCACATTTTTGCATTTCAAAGAAAAAACAATTTTACTTGCTAATAAATGATTTGTTTATTTACCCTTTCCTCCCAGAGAATGGTTCCATGGCTGCAAGTCCAGATAACTTATGCTTCTATTTAACTCGCGTGTGACTTTGAGGTCATCCATTCAGGGAAGTGTAGTATTTCTTATGATGGTATGGAACAAAAATAGGCTGGACGCTCGCCAGATGGGAGGTTTGTATCTCCCCGCGCAGAAGACACCCAAGTGGCAGTCTGGCTGGTGGCCACGCGGAGCGGAGAGGTCAGGGGCCATCCATCAGGTTGGGTCCTTTCTGGGTGAGCAGAGCCGAGTAAATAAGTAGTTAAGTCGCCTCCTCCATCCCTGGAATTGGAAAAGCCATTGGGAGTGGTGTTTTTGTGCCGTGCAGCGCAGCACAAACTGTCAGCCAGTTTGTTTTGTTTGCTAATGTAGCCCAACAAGCGACTGGTGGGTAAATTTAATCGGTTTGAGAACACGCAGTTCCTGGATAGGTTTTGAGATATGCCCAATAGTGAACCCGTTGCCCTGGACTGCTTCGAGGGTTGGGGTTTGGGTTTGTTTGCTTCCCCTTTGCTTTGTTTTTAACACAGAGCAGACCTCAGTTATTGTAACAGGAAAACTGAGAGCTCTAGTAAAGTCGTGGTTATGCTGTTGCCAAGTATTTGGGATCCTAGAGTTGCTTTTTTTTTTTTTATTTTAATAAGAAAAACCTCCCTGCTCCCTTTCACAGGTAAACCTGTTAAACACTTTTCAAAGGTCAGTTTTCCTTCCTCTTCCCCTTGTGTGGGAAACACTTGTTTCATGTGTTGGTAATTTTCAGATGAAAACGATAATACCTCGGTGATGTGGAACCGAAGCACCCATATTCATCTTTTCAATAGAAATCAAAAATTTCCTGAGACATTCCAGCCTCTTTAGGAGCTCCAACCATTGCTCAAAGAGAAGACTGCAGTGGTACAGATGCCATCTAATTAATCCTCCTTGCACCTTCGGTGTATAGAGGTTATTAACCTCAACTTAAGATCAGAAAAATGAGAGGGGAGGGAGATGAGTGACAGCTGTAATGAACACATTGCTTCCCTCAGCCAAGGATTACAACTCGTGAACCCCTGGTTCCCAATTCCCTAATTAGTAAACTACACGGCTCCTCCAATGGACCAGAAATGAATATTTCGGAATAAAGCAAAACATTTTCCTTCAGATGTTTGGGTTCCTGCACAGTATCTTGCTACCGAAGGTGATTACGAGCCCTGCGTCTGACACCGTCACCTCTCCTGGTTTTGTTAATGACAAATTCATCTTCAGGGAGGAAATATCTGCTGTCATACCACGTCAGAGGAGGAAGCATTACAGAAATGGAACTATTCAGCAACCTTTGGGGGTTCTGGCTGTGCCGGGGGCTGCTCTTCACGGGCTGATTACGGCTCCCATGCTCAGTTTTATTTGCTGAGCGTTTAGGTCTCGGTGCCAATGGAAACCCAGTTTCATCAACAGCTTTTTCTGGCATGAGAACATAAATTTGATTAAAAATTAATTCAAATCACCTCAGTAAAGTTCTAGAGCTTTGTTTAACTCTAACAAGCGTTCTAGGGAACATGGTTTAGCAGGGGGTTTGGCAGTGTTGGGTTGATGGTTGGACTTGATGATCTTAAAAGTCCCTTCCAACCTAGACGATTCTATGATTCTAAGTGAAAACTAACAATTCTCTGTAGCTGGCATAGTTTTTTTGCATACATTGCATGCAAACAGCATGCCTCGGTATGGGCAATAAACCCCGCTAGGAGAAATCCCAGTGACTCCAAGGCATTGCCCTGTGACACCATTGCATCTCTTCTAATAGTCTAGAAGAACAGATCACAGCGCCATGGAGAAGCCTGAGTGGTTATAGCCATACCCACACCCCTTGAATATTTCCTATCTATGCACTTTTAAATCTCAATCTTTCACGGGCATTTTGGGTTTAACAGAGCGGTTAGCACATTTTCCAGAAGAAAGTTGTTTGTTTCTTTTTTTTTTTTTTTCCCACAGGAAAAGAACCAACATTCTATAAAAATCTACAGGGTTCACAAATTTTGTATCAAAAAGAAATCTCCTCTGCAAAAATTATTTTGCTTTTCCTGAAACGGAAGGGTTGACATTACTCTGACTGGCACATTTCAACTTTCTCTTTCATTTGCAATACAATGATGTAATTTTAAAGATGTGAAAAACACTTCCATTGGTGAAAAAAATCAGTTTATTTTTGTTTTTGAGATTTTCTTCCCCTTTGGAACATGTTTTCTTTCCTGTAATTTCAGAAGATGTTTTCTCTAATTTCAGATTTTTCCATAAATAACAAATCCGATTCCTGTCCTGCTCTATTGCATCCTTTATGCGGGGTCCTCCCAGGAATGGCATGCCTCAAGGATTAAAGAGATGTAATGTTTGTAGAGAGATAAAGATTAAGTTCACTTCGTTCTTAGACCTCATGCCGGCTCCGAGCACAAGGCTGAATTTCACTTTGTATGAGTTATCACAACTGAAACTGCTCTTCGGTGGAAACCACTATGCAACCATCCATTTGCAGTTGTAAAAGTCAATATATTTAAGCCTGCAGTGCATAACAATGACCCCTATGGATCCTCCAACGTTTTTCTTGGATCTGTATAAGCCTGTTTTTAATATATTACTCATCTAAATTGTTCCTGGGACTTGATTATTTGCTGGAGTTAAAATATCCAATCTTAAAAGATTTTTAAACATGTGCACGCTGAATTCCCCACTGCAATAAGCTTCATTTAGCTCAACTAAAACTGCCGTGCCATAAAAAAATGCTTTAAAAAATCTCAAACTAACTGCTCTCCTGGTTGGTGGAAGCTCCCCAGGCAGGATTCCTTAGTGATGATAATCTCTGGTTTTGGCTGGCTCCGTTTGGTCCCTGGAAGAATAAAATCCAGTTTTCACTCACTGAGCTGCATATTGAGGTGAAAACAGAGGGCACAGCCGTCCCCTCTCCCCTGCAGCGCCCTTCCCCATAGTACACGGATACTGGATGTCCCCCAAGGAAAAAAATGTGGCAAGCCAAGCGATCTACAAAACAATATTGATTTATGCTCTGTAGCTGAAAAGCATATGAAATCACCCTCGTTTGCATGCGCAAGTGCTCGTTGCATTCCTTCCAGTCACCGGGGCCATGGAGAGCCCTCCTCGGCATTCAAAGACAAATCGCTGCACGTCCAGCCCAGCGCAGGGTCCGGCCCTTTGTAACCATCAGCTTCTGGGGCAAAGCCTGCTGAATTCAAAAGCCGATCAAAGACCGTTCAGCCTTTGCCTGGTTTGCTTTCGAAGTCCCAGCTCCTTTTCATGATGCTGGTGTGAATTAGGGGCCAGCCTATTGAAGGAGATGAAGTTAGAGGAGAAAAGAACTGGGCCCCCCCCAAAAAAACTCAACAAAAAACACCGCAGAGAGTTCAGTGGGCGACTTTTCCTTCTCCGTTTCTTCCGCAAAGAAGGAGAACTGGGTCATCTTGAAAATAACCCCCTCCTCTCCTTTTCTGTATGGAAGGGCAATTGGGCAGTCATGCGAACAACTGCATAAAGTTCAGCAAAAGGTGGATTTTTTCCCTCCTCCTCCTCTGAATAATCTTCCCTTTTGCTCTGCAGCAATGAATACTAACAGGGTGATTCTGGTGTGTTTTCAGAGGCTCAGGATGGTGTTCAGAGGAAGCGCCAAACATTTCTTTCTAAAACTTGAAGTTCTGCAAATTGTTCGCCTTTGTGACTCTGAAGTCTGGGGGGAAACACCCTAATTTATGTGTCTTTGATTGACTTTTGTGGAAATTCAGAATGTCTTTATCTCAGCCATACAGTCAGATTTCTGTGGTTTTGGCCACAGAGCCTCCCTACAGTTTCAACAACTTGATGTCCAGAATGAATAAATCTGATATGTGCATGCTTTTACAACCCCCTTGTCTTATTCCTCCGGGGAAAAATATCATCTGCCCTATTGTTGACTGCCTGGATTTACCCCCACAACATCCCTCCCATCAACATGTGATTAATCACCCTACTCCAGCAGGCACCTCTCAGGAACTCAAGACCTTTTACAAGCCTTAATTAAGCCTTGCAACATCCCTGTAAAATAGGTTGAAGCTGGGGTTAAATGATTTGCCTGAGGTGGCAGAGCAAATCAGAAGCAGGGATAGAAATAAGAAGGAAAGCTGCTGCTTCTGAAGCACACGCACGGCTCCCAGGATCGATGCAAGATTCCAAAGTCTTGATATTTCTTTTGGGGATAGGATGCTGCAGCCACAAAAGCCATGGCTGCCACGCAGCGAGGCTTCCCCAGCTCTCACCTGCAGCATGAGTTCACCTCGATCCCTTCAGCCTGGGCATACCCTGCGAGCACAGCCTCTCCCCTCACCCGTGGTCCATGTTTGCAGTGCCCTAACCTACTGCTGGTACAACCTCTAACTGCCTGTTAGGGGCAGCTGAGCCCTGCCCCAGAGCTGACTGTCTGTCACCAGCCACCTCCTTCCCATGTGACACCCAAATTGGAGTCAGCCCCTTGACACTTGGCACATCATCAATTCTAGAGAGCGAGTGGGGAATCAGAGCCAGGTGTGAGGATGCCGGGGTCCGGGCATCCCTCTCGCTGCCGCTGCAGTTAGAGGGGAATATATCATCAAGGCGGGTGAATCCAGTGAAGCCTTCTTGCAAAAGTAGCAAAGGGGAGAAAAAATGCAGGATTTTTTTTTTCCATAGNGGACTTGATTATTTGCTGGAGTTAAAATATCCAATCTTAAAAGATTTTTAAACATGTGCACGCTGAATTCCCCACTGCAATAAGCTTCATTTAGCTCAACTAAAACTGCCGTGCCATAAAAAAATGCTTTAAAAAATCTCAAACTAACTGCTCTCCTGGTTGGTGGAAGCTCCCCAGGCAGGATTCCTTAGTGATGATAATCTCTGGTTTTGGCTGGCTCCGTTTGGTCCCTGGAAGAATAAAATTCAGTTTTCACTGAGCTGCATATTGAGGTGAAAACAGAGGGCACAGCCGTCCCCTCTCCCCTGCAGCGCCCTTCCCCATAGTACACGGATACTGGATGTCCCCCAAGGAAAAAAATGTGGCAAGCCAAGCGATCTACAAAACAATATTGATTTATGCTCTGTAGCTGAAAAGCATATGAAATCACCCTCGTTTGCATGCGCAAGTGCTCGTTGCATTCCTTCCAGTCACCGGGGCCATGGAGAGCCCTCCTCGGCATTCAAAGACAAATCGCTGCACGTCCAGCCCAGCGCAGGGTCCGGCCCTTTGTAACCATCAGCTTCTGGGGCAAAGCCTGCTGAATTCAAAAGCCGATCAAAGACCGTTCAGCCTTTGCCTGGTTTGCTTTCGAAGTCCCAGCTCCTTTTCATGATGCTGGTGTGAATTAGGGGCCAGCCTATTGAAGGAGATGAAGTTAGAGGAGAAAAGAACTGGGCCCCCCCAAAAAAAACTCAACAAAAAACACCGCAGAGAGTTCAGTGGGCGACTTTTCCTTCTCCGTTTCTTCCGCAAAGAAGGAGAACTGGGTCATCTTGAAAATAACCCCCTCCTCTCCTTTTCTGTATGGAAGGGCAATTGGGCAGTCATGCGAACAACTGCATAAAGTTCAGCAAAAGGTGGATTTTTTCCCTCCTCCTCCTCTGAATAATCTTCCCTTTTGCTCTGCAGCAATGAATACTAACAGGGTGATTCTGGTGTGTTTTCAGAGGCTCAGGATGGTGTTCAGAGGAAGCGCCAAACATTTCTTTCTAAAACTTGAAGTTCTGCAAATTGTTCGCCTTTGTGACTCTGAAGTCTGGGGGGAAACACCCTAATTTATGTGTCTTTGATTGACTTTTGTGGAAATTCAGAATGTCTTTATCTCAGCCATACAGTCAGATTTCTGTGGTTTTGGCCACAGAGCCTCCCTACAGTTTCAACAACTTGATGTCCAGAATGAATAAATCTGATATGTGCATGCTTTTACAACCCCCTTGTCTTATTCCTCCGGGGAAAAATATCATCTGCCCTATTGTTGACTGCCTGGATTTACCCCCACAACATCCCTCCCATCAACATGTGATTAATCACCCTACTCCAGCAGGCACCTCTCAGGAACTCAAGACCTTTTACAAGCCTTAATTAAGCCTTGCAACATCCCTGTAAAATAGGTTGAAGCTGGGGTTAAATGATTTGCCTGAGGTGGCAGAGCAAATCAGAAGCAGGGATAGAAATAAGAAGGAAAGCTGCTGCTTCTGAAGCACACGCACGGCTCCCAGGATCGATGCAAGATTCCAAAGTCTTGATATTTCTTTTGGGGATAGGATGCTGCAGCCACAAAAGCCATGGCTGCCACGCAGCGAGGCTTCCCCAGCTCTCACCTGCAGCATGAGTTCACCTCGATCCCTTCAGCCTGGGCATACCCTGCGAGCACAGCCTCTCCCCTCACCCGTGGTCCATGTTTGCAGTGCCCTAACCTACTGCTGGTACAACCTCTAACTGCCTGTAAAGGGGCAGCTGAGCCCTGCCCCAGAGCTGACTCTCTGTCACCAGCCACCTCCTTCCCATGTGACACCCAAATTGGAGTCAGCCCCTTGACACTTGGCACATCATCAATTCTAGAGAGCGAGTGGGGAATCAGAGCCAGGTGTGAGGATGCCGGGGTCCGGGCATCCCTCTCGCTGCCGCTGCAGTTAGAGGGGAATATCGCATCAAGGCGGGTGAATCCAGTGAAGCCTTCTGGGAGGCAAAAGTAGCAAAGGGGAGAAAAAATGCAGGATTTTTTTTTTTCCATAGCCTGGGAGCTCCTGTCACCTTGCCAGAGGTCCTTTTGTAGGATCACTTATTTTCTGGAATCAAAAATTAGAGTCTCATGCAGGTGGTGTGCATGTCCGTGTCCTCTCCACTGAGTTATGAAACACAATGTGGGTTTCTGAGATTGGTTGGGTTTTTTTTTTTTCTTCCCAAGAAAAATCTTTGCTTTGTTTTTTCTTAATTTGCCCCAGATTTTCATGGCAGACTCCAACACTAAACAAACAAACCAACAACCCAAAATCAATGTTCTCTCAGCTGGTTTAGTGGTTTCCTCAATGACCCAGCAGCAACAGCAGACTGGCAGGGGTAGGGAGATCTCCCAGTGGTACCCACTAAAGCACGCTCCATTGGGAAGGATAAATACTCACATCTTGGGGAAAACGTCCCTTTTCCTTGGGGAACAGTGTTCCCCTATCCTTCTCTCCACTGCTTGCACAGCTCCTTCAATGTATTCCTAAAGGTCATCCAAGGAGACGTTATTCCTAGAAAGTTCCTCCTCCCCTTACATCTTAAGGGCCTTACATCTCCTCTCACAACCTTTGCCTGACTTGGCACAATATTGAATCAATAAAACATAACCAAATCTATGAGGAAATGATGGTCTGAGGCCCCCGTGTGCGCTCTGCCACTCGGAGGGTGGCCAGGCTGGATGGCAGCTCAGCCATGGGCAGTGTCCTGTGGGAAGGAGCAAGAGCATCAGTCCCATAGAGCATTACTGAAAGCTTTAATGAAACATGAGAAGAAGCAAAGCCAGCAGACCTCCACTTCTGTTTGGCATCTGTCTTATCTATTTTCTTGGGGGCCAGCTCGGATTTTTAGCATTTATGTAAGCTGAGGGGCATCCCAGGGGCATCTTGACAAAGAGATTAATTATTCATAACGAAAATATTACCCGCTGCTGTGAACCCCCTGAGCACACAGGACCTTTCCAGCCTGGTGGCCTGGTCTACCACATGTCCCTGGAGACAGTCCCTGAAGCATGCCAGCTGATGGAGACAGAAGGCTGGTAGAGCTGGTGGCCCCCCGCAGCATCCCCGGGGACACTCTTGCGTGCCTGTCCATGCGGGCTACTCCCAGGAACAGCTTGTCTCCAGGTTTGCTCTGCTCACCCCACGGTATAAACATCTGGGCAAGTGGCATACCGCAGCGCTCAGGCATCTTCGCCTCGAGAGGTCCCCTGGGAGCTGCATCAAAAATACTCCTCTTCCTTCTTGACTTCTGCGCCGCAGTTGTATCAGCCACCCCGTCACACACGCGCTGCGCGCAATCAGCACACGAATCCCGTCGACTCAGACCATCCCTGTCCGATGCTCTCGGTCTGGAAGTAGTTAATCCACAAGGTGCCAGGAAATGGTGCTAAAAATACGCCGCATGGTTCCTCTGTAGAACATGCCATGCCTTACGTACGGCTTTTTTGGTGGGGTTCTTCAGATCAGCCCTTAACAGAACATGGCATTTTTTTCCTGCACCTATTTCGACATCCCAAAGTGAGCCACAGGCAACGGGTGGGTTGCTCCCCCATCCTCTTGCAAGGCCAGCGTTCCCGGCTCCCTCAGCCCTTCTGGCAGGTTTTGCAACATTTGGCTATTTTGAAACCCCAAGATAAATTTCCAGAGCCCGTGTTTACAGCAAAAGGCTTGAAAACACGGATCTTAAACCCCGGAAGACAAATAGACACAACTCTAATTGCAATGTTATTCTAATCCCAACAATTTTAATTAAGTACTTGGGTTCTCCATGGGATGGTGCTTTTCTTTTTTTTTCTGTCTTTCGGAAACGCTCCAGAAACACAAATAGTCTCAACAGTCGGAGATGAAAATGCGAAATCAAAAAGCGTACAGAAAATGCTAATTAAAATGGAACCGAATTGCTGAAAGCTCAGCATTTTCCCTGCCTCGCTCCCCTCTCTGGCTTTCCACGCGGCAACGGGAGCTGGGCAGGCAGCATCCTAGGGCTGAGACTTTGGGAACAGGGATTATTCCTGTTTCAAACACCCAAAGATGTGGGTCAGAAAGTCCCCGCTGCGTGGACCCGATTGCTGGGCTGCGGCCACAGGCTGTAAGGACCCTCGCGTCACCCATTGCCCCAAATCAGCCTTGGTACCGTTGCTGCTGTCAACTGAGTAAAATAGCACTTGCTCCACGAAAAGCAGCCACGAAGCAGTTAATCCCAATTAGTTCAAAACAGCAGATATCATTCTTTATATTTTGGCAGTTCTCGTTTTGAAGGAAAAAATATGTTTGTGTTCTTGGAGTCAGCCTGAACAATAAAATCGGATGCCAATTTTCTGGTCTAAATTAGGTGAAAGACCAGACTTTTTATCATATGTGTGTGTGTGTGTCTGTGTGTGCTGTTCTGTTACATGTTTATTTTACTCCTCTGTGTATTTACCACCAAAATCAGGGGCTGCCCAGAGCATGCCGCAGCGTGGCACCGAAACACGACAGCCCGTTTCAGTTACTCAAGTTGGAAATTGAACCCAGCACCAGGAAAACGCGAGACGCTATCCATTGCAAAAGGAGATATTGCCAAAAGATAAACATAATAAAGTCAGTCATTGTCAGCGTATCAAGCGAAAGCCTTTCCAGGGTGCATGAATAAGGGTTTTAAACTTTTGCACCGGTTGAAGTGTTTTCATGTCCGATTTCAGCGTGTGCTGAAAAACGTCCAAACCCTGGGCTTCAAAGAGGCTAAAATCAAAAGGATTAATGAGTGGTAAAAAAAAAAGGGGGGAAAAAAAACCCCAAAACGCCGAGGCTGGCACATCTTCCACGGGACATTGTCCATTGTGAGCCCAGCGCCGAGGTGCAGGCAGCATTGCCACCCATCAAAGGGGAGGGAAAAGAAAATGCAAGTAAAATAAGCACGATTTCAGCTCCGCTCCACACGCTGTTCCCATCTGCTGAGATCAGCTATAGGAGCCCAACCAGGGGAAAGCCGTGCCATGTCACCACCCCTCTGCCGGGCAGGTCTTGGACCTCGTGGACACCGGCCGGCACGCAGCGTGCCTGGTGACACAGGGCAAACCCCAACCTACGTGATCCACCTGGGAAGGCTCCGATGCCAATACTTTTCTTTCCATGCAAGTGAGCTTTCCATAATCTTGTTTTCATCATTCATTTTCTTCAGATGTCACTAATTTTCAGGACAGGCAAGAGGATGCCAGACTCGCAGTCAGCACAGACGCCGGCACGCAACGGAGAAACTGTTCCTGCAGCGGAGCAGAAGATACAACGCAACCCAGCCAAAACGCGCCTGATTAATCAGCCAAATCAGCCAGCGGCAGCTCTGCTCGCAGCACGGCGCTCCCCATCCAAAATCCCTCCAAGCCCCATCCTCTGGACACCAGTGGAGGCGCACAGTTATGGGGAGAACTTGCTGACATCTGTTTTCTGCTCACTTAACCAGGAGAGCACCTTGGACATTAAATCTCTGACACCCCATTTACCTCCTTCCAATTGTTTTCACAACACTAGAGGGAGACAGGATTCAAATAAGGTCTTTGCAATCAGAAAGCGGTATTTATCAATGACAGAAACCATTCAGAAACGCTCACTGAGCTCAACGCACCCAGGAGAAAGCCAGTGCCACCTCCGAGCACGGCCAGCTACAGCCTGAGCAGACCCTTCACAAAGGGTATTTGATAGTATTTTTTTGTATTTTACTCAAAAAATGCACATAAAACAGATAAAATTTGAGCACAGGCTTAAATTTAAGCACATACTTAAGAGCTTTCTGGCACAAGGGCTCAACTGAGGATTAAGAGCCACACACCATATTAGTTTTAATTGAGCTACTGTCTTCCCATATGTTTTTCCCTGGGGAGATCAGTGGCTGGCTTAGGAGTTCAAGTAACAGCATCAGTGAAAAGAGTATTCGAACAATTGCGGTTGGCAGTTCTCTGAATAATATGAATGTTATAGAGTGTCGGAAAATGTCGTATCATCAATTTTCTGGTTTCCTGCACTCATTGCTTTTGATCTCCACTAAAAGATTTATTGAAAGGTTTTCATTTTTAAGTTAACCTAGTCCAAATTACACCGACAGAGAGCTAGGATTTTTTTTTTTAAAACATACAAAGAGAGATTTTTAAAACTGAGGCTTTTGGTTCCTTCCAGTTTTTATTGTTTGAAGCAAAGAGCTGTTTTGGCAGGTTTATGAGATGGAGTCTGTTTTGCTGACAGACATGCCTGATAGATTGCTTGTTCGTGTTTTATTTTTGGAGCCATTGCCGTGTTATCTGCATTTGAAAAACAATTTACTTTGATTAAAATTTAAATCAAATATATGGAAATATCAGCTTTGCTTACAATCAGATCTTAAATCTATCCTGTCGAGCATCTTTTCCTCATCGCGGGTGAAATGCAATGCAGAAGAAAGTGACTCCTTGCCCTCCAGCAATGCCCACGCTCAGTCATTATTGCTCACAAATGAGGAATATTTCCTCCCCACGAGCCCTGCAATGCCTTGAAAAGTAAATAAGGACACTTTTTGTGCAGCCTGACTAACCTAAACATGCTATTGATAAGGGTAAAATTAAACATTCCTTAAAAAATAAATGTATAGCAGCCAGGACATTTGACTTAGATGATTTCCTGCAGCAGTGAATTTTAGAGTGACCACAGCGTATGTGAAGGATTATTTCCTTTCATTTGTCCTGGGTATTTCATCATTTGTAGCCTTTGAGCTCTGCCTAGGGATCACATTCCAGGAATTTGTTGTTTTCACTAACCTGTGCCACACCATAAGTTTTGGGTGAGTTAGAGAAACAAAACTGAGAACTTTTAGCACCAACACCTCTATGCAAGAGAGCTTGCAAGTCAATGCTCTGCCTTCGCTTTTAAATGATACCATTTGCCACCCTCTGAGGTGTTACAAGCCCACTTTATTCTCTGTTAAAAGAAGGAAAAAAAATGGATCTTTCATTTAAGCTACATGAAATAGAGATGGCTCATGTGTTCCAGAGACCTTCAGTGGCAGTTGTGAAAAAAAAAAAGAAAGAAGCCCGTTTTCCTCCCCTGCTCTTCGCTGTTAGACAGCCCAAACATGTGAATTCATTGAGCCAAGTTCACCCCCGCAAAGTCCATCTGTGACAGCACTGATGAGCTTGGCCTTGCCGATGCTTCTTGAAATAGCCTCCAGACCCAAAATAGCCCTGCGCACTCCACAGCACCGTTTCCTGAGCGCGAATCGCAGGGACGCGGCGGGCAGGGAAATCTGTGGCACCTCGTGACTGAACATCAGATTTGAGGATGGTCCAATTCTCTATAAATACGGCTAAACAAGGCAGAGCATCTGTCCTCAGCTTCTTTGCATTCTTGTTTTCCCTTCCCCTATCTCAGCTGAATTTTCCTACCAGCTTCCTGAAAACACTTCCCGATTTCACACCATAAACATCCTCCACTTTTATTTGACCAACACTTCCTACACTGCAAGGCCTTCCGCACGGCTCCTCCAGAGCTGCTTCTATGTTTCCCCTATCTTTGATATCTCAACAATAAATGAAAAACAACCTTTCCTGTGCTTGGTACTGGTGTGTTTTTGGCTTTTTTTTTCCCTCCCCCCCTCCCACTAAGCGGTGTGTGCAGGCCATTTCACAGCCGGGGTAGCCAACACCCTGCTTTGCAAGAGGTAGCAACGGTGGTGGAAGGACTCATTGCTTCCAAATCAAGGATGGGAGGAACATCACGCTCAGAGGGAGCTGACGTGGTGCTGGGGGTTGCTCCTGTCCTGTGAGGATCCTTCCAGACCCACATCAGTGGAGGCGCATGGGGAACAGGACTTTCCCCTACCAGAAGACAGAAGGTCACAGCCACGCTGGTCTCCACAAGGAGCGCTCCCTCCGAGCCACACACTGGTGTCCTCAGATCACCTCCTCCTCCTCCGCTGGGGAATCCCCAGAGCTCAAGCCAAGGTCAGCTGAAGGCGAGAGATGTTGTTTGCGTTGACTTCAGCAGCCTGGAACAAGGTTTCCTAGAAGAAGAATTTCCTGGAGAGCCAGCGTGGATGGACAGAGAGATGCTTCCTCAGGAGACGTGCTGCTGCCAGCCAGGTAAGGTGCAACATCGTGTAGTCTCTTCCTCATACGGAGAGCTTTAGCCACCAGTGGGGAGACCAACCATGCCATATCATATTATTGCCTTTTTTCAACTTTTTATTTTGCCACTCAGTAACACATGAAGTCCCCAGAACTCCAACCACGTACGACGCTTATTGGAGCCATGAGTGTGCTCAGCCCTAGCAAACAAGAGAAAGGTCATGTCCTCCACTGCAGGCAGCTCGTGAACACCCAGGACCCATTTTATTGGGCTGATGAGCACCAATTGAAGCTAGAAGAGCAGTGTTCAACCATGCTGGAAGTCAGCCTAACACCAGGGTGGTACATAAAGGTTCAGTAGGTGACTCAGCATTTGGGTGCTTGAGCTTTGGTGGCCTGGTAGGAGGATCTGCAGCATCCAGAAAGGGCCTGATTTTTGGAAACGGCATCACATCAGAAGGCTGAAGCACTCCAAACAATTCAGCTCTGATTTAAGGAGAGGTTGTGTAACCACAGCTTCTGCAAAAGTCTTTACAGAGGCATTTTGCCAGTGTGCTTCAGCAGCAGCTTTGGGAAGATCTTCTGACACATGAGAAAGCCGAAGAAATTGCCAGGAAAACTAGGTTGAGGAGCAGCAATGCATATTTATGGACACCCTGCAAACGGGCCATCTTAATTCACCGCGATTGTATCGGAGCCACTGATGGACAAATGCCCTGCTTCTGATGTAAAAATAAGAAAGCGAGGATTAGTCTGAGAACTATTATATTCTGTTTCAGCCACGTTTTATTAGTATCAGATGCAGCCAGGGATATACTACCCTACCTCTGAGTGGCCAAAGATAACATGCAAAGCTTTGCTAGAAAGGATGACTACAAAAGATGAGGGAGCGATGGGGAGGATGCACAGCACCGCGCATGTAACCAGCAGCAGACCTGCACAAAATACCCGTCCCGTTACCTGGTGCCCACAGCCTCTCCCCTCAAGCAGCCGTATTTTTTCCATCCTTCAATTCGTAAGTGACTCTCGTCGTTAGATATCATTTGCCTACACGCAGGGTTGTTTCTTTTAACAAACGTCGGGTAGAAGCTGAGAGCATCCTTTGCTTGTCAGCCCTTTTTGATATCAAATCAGGGAGGCAGCAGCTTCCCTGGTTGTTCACATAACATAACATAGGAAAATGGCAAGGGAAACCTGACTGCTACAGTTGCAGCAGCTCTGCATTTATGATCAGAATCATGGAATCATAGAATGGTTAGAGTTGGAAGGGACCTTCAAGATCATCCAGTTCCAACCCCCCTGCCATGGGCAGGGACACCTCCCACCAGCCCAGGTTGCTCAAAGCCCCATCCAACCTGGCCTTGAACACCTCCAGGGATGGAGCATCCACAGCTTCTCTGGGCAACCTGTGCCAGTGCCTCACCACCACTCGCTTTATTTTACAGCTAAAGCACACCGTTGAGAAGATTTTAAGCCATGAGAGCCCCGGGATGCAGAAAATATACTGGCCGTTTCATTTGTGGCTTTTTTCTTAAAGGGAAAGGACAGAAAAAATGACCTTTTCACAGTGTTCTGTTCAGGCAGGATTTTAATCCACCTTGCATCACTATGAAAAAACTGTTTGGTGACCAGAAAAAGAAATAGCAAAGTGGCTGGTTTCATAGTTCTAATATTTCTGCAGCATTAGAGCATGATAAAGCAAACCTAAGCTGTTCTTGTTTAATGCTTATGAGATAACAGTTACGGAGACATTTTTGTGATGCTTTAGGCGTCAGGACACCTGCCTGCCCAGTGTCCCATCACGTAATTTAAGTGTACACTGCTTAAAGCTGCCAAGCATGCACAGACCATTGCTTGGAAGAGACGTAGCTGGGCGCAGATGATTCCTCCTGTTTAATGCCTCACATTTGGAGCTGAGGAAGGCTGAGCGCCAACTCCACCCTACGCAGGGCCACCGTGCCCCTGGCAGCAGGGAAAAACAAGGTACCACGTAGCATCTGTTTGGCCCGCCATGGTGCTGCAATTTAATTGCCAGCTACCCAATCACTGAGAGACACAGTAAGGGTTTAATAGGATTTATATACTGTAATACTTTGTGTATTGATAATATTTGCATTACGAATTGGTTTGTGTGCAAGCATATATATTACCTATATACTCACATATACATATATTTTATATATATATATATATAGGTACACACACAGATGTGCAGAAGCAACACATTGAAGAACTGAAGGCAAACTTTGTGCAGCTGCAAGCCCCAAACTCAGAAGCATGACAAGAGCATAGAGCAAAGGGAGGTCCTGTCTGGATGGAGCCTGCAAGAAAACCCAGCCAGAACGACAGACCAACCCAGCCAGAACGACAGACCAACCCAGCCAGACAGGGACTTGAAGGCGAACAGGAGCCCACGCTGGATGAACCTTGCCCAGCTCACATCAGCTCCATCCATTTTACATAAGCAAAGAGCTTTCGGGAGGGACGTGTAGAGGGACAGCACAGGACTCGTGTGCATTGAGCACGTTGTCGGGGCAGGAGGCTGCCGAAAGCGGCTCGCCAGGTAACCCGGCCCCACGGGACAGCGGTGATCCGCACCCTCGCAGAGGAGAGGCTGCTCTCAGCTTCCTAGCACCACGCCGAAGACGCCAACAATGCGAAGCTCAGCCTCTAACAGCCTCACAAGCAAAAACAACTCCAAACTCTTTTTTTCCTCCAATAAATTTTTGCTCGTGGCGAGAATCACTGGAGAGTTTAGTTATTTTTTCCAATACACAAAAAGCAACCGTCCAGCCCAATGCCTGTGTAATATCTAGCAAGAACAAAACAAACGAAGGACAAAATTAAAGCTGAACTCCCTCAGGAATGGGCTGCAGGAATCCTTGGGAACAACATGCTGCCACACACGGTACACCAGTAAAGTCCTGCTAATTAAAAAACAATTAACCCCTCCGTGGCGAAATGCTGAAGACAGGACTCCACCTCTCCAGCATCAGGGCTACATTCAGCACACACCATTATCTCAAGAGCTCGTTAAAAACAAGTTATTGGCACTCTGAAATAGGCAAGTGAGACTTTGTCAAGAAAACAGATCTGGGGAGAGTCAACAGACCATGGGTAAAAAAAATAAAAAATCTGCATTTTCCAGCTTGTCCTTTTGGATCAAAGCTTTCCAGGTGGCTGCACGCACCCACTAAGTTCATACCTTGCAAAGCCTCAGAGCCTGCAGTTTATCGCCTCCAGGGTCAGTCAGATGCATCTTCAGCCGATGCTGTCCATCAGAGCTGTCACGGAGTAATGGATGTCCCTGTCCCATAGGTCCTGGGACTCTACCTCAGCTCTGCAGAATAAGGGGGGGGACCATGCTATACCCTGAAACTTGGCAAGCAAGACCAGTAACACCACCAAGAGGCTGAGACCAACAGCAAAGCCACCTTCCTCCTCTGTATGCCATCTCCATTCACCTTCTCCAGATCGTTCACTGCCCTCTTCACCTCTCAGTGAGTTATCAGCTCACACGACAGCCTCCCAAACTGGGCAGACCATTAACACCAATGGGGGTGAGTATCCTCTGGCATCGTTTGGTACAGCAGGTTTTGGTCCTCAGTGCAGGCAGCTCATCCCTGCCTGATGCACCACTGCCCTCGTGTCCTCTCAACACAACCAAGACCACCAGATTGTGCAGACTTGTCCCAGGCCAAGTTATTGGCTCCCCGCAGCTTACTGTCTTATTAAAATAACACCCTTTTGTCATCCAGGCCCTAAACACCTCTCCGGAGCACTTGTTAAAGGCCTGAATACCCGAGGGTTTCTTCAGAGGGAAGAAGAACTCACGCTTCTCACAGGAGCTCGGCCGAGAAGGCTGATAATCATCTCGTGATCACAAATTACTTTTCATAAGGACCATTTATGAGGTAACAGTTGGCATGAGGAAAGCATTTCATTTCGCCAGCAGCTTACTGAAAACGAAACATCGTGAACCCTAAAAAGAAACTGTGAATCAAAGGCTGCATTCTTCTCTCCCACAGTGACCCCTTTGTTTGGGGCTACCCAAAAGTTTCATTACGAAAGTCTGATACAGGAGCCTTATTAAATTGTGATTAAATGACGTGTCCGCGTAGAAGTCTGCTCGTTCCGCTGTTGATGTGGGCTGGCTTTCTTAGACTTTTAAAACATACGGGCTTATGAAATAGCTGTAATATCTTTTCCCATGATTGCTAGGGAACGGAGGGTCTTTGCTCCTGCTCTAGTCGTACCTGGCCTCGCTCCAGAGGATAACATTTTCATTAAAAGTGCATTAGGTGCACAATTCACCATGCAGCCGTTCTGACGAAGCGCCTGATCCAAAGCCCGTTGACCTGGCTCAGAAGCCTTAATGGGCTTTGGTGAACTTTGCTGGCCTCTATAAAAACAGAATCACCCATCACTAGAGTTACTCCGAGCTGCTTTTACCATCAGTTGGATCCAATTTGTTCCCACTGCTTCCCTCTAACTCTTTCTATGTTTCGGGATTTTAAACAACAACAAAAAAAAAAGTAGCACAAGCTGAATCCTGACTCTGGTCAGATAATTGCTGTTGACTTGAGTAGAGCAGCAGGGCTGAGTTTTGGACAGTTGGGACACCTGAGAAAGGGTTAAACAGTAGAAAGTCAAAGCCAATGACCTCCACACCATTTCTGAGTATTAGTTCCGAGCCACCAGTAAGCTTTGCAGCAGTGATGCATCTTTCCCTTCAGATGACTCACTTTAAGTAGTGCCCAGTGATTTACACACAGAAATATGTATTAATAAATACGGAAATGCATAAATGCGTACGTTTTAAGGCCAGGGGAACCGTCACAAATGTTCAGTCTGGCCCTCTGGAGACTGCAGCCTCACCCAGAAACTTCTGCCTGAAATGCGTGGCTTCTGTTTGAGTGAAAGCATCCAAATATCACAATGGAATGCCTTAAAATATTTTCTTCTAAGATTTGTCAGAAGGGATGTCACAAAAACAGAATCCCCCTCTTTCTGCTGCTTCAGAAAGTCTAAGTTAGGACAGGGATGCCAAGAATATTTTCTAATTGTTCTTTTTTTAAATTCAGTACCCCTTATTATGCTGTTTCCACACTCAGAGCTGTGCATAGGGATTTGGGGCAAAGCTGGTTGGAAGCTCCCAGTGCATCCCACACCTTCAGCATTGTCACAGGTAGCCCCACCAGTGTGGATGTCCAGGACCAGCCTGTCTCGCCCAGTCGCACCCATCTATCCCATAGGCCCTCGCAATCAACACGATACTGGAGTAACGTAGCTGATTAACAAAGCCACTGCTTCCCATCATCTACCGCTTCCTCCAGGGAAGAGCAACACTGGGCTCATTCAGCAGATAGTAGATCAAGCTACTCACAAAAGGTGGCAGAGGATGGCCAGAGGGTTGTATGGCAATATGGGGTATTTCTGGGAGATGCTGGCAGCCTTCTGGCTGAGTCAGCAAGAATTCTCCGTGGGGCATGTCTCACGGGCTGGCCTCCTCGCAACCCCGGGACCAGAGGGCTGGATCACAGAGGCACCGTCTCACTTGTCCAGCAAAGGCAATCTAAATCACGCTTTACAAAGTACAAATGCGTGTAAATATTTGTGTAAGATAAGATCGGTGAGCAGCCGAGCAATATTTCAAAGAACTGAGCAAGGGCAAAATACAAATTATATATACTGCTCGAGAAAAATAAAATTAGGAAATCTAGCGATGTGTTTATGTTAGGGTAACATTTGCTCTGGAGTGGGTTTCTGTCAATGGATGTCCTACACATGGAACAGGCAGTGGAAGTACGAGGGCAGGACATGCGAAGAGATTTATCTGAAGATCAGAGCTGAATCTCCTGAGGGACTCCTAATCAAGCCATTCACCAGCCACAGGACATCAAAGGGCTTTTGGGAAAGGTTGACATATGCCGGCACAGACAGCTGATGGCTAGGCTGTATTTTATTCAGAGCAAACACACAGTGAGCATCTCTGAGATAATCAATCTTTTCATATTCAGGAGACAAAGTTTGCTATCTGACGTAGCTGCAATGCTTTCTGACAAGGATACATTCCAGATTTTCTCCTTTTAAATTAATATTTTTGATTAATACTTATAGCCCAAGGTCACAACACCAGGGACACCACCAAAACCCATCCTGAATGGGAGGTTCGGAGAAGTGCCGTACCACCCTACCGCCCTCAGCAGGCGAACGCTGCTGATGCTGACCCGTGATGCTTCGACACAAAAGCAGAATCTGCTTACAGAGAAGGCAGAAAGACCAATTTTAAAAGTCTGCATATTTTTATAGGTAGGAAGCAGGCAGTGCCAGTCTCTGAAATGGCTTAGCCCAGAGGATGAACGACAACTCTCAGCTTTTCATAAAGACCCCCACATTTCCCAGGTATGACCCCACTGCAGTATCAGGTGACTATAAAAAGACACTACATCATTTTATAAAGACTTTGTACACCTCGGTTGCATTTTGCATCACAAACCAGATTCTCAGCATCTTTTAATCACTTTGTCTAACGCTTTAATCTATAGGAGTCAACACAGCTTCTTCTGCCACAGCCACCTACATCTTCTCACCGGGAGCAAAACCACTCAGCCCTCCCCTGCGCCCGGCGTTCAAACCACGCACGGACCGCACAAGGCGGTAGGTAATCACCGTGCAATGACTCGAGCTTTCTAATTGTAGCCATCGGATTTGAAAACATCTGTCTACATGACTTGGGCAATGAATGAGAAGAGTCAACCAAGCAACCCCGCTCCAACCACCAGACAAACAACTGCCTCCCTCACTCCGCAGCCTCACTTTTTTTTTCTCCAGATGCTTTGCATTTCCCCTTTCCTCTGCCAGGTGTTTTTAGCACATCAATGCTAAAAATTTCAGCGTGTTCTCGGATCCCAGCCTGCTTTTAAATAAACTACCACAGATCTGTCTCTCTGGAAGAGGTTTCTTGCCAGAAATATTATCTAATTTGTAAGCATTTTATGATTTTCTAAGAGTTATAAAATACAGTATTAGGAAATAAATGGCCAACGGAAAAGATCCCTTCTGGTAGCCAAAGTGACCATATAATTGATTTTTATGAACAGCATCTGAAGAAATGAGTCACAACCCATATGGCTATTTTGGAATCTAGATATACATCGCGTTTTAAGCCTCTCAGAAGATTTATCCAAGTTTTCCCCATATAATCAATGGTGATTAGACAAGGATATGAATCATTACGATTCTTAAGGCTGAGCACATGTTTGAGGGGTGAAGGATTCACACATTCTTGCTCTATAAATACCCATCCAAGGTTGTCCAGAGCATGAGAAACTCAGATGGCAGAAAGTAAAAAGGTATCGCAGAACCAACTGCAGCCTCATTACAGAACCAAAGGCCTCCTCCCTTAGATGGGTGTAAATATTATTAACTGAGGACATGGTTCAAACTTCAGTTGAAGTCAGACGGAAAAACTTTACCTCTAAGGCAGACTGTGTATCCTCTTTCTCCATGACTTTAACCATTTTCTCATAGCTTGGCCCCAGCCGGTGAGGAGGTTAGGTTACAAATTTGCTCACTCAACTGTGATGCTCTACAAATAACGCCCACACAGTTCACATGTGCACACTCTTCCCATGAACATCTGGGCTTTCCAGTGGTGCGGAAACAGCCCTCCCATGGCCCCACATTTGCACAACCACACACACGCACGCCACACACCTAACACACCTTCACACACCCAAACTTTCTCCTGGGTTCTGCAGGCAGCTCCACAGTTAAAGCCTCTGCTACCTTTTCTCGTGCCAGAGGATTCAAGTTCATTCGGTGTCAACATAGGATTGTTGACAATGACGATCCTGCATCTTCTGAAAGATGCTGAGAGCCCTGTTTGCAATTGCTGAGGACTTTTATTACCGTCTTCCAATTGATCCAACAGTGGTGTTGGGAATTTTGTTTACACTGACAGCAGATCCAACAGGTATAAAACCCTGAGCAACTCAATCCCTGCAAACATGGTTGCTAAATTATATCATCTTTGCATTCCAGCCACAGGTATTGGTCCACAATACCCTTCCTCTGGTCATGGCATGCAGCTCCGGAGCACCTATGCATCACAGAGCACTCCAGTTTTCAAGGACTCCCAGAGAGAGAAATGTCTCCCAGTACAAAACAACCTTCTTGTTACCATGGAAATCTTGCCCAAATAAATATTTTGCAAGTTCATTTGCCATGGAAGTAAAAAGCATAAGGCAGGATTTACGCATGATGCTTCACACACAGTACCTCCAATGCATTTCTTTCCATCCATCAGACTTTTATGCAGCCACCATTTCCAGCAGCCAGCGTAGCTGCCCACAAATACTAGAGATGTTTGGCCTAGATTGTACATTTATAACTTTGATAGACTTTTAGAAGCAGAAGGGACTGTTGTTATAGTCCCATCCAGCTTCCTGTGAAACACAAACCAAACAGTCTCAGCTGATAATTTCTGTATCAAGCCCCATGACTTCTACTTGAACCGGCACCAGGCACACTCCTGACGCGCTACAGCTACTATATTATATAGCTCACAGTTCCTGTGTCCCTCCAGGCAACGCAAAGCAGAGAAGGGAGCTACAGTCCCTTTTGCTGCCTATTCCTCCTGATAAATGAGCGAGCGAACTGAGCACCGGCAGTATTTTTAAAAGCAGTATAGTCTTGGAGGCAAGTAAAGCCTCTGCATTCCTTGGAAGGAGATAGAATCATAGAATCATAGAATAGTCTAGGTTGGAAGAGACCCTTGGGATCATCGAGTCCAACCATCTACCCTACTCTACAAAGTTCTCCCCCACACCATATCCCCCAACACCACATCTAAACGGCTCTTAAACACATCCAGGGATGGTGACCCAACCACCTCCCTGGGCAGCCTATTCTGATGCCCGACCACTCTTTCTGGGAAAAATTCTTTCCTAATGTTCAGTCTAAATCTACCCTGTTGGAGCTTGAAGCCATTCCCTCTTGTTCTGTCATTAATTACCTGTGAGAAGAGACCAGCACCAATCTCTCTACAGTGTCCTTTCAAATAGTTGTAGAGAGTGATGAGGTCCCCCCTCAGCCTCCTCTTCCTCAAACTAAACAGTCCCAGCTCCTTCAACCGATGATCGGGGTGACAGAGAATAGCCCAGGATCCATAATCTGTTACACAGGTTTAACTTCGTAACGCTAGCACACATTCAGATCCCGTTTAAAAGGGAAGCTGAAAGATTAACATCGGCTCCCAGACCAAGCCTGTTGCGATGAAACCCTCGCCTATAGTTCGACAGAGGCACTAACAGAGTCTTTTGTGATGACTGCGCCAAGGGAAGTCTCCAAGACAGCCGAAAACTTTGAGGTTAAAATTTGAAAGGAAGACAAACTTATCCTCATATTCATGTTACAGCACATGATAAACTATTCCAGAGGGGATTCTTACCAGGATGCTGAAAGAAATTTTATGGAGAACTAGAGTCATTCATCTAAAATGAGGATGAAAGCGTAACATATTACCTAGGAGGAAACAAAGAAAGGTAATATTTTGCCCTCAATTTTATTGTGTTTTTAAGGCAATTCAGTCAGATAAAATTTGCGAAGCCATTTCAAGCTGAGAAGGCCTGTACAATAACCAGATCCAGAGGATTGCGATTTAAGGAAATAGTATGCCAGTTGTAGCAAAAGTAGAAGTTTTCATATTTCAGTTATTTCATATTATTATGAACCATACCAAGACTAGCATTCTTCCACCCGGAGATTTCCCAGATTTCCCACCCACATAGAGCCTGAAATCTCTATATAAGGAGTTTTTCCCCACTTCACAGATCAAAGCAATCTTCCCCATGCCGCCAGCTCAGCTAGAAATAGGGCTGACAGCCCTCAAGGTCCAGTTTAGTATCTTTAATCTTGATTTTGGTCCCCCAGTTAACCATTACAGCAACAAGTAGATGCTTTGCATGCCAGTTGTAGCAAAAGTAGCCTAATTACTCTTACTGCTCTTTGCCTAATTGCCTCTGGAGGTAGCAGACATGTTTTTCTGAGCACATACTGGGGGGCATCAAGCTGGTTGGTTCCCCAGTTAGCACAGGTGATTAAATCATCTCTCCAACACAGGTCGGTGCCCTCTGCTGATGTGGGGTTCGGGGGCTTTGTCCCCCCTCACGCGGCAGGAGCCTCCGTGGTGCCGCGGAGCCGTGCTGAAGGCAGCCAAACCCAACCTCGCAGCCCTCGAAACTGCTCCCGCGCCAAGAACAACAGTAAATAACCTGCTCTCAACCAAGGAGCATGAGGGTTTCCAAGCTCAGCTGGGGCCTTTTCCTTTTTTTTTTTTTTTTTT
>VUYV01000057.1:2259554-2320846 GCA_008711295.1 Anarhynchus alexandrinus | reverse complement strand
TTTTTTGCCAGAGAAAAGTCAAAATGCTCTGAGATGCCTTGGAAACATGGTACAGCGAGTGCTGCTGAAGGGGATGTTTGCGAGGAGCCCTGCCATGACCTCAGCTTTAAAAACACTTCAATCAGAAGGACTCAGAAGTCATGCCAATGCCAAATTATCCCCATGCAATACAAGAAAGGAAGCTAATCCCTGCTTCTTGATGATAATTAGCACAATGAGAAACACCTTTCTGATATGATTTAGCTCACAGCCAAAGCCCAAGCTGTCGCAGAAGAAAACTTCTTCGAAGGAGCAGATGATGACAAAGCCTTGAGTGGTGCATTGCACCACACCGGTGGTGTTCAAAGAAACAAACCACCTGGCATTCCTGGCTCATCTGCTGCAGCTGGCCATCATCCATGCCTCACCCCCCGCCACGATCTTGGATGCAGGCAGGAATTTCTTCTTCTTTCCAGTGGCCAGACACACTTGATTTTCTAGCTATTCCACCAAGGAAGTAATCCCCCGGGTGACTATGTGCTACAAGACTCTGCACAGTGACTCAGCCCTTGTGGCTTTTAGTGGGACCGACTTCACAGAAAGATTTTTAGGGGGGGAAAGGTAATATATTCTTAGTGAATGTGGTGGTGAATACATGTCGTAGTGAAACTCCAGGCTGATGCGGTTTTAACTCCCAGGTGACTTTCCATGCACCTACTCTCAGTCCCAGGCCTGAACTGGCTATTTTTAAGAGAAAAGCCATCACAGAAATAAAATTTTCCATATGGATAATTCGGAGTGGTTGACTGGAGTTTTGTCACTGGCACCTACAAGATGACAGGTGATGGTTTCAACCACGGTGCTGCCAAGCAATACTGGGGGGAGGATTACACCCAAACAGAACCACCCCAGACTCAGAGCCTCACTGCTGCTGTTTCTCAAAGGGTTTGAGGCTGAGAAACCAGAGCTCCCTCAGCACCAGTCCTTTCCAGCCATACCCCATGGTGTGGGGCAAGGGAACGGTGCATTTCTACTAGGATGCCTTGATTGCCTCTGACCCATTAAACTGGTAAAGACCAGCAAGACCAGTTGCTTTACAGGGTCCTGGAAAGATATGGGAATGTGGGTTTTTTTACGTGCCCCAGGTGGCAATGCCGCCCTGCATCTCATCAGGGCACAGATGTCACCTGCCTCCAGAGCCAGGACAAGGGATGCATCTTTAGCCCTGCTTTCCCCAGCATAAGCAGTGAGCAGGGTATGCTTGTAAGGAAATTTGGAAACCCTACCAAAAAAAAAAAAGAAAAAGAAAACTGAATTCTGTTCAGAAACAGTTCTCCTCTGGGGGAGATAAGATGAGAAAGAGCAAATCGCTTGTGACAGATGGCAGGGGTGGTGGGGAATGCACTAATGGGAAGCACACACATCCCAGGAGGATGAAAGCAGTATAAAACCTTATAAAAAACCAAGTGCACGTCTCATTGGGCTGCTTCGCTGTGGTTCCTTTTATAAAAGATATATTCATTCAAAGGCAAATCTTGATTTCTGTCATGAGCCCATTATTACACAAGCGCTGTGAATTGGTGTTAAAGATACAGTAAGTCATAAAGAATGTATCCTATATACACCCACATGGATATTGAACCCAGATTTATATAGTTGGCGCTACAGGAAACTAGGCACTCTATATTTACTAAATGTTGGATTCAGCGCATCAGCAGCATAAACTGCAGTGAGCTTAAAAGCAAGGTGCTGACTGCACTGCAGCATGACACCGCAGCCGCACACATTATTTCTGTTTAAAGCCATTGCGGCTGGGTCGAAAGGCGGTATTTTCTTTCTCCCTCTTTCCCAGCCATGCCTAAAATTAGTATTATTACAGGAGTGCTGTATTCCAGCAGAGTGCTGGTGCACAGCTCAGATTTCACTTTCAGGTCCAGCTTTAATCCATTGTCGTCGTGGGGATGCACAGTTTTGATGGAAACTCCTTTCCAAGCCCTCGTGATGGCTGTTCTACCCACTGCCTGGTGATTCCCACCGCTCTACCAGGTGACGCTTTTCATTTTGGCTTTCTTTGCTTTGTATTCTCCACTTCTACACCCTGTTAAAATTAGCGTACCTGCTCAGGAAAAAAACCCAACGCACAAATTACCAGTGCCCGGGCAACTGGGCCTTGCAATGGAGGGGGACACTGACCCAGGTAACTGAATATAAGACCGTACAAAAGATCAGTCATGAGAGCACCTCGGCTCTTTGCGGTCTGTGGGTTCTCATGTAATTCAGGGCAGTGCTTAGGTAAAGGCTTAGCTTTAAGCAACACTTAATCTCATTTACTTAATAAAGTCAAACTACAGGATAAAATTCTCTGAACGGAATAATCCCACCAAACACTGGTGAAAGAGTAGAAGGGGTGGGTAGGACCTCCATAATCTACATAGCCCAATAGCGCACTGCACAGATCCTCCAGCCAGCTCCCGGGGAGTTAACAGAGGACTCGAAGCCACGATAGCCTGGTATTGCATTTGAGTTAAAGACATACAGATATCTAGCTCACATCTGAAAGGTAGTTATCTAGTGCGGACTCCTACCCCAGCATGACACACTGGTTCTGGTATACGGAAGCTGGCAGAGATACCCAGCATTATTCCAGGCACGACCCACCTCCTTAGCAGAGGCAATCTTTTGAGTTTCATTAGAGCACGTGTAGCATAATGTGAATTTATTGTTTGTATCTTGTGACATAAATATATCTAGTACCTGCTCTCAGGATGCACAGGAATCCCGCCAGGCCATTAGATACAAAAATCTATCAAAAAAATACTGTATGGGGAATATTTCATTCCATCCCTCAGCAGTATAAAGTACTGATTTCATTTCTGAGATGCAGCCCGCTGCTGTATTATAAAATAGCACATGCTGGTTTTATGAGAGGGTACAGAGGAAAACATCCAGAACACTTATCAGCTGAAACCACAGGTAGCACATAGGGAAGCAGATTAAGGGAATAACATGTTTTGCGCAGGCAGCCATGCCCCATGCACACATGAAAAGCCCAGGGGACAGTTAACCCTGAGTACAGCTGCGAGGATTTAGTACTACAGACCCACTGAAAGATTTATCTCTAGTTCTCAAACAGGCAGGAGTTTGGTAGGGATTCAAGGAAAACAGTAGTGGGTCCCCCTTCATTTAGCATCCTGAGCAAGTCTGGACGGAAGAGGAATTTCAGCAAGAAGCAGCCACAGGTAGGAGCTACCGGTTACTTGAATGAAGCTCAGGCCACGGGAGGTCAGTAGTAAATCACGCCTGTCACCCCCCATGACATGTGCGGACCAGCCCGGCCAGGGTGCTCAGGACCCCTGAGCTGGCAGCAGGCACCAAAACCAAAAAGCATTTCTAATAATTAGAGCCAGGAGGTGATGGAACCACCTTCCACTATGGGAATTTGGGTTAAGAGAATATAAGTGGGTTTCAAGATGGTTTTTGGTCAATTTATGAGAAAAGATCCAACATGCGGGCTTTTCCAGCAGCTGAGGACAGTGACCCAGGACATCTCTCAATCCAAACGTCGAAACATTTGTGCTACTCGCAGCAAAACATTTTGGGGTGAGATGTTTGCTGGACCAGCTCCAAACTGTTGTCCTAAATAATTTCTGCTATCCCCACAACAACACGTTGCCCTTTCTCGTTACGTCCACGTCTTGCATCTCTGGGTGTGCCTTACCATCGTGAAATCTGACTCTGCCACTTAATTAATACCATAACTGCGCACTGTAACGGCTTGCCCTGTGCTGAGCACCATCCGCACACTCTGAGGCATTTGTTGCTGCGACAAGGGAATACAAAGCTTTACATGCAGGAGATGGAAAAGGTTAAAGTCAATATTTTGGCTGGTGGAAATATTTATGGAAAGAACCCGTGAATTAGTGAGCTGTATTCATTCCACTGACATTTCCTAACTGCGTTAACCTTTTCTATTTCTTATGGTTGGCTCCTGTTTAATATGTTCTAATTATATGAGAACCAGGAAGCAAATGAATGGGTGAGATTAAAGTTAAACAACAGCCATAAATACTGCAGGAGGGATTCTCAGTGCTGAACCTATAGATTTATGCCTCCAAGTTCAATGCCTTGCAGATGAGACACATAAGGCTATCAGACACATGTGCAGAGCTCATAGTTTCTTGCCCACTCACTCATCTGAGGGCAGGATTTGTCCCTTTGATGGCACCGTGTTGATGTTTCATTGCGCATGTAGTAAAGCACGTTAGTTCATTCAAAGAGGGTTCATGCAGGACAAAGAGCTTCTGCAAAAATCACCATTTCCTCTGGTCGTCATACAATGAGAAAGACAGGAAAGGAAAAGGGGATTCAAAAGCCTTCAGTTAATGATGGGCAGATGTTCTCAGCGCCTTCAGCCAACCTTAAGCACCGATCAGGTACTACTGCATGCGCTGTGCGCAGTAATAGCAATTCCATCTAACATCCGAGCAGGCAGTCACTCAGCAGTGATTTACGAGCTCAGCAATATCTGTTACAAAACACACAAGATTGGAATAACTTTCTCCCAGCAAAACGTTACATCACAAGCGAATGCAGACAGTTGCAGAATTCAGATCCACAAGTGGAAGATGTTGGCAATCTGTTCCAGTTCAGCTTGATGCACAGAAACGCCAGATGGCTACTCTGCTGTTCCGCGCCTCCAAAAGTGGATGGAAGAGGTTCAGGTGTGCAAGTTGTCCCTTTTAACAGAATACAGTCGACGCTCGTGAACAAGGGAGGACCAGCAATTTGCTGACACTGTCACAAACTCGCCAGATTAAAGCTAGCTGGAGATGCTGACCTGTGGAGCAATTGCTCCTCTGCTGGAGAATTAGATGTAGCTTCATTGAGAGACACTCAACCATTACCTCCACTTTGGGGTTAAGAATGACAATACCAGCTACACCAGTGGTTACACATGTCCAAGGTGCTTTCAATCTGCAGTGATGATCACTCTGTCACCCATATCTGCATGTCTGCTTCCTTTGACTAGCATGGGATAGTACTTAAGATGCTTACGGGTTGACCAAGAGGTCTAATGAGATTACACGGGCTACTTCTGATCTAGCGGCCTCCTGCCTCACTCACACACAAAGCAGAAATCCATGTAGAGCGACAAGGAAAAAGGGCATCATCTTTTATCTATCTGGCCTGTGTAAATGCGTGTCCTCTCAGCTGTTTGCTCCCCTCTCTATCCGCATTCCATATGAATGCTCAATACACCCAATTGTTGTCTTGTATCACAGCTTCCGATACGATGCAGCATCAAAGGCCTTCATGCATGTGGTTACAATTAAATCTGTGCTTAAGCACTTTGCTGAACCCAGGCGTTCAGTGAACTGCAATTGTTTCTGAGGTAGGGGCCATCTTTTCCTATAAGATGCCTCACACAGTCGGTTTGACCCCGATTGGCCTTCTCTATCCCACTAAAATAAAAATAAATAACTAGGAGTAATAATAATAAATGGTGTCACCCCAGTAAAAGTTTATTTCCTTTGTGTTTCCAAGAACGGTACGCAATCTGCAAGGAGGGATGCTGCTGTCTCCTACCATCAACAATGCCAAAAATAAATAGAAATTAAGTGAAAGAGTCAAGTTTCAGGCAGCACAAATTCAACCACAGCAAATATTTTGTGTGGATGCGGTATAGTTTAGACTCCAACATGTTTCCTTATGGTCTATCTACTTCCTCAAAAAATATCAACCATAATCACTCTACAACAGCCAAACCTAACACAGCATATCAATTCAATAAACATCTCTATTCCGCTATTGCTTAAGGGGCAAAAGGAATCCTAGTAGGTCTGTAAAGGATTTTTTTGACAGCAAACCTCCTGGCTGCTCTGTTAAAAATCACAGTGTTTGCCTTGCATAGCGCTAGCAGAATCTGTTAATAGCCCAGACAGTCTCTGCTTTATTTTCAATAACTCTGCTTCCCTCCCCACACGTCTTTTAAAAAAAAAAGTTATTTAATACAGTGATCTTGGATTTTTTTTTTGTAAATACATACATACAAATATACATGGTGCCTGTGACACCACAGCCCGCGTGCATTAGGCAGCCCCCGTTGCTTTGCGCAGGGAAGAATTTCCCCTTTGACTGGGAGTTTTGTACATTTGGAAAAGCCTCCGACTCTCTCCACAGTTTTCCCATTTGTAAAGCCGGTGTCATTAGAGACTTGAAGTGCTTAATGATTTACCATGCTTTGGGATAAGTAGTGTTACATTAGCACAGGTGCAAATAGCTCCCTAATTATTATTAATTTAATAATACGGTGCTGCTGGTACACACTAATTAGATCCATGTTGTTCTATAGTAGGGGAACAACACTAGAAATCTCCACAGCTGTCAGCTGCTGTCTTCTCCCAATTGCTATGGAAAGCAAACAAACCGTAAAGGCAATTCATAATTATTATAAACACTCCCTAACCTAAACCACGTTGACATTTCTAAATCAGAGTAGCATGCTTGCTCTTGTCTGTGGTGTCAGAAAGGGAACAGAGCCAGCTGAAGAAAGGACAACCAGCTCTTAGATAATTTGAGGGCCAAGCAATTAGTTTGGGTTTAATGAGCTGTTTCAAGATGCAGAAAGTGCTTCCCCCATCGGTCTGACCGACCCGTCCCACCTCTCGCTCCATCATGTTGATCTTAGCTTGAGACAACATTTGGCTTTCCAGTGTTTTCTGGAGTTTTCCTGCAAGGTAAGTGCTGTGCTGTTTGGAAAAGGCTTTGCCATTTCTATCCGTGGGGATTCCCTCCCCCCAGCTAGGAGAAAGGAAGGCGAGATCTAGCTCCCCGTGCCCATTGCTGAGTCCCTCCAGGTTTTCCTCATAAACTCATTCCAAGAACGTGGCTTAAGCTCTTAAGTGATATTCAAAGCCCTCAGCATGAGGTTTATGGCTTTCAACGTCTGCTGAGAATATAGTTATAACTGACAAGTTCCGAGGCAGGTATTTGGATGATCTTCCACAAATACGGCCCTATAAAAAAGATCTCAACCCTGACATTGACCAAGACTTAATTTAAAGTGGTTTAGTAGAAGCAGCTGACTGACAAAAAAAGGTCTACACAGAGAGAAAAGCCCACGGGGCTGAATCTGCAGCCGAATGCCTTTCTAGCAGAACAAGGACACTGTGACTCTCCATTGAACTGTGTATCACTCACTGATTTCAACGGTTTTAATTTAAATTGCCAGTCCTACCGTAGAAGAGAGGAAATCCTTGTTTGCTATTTCTTTTATATTATGGTTTTGTTTAGATTTCATTACAATAATTCTGGTTTTGATTTGTGGTACTTCCTGAATGACTTCTTTGTCTTCTGTGAAAACCCCCAGAGGACGGTCAGAGCTGACAAGCTCAGGGTGTGGGGATGAAGAGGGTCTCCCAGGGGGACCTGCCCGCCCCTGCACATCATGTCCTCAATGGACAGACATGGCTCGTGCGGAGGGATGGATGGGGTGGAGGCTGCCACGGTCAGCCCATGCCAGCCCCAAAATTGGGGTGATTCTATTTGTCACGTCCATCTGGCCAACACCAAAGGGCACTCCAGAGGACTTCTGCAGCATGAGAAAGCAGGGAGGGAACCAGAGCAACATGTCTCAAGAGAAATCAAGCCCAGCAATGGGGAACCCCCCCAGCCATGCAGCACAGAGCATCCCAGCGAGGACTAATGCTCACTCACATACTCCCCAACCTCCTGCAGCCAGAAAACCCAACCTGCAAAAGAAACACAAGCTCAAGTTTAACCTTTTTGGTTAAAGTGTAATTCTGAACCTTGGGAAGTTCCCTATGACATCTAAAAAGGTATTCATAGTCTTCAAACCATCACCGAATTTGGGTGACAGCAAGGGCTGTGCAAGAGTCCTTTTAGATGCAGTGAGCTCTTCAGAAGTCAGACACTTATTTTACCAAGGTGCTCCGAGAAATGCCAAGAAAGAGCAGAGCCCTGTTGCATTAGGAGCAGCAGAGCCTCCCAGCCTCAAATAGCTGATGGTTTTGACCATCAGGGCACGCCAACTGGGAAGCCATTGATGGAAACGTTCACTGGACTAAGGGCAAAAATTGTCACTACTCCTTTAGTACAGCCCCCAAAGGCTCACTCACATCAAGGGCTTGTTGCACTCAACAGCATAAGAAGAGACAGCAGTTTTCACATCCGCTGACTGTTTAAGCAGGACAAAAAGGATATCCACGTTGTTGCAATACAAACACGCAAGGAGCAGCATCATACAAACAGAGGACATATCCCCATGGACACCGTAGCTGGGAGAAACCCACTTGTGCCTTTTTCCAAAGCTCCCTTTTTGTGCTGAGACAACACTATTCCCTCCTCCAGAGTGTTGATATGAAACCAGGCCAAATGAAAAGTGGAACTAATCTGCAGGATTATGTTTTGCCATTGTAAAACACTTGGCAAAAAGGCTGCCCTCATCCTCCAGCCCCTCCAAGCCCCACCGATGCTGAGCAGCTCGGCTGTGCTGATGGACCTTGGCATGGCCATGTTGCTGCCGTGGTCCAGGTGGACACCTTCACCCTCCCGCACGTGCGTTCAGGCTGGGCTCAGACAAACCAGCAGGCGTGGGATGTGCTGTAAAGCTCTCTCGCTCTAAGTAGTCTACAAACAGGAGTCAACCAAGATGACTCTTTAATTGGCCTCTTCCAGTCACCACGCAACCCTTCCATCTACTGCACAGCCACTGCATGTGCACGCTGAAAAGCAAAATAAACTGCTTAATTCTGAAACTTTTACTTTTTTTCTATTGCACTGTGAAGTTTGAAACATCATGTTCAAGACCTCCCACGCACGCAAATTATGCTGAAAAAGACCATTTTTTTCCCCGCAGGCTGGTTCCCACTTTCAACCAAGAAGCTATATAACACGCTTTACCTAGGAAATCGGATATGGTACACTCTTCACACACTTTTACTAAGTCTCCATACAAGCTTTACTAGGTCTTCATACAGGTTTGACTTTCTAGCCAAGACCAGGTGGGAAAGTGCTGCTATTAAAACACTAACAGGAAGCTGTGGGGTCATTCAACATCCCTACCCTCAAATAAAAGCTCCTCTTCCACCGACATGTAGCTGAGGGCTCTTGCTTGTCTTTCCCCAACCACAAAACTGGCCTGGATGTCAATTTGAAACAGAAAATGTATCCAAATGTGATGACAGTCTACTAAAAAATAAAATAACCTTAATGTAGTAAACTCTTTCTAAGTACAAGAACCGCATGGTATAAACACTGCTGGCACTTATAAAGCTTCAGTTGGCTTTAACAGCTTTTTTTCAGCCTAGCATATCCTCAGCAAAGGACATTTTTTATTTCATTGTGATCACGGTGAAACATCTTTCTTTAATGGTGTTATCAAAAATAAAAATCAAATAAAAAAATAAAAAGCATACCTTGCTCTGTATCTTACAACTTTCTTTCAAAAGCTCTCCTTCCCCTGGTACGGTGCCTTTGGGAACCCAACATCTTTGCCCCCAGCCCTTGTATGAGCCAGGGCTTACCTCCAATGATGCGCCAGGTGCTGTCCTGCATCCTGGGAAATGTAGTCTGGAAAACTGAAGCCATGACCAGTGCAGCTCCCGCAAGGCTGGCAGGCATCGGGCAGTGCCTCCAGGTCTCCGAGTGGGCCTAGGGAAAATAAGGGGATTTGTCTGAATCTAAGTTTTTTTCAGGAGCTTATATCCTGTGTACGATGTCTCAAGGCTGACTTTTCTTTATCTGCTATAGGGTGGAGTCCAAGTAAAAAATTTGCACCACCTGGAAATTTTGCTAAGCTTTTTAAGCCTGGCCCTGGTTCAGAAATTGGGATCAAACAAATAAAGTTCAGTCACAATTGGTTGGATTGGAGAATTTAGATCTCCTGGTTTAGCTGGGGATATTTCCCAGCATGACCACGCACACAGAGTCCCTTCATTTCAGTGTTGCATGTCACCTGCTCTTACTGAGCCAAACTAACAAACTTTTTTTTCTTAAAAAAAAAAAAAATCATAAATATGGCAGGAGGAAAATGGAGAAAAAGGATGCTGAGCAACATTCTCCTGTCAGGGACAGATCATTTTGGGGTAGGGTAATTAATCAGCCACAGTCTAAATGGCTTCTGTCTTAAAGGACTTCCTTCTTCTCCTAACGTGTCCTCTGTGGGTCAGAAATGCCAACGTAGTATTATCCTTCTGCCTTTGCATTTGAAATACTAGCTATCATGTTGATGAAACAGACCTTTATTGAACTTCAAAGGCCCATAATTATATATCCTTTCCTTCAGCTTTGATATTTTAATATTCAGCTGGTGAAATTATTATCTATTCTAGCCACAAAGCATTTATTTATTTTGCTTGCTTTATCTCTGTTATTTCTGCAGTGGTAAGAGGCTGAGGAAGAAGCCCCCCTGCTTATTGGCAGCAGCAGAAAGTGGGAATTGAATGTACCAGGACTTTTATCTCCAGCAGCTGAAGAACGAAACGTTTGAACTCCTTCTCGAGCCCTAACGGGACTGAGAAACCTCTCCCCCCAGCCAGTTCCTCTCATTTATGCTTTTTAAGAGCCAGCCAATTTTCCTTATATAGGTTTCCCTGTGCCATAAGGGAGCACAGGAGAGTCAAGAAGACACCATTCAGTACTAACGAGGGTATGAATTTTTCATCTGAAAAGGGCACTCTGTTTTTGGAAGCTGCAAAAAAAAAAACCCTTCACTGGTGTTTGCTCAGCCCCAACCTCACCAGGGTGGCTGTATGTGCAACAGGGGCAGAAATATTTTATGTATACATCCAGCCCATCGAGCAGCAAACATAAATACACACAGGTAGAGCACAGCTCCCCTCGCCGGCTGACAAAACAAGGTGGTGTTTCACGGCTCTGCATCTCCCACGAGAGAAAGCCCCCATGAACGGTTGGTGCCCTTCCTCCAGGGAGTTTCAGCAACAGCACTGAGCTGCAAAATTGAGAGCAAAACCTGGATTTTCCAAGCTCAACCCACAGGCCTGGCCCAAACCATCGACTGAACTATGTGAAAAGTGCATTTACATCACCAAGAGATTTCAAAACAGGGTGACCCCCCCCCCATTTTCACAGTATCTCTGTATCTCAGTGAAACAGAGCTGTAGTGAGGAGGTGCTGGAAATCACATCGGAATGATGTTATTGAGATATTAAAGTGTGATTTCTAAAATAAATCCCCTCAGATACGCCTGGACCTTTCTCCTGGAGAAACAGGCTGATGGTTGATCCTGTGCAGGCATTTCTCAAGAGGAGTCACAAGCCCTCTCTCTCTCTCTGTTGGGTCATTTCCAAATAATCCTGAAATCAAACCTGTGTTAGATGAGCCCAATATCAGCATATGGCTTTCATCAGATGATTTCGAAGCCCTTTAGGGACGTGACTTAATTGCACTTCACAGCAGCCCCTGATGGGCTTCAGCAGTCTTTGCTCTGCCTTTTTGAGCTGGAAACTGAGGAAAAGGGTCTATGTCACCTTTCCAAACTTGCAAAGCGAAGCAGCAGAAGTGCAGAATTACCGTTGAGAGGTCTGAGCTCCTTGTCTCATGCTTCCTCAGACGGGCTTCCCAAAATCCAGCTCCCTTATGAAAGTATTTCCTCACAAGGGGCAAAAAAAAAAAAAAAAAGCGCAAGCCAGCTGGAGAAGGACATTAATGCTAAAATGCTCTATAAAATTGTGATCCTCCACTTAAAAAAACATTTGAAATGATCAGTTCTCACCATGGGCTTTCCCAGCATTAAAACTGAAGAAGCTCTTGCTGCAACATATGGGATGGATGTCCAGACCAGAAACCCATCTCATTCAGCCCTGGGAGTCCAACCCGATGATATGGGGGAGGAATTAAAGAAGTGGGTGGAAGTCTGTAGGAGAGGTGCACGGTTTCCACACGTGGCCTCGCATGAGCTCGGCAGGTGGCTGAGTTTGTCGCCTCCAGACACCTCCTGTGTCGGGGCCTGCCAGGAAATGCTGGTAAAAGGCATTTAAAAGGCAACGTGGACATATTCCCTTCCAACCTAGCAGTGCTGTTATGCCCACACAGGGACCTTTCCAGAAGCGAAGGCAAAAGGGCGGAAGGCACGCAGCTGCTAGTGCCACCTCCCCGAGCAGCAGGCAGGGCTCGCTGCGCACAGCCCGGTGACGAGAGCCATCCGAGCCCAAACTACTTCTCCGTGGAGCAGTGCGAGGCCCAGACCTCGTCCTCGCTCCTTCAAACACCCCCAAGTACCTCTGTTGATGTTTACCTTGCGTTTCCCAGCAATGCAGCCACTGGCAAGCGTATTCCTGGTAGGCTGGAGGAGCCCGCCGTCTGTTTGCAGGGTTGTTTATCTCCTTACGTGGGCCATCAGGAAAGCTATGATTCTGTTTACATCGCGGTCAGTGTTGCCGTATTCCCGAAACGTTAATGTCTGGAAAAAAAAAAACCAACAAACAAAACAGTGAAGCACTGTCTGGGAGAATGGGACCATTACTGGAAGCAGAGAGGTGACCGGGAGCCAAAGCACCTCTCCGTTGAGCAATGGCTCGGCTTGGTTCTCCAGCTCACAGTCCGCTGAAGGATGCTCAGCACAGGAAAGACACAAAAGCCTCTGAAAGTCAAATTGGGTATGTATTTATTTACCAGGAAATTTGGGAAGAAGGAACGGGGGAACCTCATACACTACATTCTTTTAGCAAATGAAAGAGTTCGGGGTTTAGGTTTTAGTAGTACTAGAAAATCTTGGGGGGGGGGAGGATGTATTAGCAAATTTTCATACAAAAATGACTTTGTATTTGGAAATGTTGACGCCTGACTTTCAGCCCCTGAAAAGATGCAAAGGAAATGGAAATCTAAACGAGTAGCATATGCCATCCCCTCGGCTCCACCAACGAAAATATTTGGCTTCCACTTGCAGCTACCCCAATCAAAAAGAAGTTTGGGTTGCAGGAATGTAAGTCGAAGTGAATGTTAAATTTACATTAGACATTTGTTAATTAGCCAGCAAATGAATCACCCCCACGGACTGGCACAGTCCATGCAATTTAAAGCAAACACTGTTGTGTCAAGTTAAACTGTTGCCCTGGAGTTGACTAAGCAGAAACATTCCAAAAAGTAATTATTAATAAGATTTTCTTCTATTATTAAAAACATCAAGATTAAAATACCTCGGTGGATATTTACAGGCAGGGAAGTAGGGGAGAGACTCAGTAGGTGTTTATTAAATCCATTTCCACATATATATCCACCCTTCGCGTGCTCTCCACTTCCCTGCAAGCAAAAGCCCTCTTGTACCTGGTGTCTATCCCTGTGGGTACCCCGTGGGTTATTACACCCTGGCCAGCATGATTTGTTGGCTTAATCAATATTCTGGTTAAACAACAATTTCTTTTAGCAGGAAGGAACTCTGTCACCCTTCTCGGTGTGTTGTGCCAACACATTAAGGGACCAAAATATTTTCCTGGGGTGTTGAAGGTACATTCCTGAGACAGTGCCCCAGTGGGGACTGGAGTAGCTCTCGGAGCTGGAGGGGCTGTAGTGTGCACAGTCTTGGCTAGTGAGCCTTCCTCTTCCCCCTGAAGTTGCTGACACCTTAGAAAAGGCTTTGGTAGATGTAGGATTAAGGAATCACTGTGGCCTCAGTTCCTGATCCCACATGGTTTCTCCGCTGGGTTTTCTCCCCAAACGAACGGCCAAACAACCCACACAAAGCTATTGGGGAGCTGGCTTTACTATTGACACGGAGACCCTGGTAAACTTTCCTGTACACTAACATCTGAAACTCAAGTGCCCCAAGACCTTCAGCAAAGGATATCATTATTTTTTTCACTTCCTTTGAGCTTAGGCCAAAAGCCAAAGTCATAAATAGAAACAGTTATTCTGGGCTCAATATCACCTTTTGTGCAATGACAAAAATAATGTGTTGTTGAACTCTTTGGCATGACTGCCCAAGCATGTGACAAGAAGCTAATTACTTTTGAAGCCAAATTCACTCAAGAAAACAAGAATCCAACTCATAGCAACTCATATTTTGCCAATTTTGCTGCTCCAAATGTGTATTTTCTTTCTGTTTTCCTCTCTCTCATGACATCCTTTCCTTCTTTTTTAAATACTAACGCACAGTTTGCAGCTGAACTTGCAGCCAGTCTCTGCTGTCCTTCTCTCAGCCTTGCTCAGCCCGTGTGATAACCAAATCCTTCCTGCAGAGCTGAACTCTTTTTCCACCGTCGCACAGTACATTAATTCACTCAACACATTTGTTTGCAGCTGTCTTCCATCACCAACCCCACACCCGGCTGGCTTCTCACCGGAGAGGGAAAACTTAATTTTCCAGTAATGAAGGTATAAAGCAGGTAATTTTTTGTCCTTTGCTCCCCAGAAAAGTTTGCTTTATTTTACTGGGGAAACAAAAAAATACAATAAAATGCTTGGGCTGCTCGTTTTGGTCTTACGGTAGGTGCCTCTTCAGAGAAGGAACAGCTTTTAGATTTTTAAGCAAGATTAGTCAAATCCAACAGTGTCTTCTTAACACAAGCTGCTCATTCCTATATGTGTGTATTTCTCCTAAGGTGGGCACAGCTACTGATTTGTCATGAATGATCGTATTAGTGGCTTCTTCCATTGCTCCCCCCAAACCATACTTTCACCTATAAATGTTAAAGCAAAAAAAAAAAAAAAAACAAAAAAAAAAACCCCAAAAACCAACTCAACAAGTGAAGAAACAACCAAATCTCATAGTCAGAGGTTTGCAAGAAGATTTGCTTTAAGTGATGTCCCCAAGACTGAGACTGCAAACACAGCACGGGGTTGAAATTTACTCTGCACCTGATATTTGGGAGGCATTTTCCTCTTCTCTCCCTCACTCTTCAGCCCTTGCTTCTAATGTCAAAGACAGGCAGTAGCTTTGAAGCTTTTCCAAATGAAAATGCCAGAAAAGTCCTGGTTTTCCAGTCAGCCTGCCAACTCCAGCAATCATTAATTTTATGTGCTAATTTTAAAGTTGATTGTTTTTGTGTCTTTGACTTCAAAGGCAACTCCAGTGAAAAACCTAAAATATATTTTAAAAGGTAGAAAATAATTTTGTTTAAATGTCTTTTCTTGCAAAAAAATCCATTATTTTTATTTTAAGGAACACAGATTTCCTCCCTATAGCCTGCCTAAACGCTGCTGAAGATTTTCATGCCAAATATTTGCTTTATTCCGAAGAAGTCTTTAAAAAAATTAAAAGAGTTAAATAAATCAGACTAAAAGTGTTTTCATTTGTTCCACCGGTGGCACTGTGGATTTTATTAGTGAAGTGTGCGTGTAACATATGTGCAGAGCAATTATGTTTTTCAGTTACAAAACACTATTCATTAGATTAAATAAAATGACAGAGATTTTGGTCTGGTTCTGCCCTCAGATATTACACAGTCACTTGACTGGAGTACAGTTTTGACTGTTTTCCCAGCTCATCAGCACATTAAAACCAGCTGCGGGTCTCGATAAATTGTTTCAGCAGAACCCACTGAAAATATCTGTATTTTCCTCCCTCCCAGCCCAACAAATGAAACTTGGAGGTCATTATGGTAGTTTTAATTATGATTTGGTAGGGATGTCCTTCACTGAAATCCGTAGTTCATAAACAACATGCTTCTTCTGTCATATTAGATTTCTTTATTTCAATTGTAAAGTCACAAACCCATGTGCTTTCCATTTTAGCTCCTGGACCCCCTGCTAAACTTATACACATGAAGGAGTGGTAGCAAAGGGAGAGCAGCAGCCAGGAGTGTCCACAGCCTTATTCCTGCTCGTGAAAAGATGTTTACTGATCCTGCAAACAACAAAAAGAGGGGGAAAAAAGAAGAAAAAGGAAAAACAACAAAAAAACCCAAACCAGAACTCAGCAGACTGGGAGGAAAATCAGGCTGGTGTCAATGCGGGTGCAAAGAGAGAGCTCCGGAGCGATAGGGGTTTGTAAATGTATAAGAACCGCATGAGCTGCGAGTCTCATACATGGCTTTAAAGTGAATCCAGCTGCCAGCGCCTGGCTCCCGCCGCCTCGCAGCAGAAGCTCTGGGACACGCCAGAGAAAAGTTCCCCAGCGCTGCAAACAATTACCCTGGGTTTGTTTTTTTTTTTTATTTGTTCCATTTTATGGCAGTCCTTAGGCTACAGGAGAGAAAAGAGAAATTTGAAGGGAAATAGGAACAAAATATTTAAGAAGGGCTTCGCTTGGGTTTAGTTTGGTCTCGACTGGGTTAAATCCAAGAACAGTTCCCATATACCACTCCCGCATCTCACTACTAGGGAAATTTTAAGTCCCTCCTCAACCTGCAGTAGCCTTTAGGCTGTATTTTTACAGGGCCCTTAAGCGTGTGCTTAATTTTAAGCACCTGATTCATTCTATCGACTACAGGCGCTGCCTACCAGTGGGGGATGCAAAATGTAGATAAACACTGATTTTACTTAATTCAGTAACTCTCAAATAATTCAGGGCCCGTAATATAAAGCTGTCATTATCCCAGTTTGTTGTTTCTGCCACACGGAATATGTTTCAGTGTCCTGGACATAACCAACCAGTGAAAGTGCTGCTGAGATAGGCCCTTCCAATGAGGGGAACGCTGGAAAAACATATTGACAAACAATTGTCTGGAACAAAGCCCCAAGCATTCCCTTTGACGATGTGTTTATAAGATAGATTTTGGCTGGAAAAGGGATATTTTGGGCAGGCATGAGGCATATTTGTGAAAGAAAAGTTCCTGGGGAAACCTGAGAAGGTGGTTTTGCACTGAAGAGTTCACACAGTTGGCGTGACCTCACACCGATTCCCTTATAGCTTCACATAAACACTTTAATTATTTCATCAGAGCCTGGAAACAGTATAAC
Organism: Anarhynchus alexandrinus; assembly: GCA_008711295.1. Taxonomy (NCBI): domain Eukaryota; kingdom Metazoa; phylum Chordata; class Aves; order Charadriiformes; family Charadriidae; genus Anarhynchus; species Anarhynchus alexandrinus. Next base: position 2,303,989 of record VUYV01000057.1, on the reverse strand, counting down.
GAGGGAGACATTTGTTTCTGCCCCACCATGAAACGTCGCTTGTGATAACGAATTTCGTGTTTGTCAGATGAAGAGTTTACGAGACCAAATCTAAGTTTGGGAAATATCACAAAATGTCATACTTCTCAGAGAGCAAACAAGTTCGCAAAAACCGTAGCCAGAAACAACCCAAAGTAGTGGAAATTCCAGCTGAAAATGTTAGCCTGGTTCCCTGCCTTTTGTTGACAGTAGGATTTTGGAAAAGAACAATTAGTGTAATAGGTTCTGGGAGCTACTGAGCCAGAAACTGAGAAAAATGGAAACCAAGAGAAACAGCTGAAATATCTTCTCATTCTCATTTAGATTGCGGTTAGAGCAGCTGAATGGCTGTTTTTTCTGGTCCACTTGTGTAATACTGAAAACTGGGGAGGGGAGGAATTGTCCCAAGTCGACCTCATGGAACAAAGGGGAAAAACCGTGGGACAAAAAGAAAAAGGAAAAAAAAAAAAGTTTTTCTTTGGAGAACTGAGAAGCGTGCAGCATTTGCTGTTGGGACGGATCGATGGCTTTGCTCAGCCCCAAAATTAGATTATTTATTTTCTTTACAGACTATTTTTAGAGGGGAGGAGGGAGAGATATGCTCAGTTGTATAAGGAAAATTGAAAGATATTCCAGGAAAAAAAAACAAACCCCAACTTTGGATTGAAAAGTAGAATTTTTCAGAGGACATTTTAAAAAGATGTTTCAAATAACAAAAAGAGAAAGCTTTCTGATTCAAACTTGTTGAAATATTGCCTTTTCTTTTTTTCTTTTTTCTTGGCAATTCTGTTTTCATGGGGAAAAAATGAAGGCATTTGACATAAGTTTGCAAAACAACCAAATCAACTTATTTTGAAAGGAAGAAGAGAAAAAGCACTGTACCGTGCCCAGGGTGGGTGGTGGGGCCTGAGCATACCGTGGCAGAGCCCCTCTGTCCCACATAGCCCAGCATGGGTCCTGCCCTGGGGCAGAGCTTTCCTGGAGCTGGGAGCAGGACCAAAGCGCAGAGACGCTCTTCCACCTGCAAATATGGGATCTAAGGGCTGTGAAGTCCCTGTGCCAGCGGCAGCACAATGCCAGCACAAGGCAGAAGAAAGCAAACACTCATGGGGCACCACAGGTGAAGAGAAATGTAGGATTTGCAGGGTGGGGATGAGACCTGAGTGAGATCAGTCATCAGATCCCTCCAAAGAGCCAGGAGAGGAAAGGCAGACATGAACCGATTCCAGCAAGCCAGGTGCTGGTGCCACGAAGCCAAGCAATGACGACATCTGCCTTTCGAAGCACGGAGATTTGTTACCTGCCAAGTTGCTGGATGCCTGCAGTCCTGTTCCAGGGGCCCAGGCATGATATTTAGACTATAAAACCCTTCCAGACCATCGGCACTCCAAGGGTATTACTCAAAAAGTGGTTTGGGATGTGCTATATCTTTCTAGTATTGGGTTCCGATAGGACAGGATTTTCCCGTTGTGGGGACAGGTGTCCGAAAGACATCATTAGCTCTAAAGCATCGGTAGATGGGGAGTGTTGAGCTGATGGATCGGTGTCAACAGGAGGTTTCCCAGGATGGAGACCTGCAAGGGGCAGCATTTAGCTTTCGGTGTTTAATCTAAACTAGTTGTAATCAACGTCCATGAGCGTAGGGTCCGGTCAAGAAGGATTCACAGTCTGAGTCCTTGATGCTCTCATCCCTCGGGAGCTCAGCTTAGCACAGGGCTGCACTCCCATGGCCCCAGAGAAAGGCTGGGAGCACTGTAGGGGTGTTCATTCTCCCCACATGTCATCCTGGTTGCTTTTTACAACGTCCTCCAAGGTGATGCCCCTATGCCTCAGCGGGCATTACTGCATCCTGAGCCCTTTAAACCCATTCCAGTGCAGAAGCAGGAAGATATTCCTCCTTTTTTTCCCAGCCGGTGTTGTGTGTGCAGGGAAGTTTCTTAGCCGGCGTGGTCTTCAATGCAATGCTGTGTTGCAAGTTGTGGATGCTGGTAAAAATGCCTCGTTGCTTAAAGTCCATGATTAGCAGGTTTTTGTTGTGAAAGGCAGAAGGAATAAGCTTGCATAGTACAATGATATATCTTACGATAGAACAGTATCTCTATAGATATACATATTTGGGGTTAAATTACCCTTTTTTTTATAATTTCTACTGCTGGGGATTTTAAGGGTGCAGCATACACCTTTCTCAGGCCCAGATATCAGAACCAAGCCCTTACTACCCTCCAGCTTTAAAAAAAAAACCCTCAGAAATCCTAAATATGGTGACCACGAGCAAGGCCCACGTCTCCAGCCCACTACACTGCATCACAGCTGCCGTGTGTGGTCCTGCACAAAGCCAAAAGCCGCTCCATGTGGGTTTGCTTTTCCACCTGCCCTGGGGAGACCCACTCGTTGGTACCTTAGTTGTAGGGCTGAGACTCCCCTATGTCCTGAGAGACTTTTGTACACAGACCCCGTGGGTTTTCATTGCAGCTGGTAACTTGGTGTTGGACAGCTAGAGGAGTTTAAGAGCTTAATTCCAAGGAAAACCGGTGGTACCTAAATTCCCTTGAAAAACTGAACTTGCTCGACCAAATTCAAAAAGTCCCATTGGTACATTTTTGAACAAGCAGAAAGAGTTATTTACACCAATGATGTGGGCAATGCTGGAAAGAACCCTACAGGGGAGAGCAGAGTCCTCCCCTCTGCAGAAACTCCAGCTGACTTTGAGGGCACTAAAAATATCTTTTGTGGCAAGAGGAGAGGAATCCAGATATGATCTTCCCCTAATCCTTCACTCCTGACTAAAAGGCGTAATATCGTGTTTCCAAATGGCGATTCCCCCTTGAGCTGCTAAAATTGTCTCGGATAACAGTGTTAGCAAAGGTCCGTAGATAACACAAGGGACATGAGGGACGTACCAGTGGGGCCACCCCTCCTTGCAGCTGCTCCTGTCCCCTGATCCGGGCCGTCTGCTCTCTGGGCTTGGGACACCTGTAACTTCAGCCCTCGATGCTGAAATGGGGGTTTCTTCAAGGAGGGACTTTTCACAGTGGAGAAGTGCCAAACCAAGACCTTCACAGCACTATCGAACAGAGAATTCAGACACTTTCTGGTTCTCACGGTGGGGTTAGACACAGCTGTGCTCGGACCGGATCTTGGGCCAAGGACTTTAAAGCTATTTAGATACTTTGGCCTTCCTGTATCTTTGAAAAGGTTGTCAAGGCATTCTGTAAAACAGCTGAAAAGATTTATTAAATTCTGCAGAAAGCTCCAGAATTTCAAACAGGCTATTTTGTGTGTATTAAATGGTATTGTCACTGAGTTCCCCCGCGCTTGATCACGGCTGACGGCACTAAGCCCTAACATGAGGAGATGCATTTACAGGGTGCACTGAAATCCTCCGTTGGGGTATCCATTGCCAATTCAGTTGTACATCTATTCCTTGTTGACTAAGTCCTAAGACACACACCCCAGCCAACCATCCTGATCACCCAGGTGTCTTACGAGGTCATCATTTAACAATTGCGACGTCCTAGTTTGGTGAAGCCCAAATGGAGGCAAAGTCACACACTCAGGACCAAGTTTCTTCTTTCATTTGAAGGAGGGAGAAGCACAGAGCTGAGAAATTGCAGGTGTCTTCCAAAAACAAGCAGTGGCGGTGGAAGAGGCAGGGAAGGGGTACATGGATTGAGGAGTAAGGTCTGAGGGTTGTTCCCACTCCCTGCTTCAATGCAGTGCTGGGAACAGCTGGTGCCATGCTTGGGAATTTCACCCTCGGAGCAGCTTCACACCCACTCTCCCCAGCTGTGCGGAAGTCCACATAAGGACCCCCAGGTGGTGCAGAGCTAGATATGCCAAACCAGGAAATGTCCCAAATGCTTGGCTAGATGTTCTCCATTATATTTGCCCCACCTCACCGCTGCGGCATCTGTGCGCTTTGGCAGCAGAGAAGCAAGTTGTGCCAAGGTGCTGTGAACCACCAGCCTTCTGCGGCCTCATTTCCACAGACAGGAGACATATCTTCACTCCAGCTCTTGGAAGACCAAAAGCAGATGAGGCCAAAGCCTGAAGGTGTGAAATATATACACGGAGTTGCCCCTGCTTCAACAGGAATTGAACGCAGATTCATACAACCGTGAAAGATGGGAATCTAAGTTTCATGGATAGCTTGAGAGCCAGGGCTATAAACCAAAATTAAGCATTAAATGTTCTTAACAAAGGCAATCTGGGCTCTCTGTGTTCTGTTTTTGTTATGTTTTCCCCCTGTTTTATGCTGCTTTAACCTTCAGTTGTTGCTGTTGGAATCCTTTTTGCGCTGTTCCACTTGTCATTCTTCTTATTTTTATTAGAGACACTTTGGCAGAAGACTTATCAAAATGCGCTGAGCTTGTCAACAAACGTCATTAGCAACGAGTTGAGGCAGACAGTGTAAGCAGAGAAAGGGCATGGGAAAATATGCAATATTAAATAATTTTATATGTCGAAGAAATGCAGCAGAATAATAATGGCAAAGGCCTTGCTGTAAATTACTTGTGCTGTTATAGAAGTAAGTTCCCACTGTTAAGTGATTTCTAGCCAGGCTTCAAAAGGTCCGTGCAGGGGGCCAGATGCTCTTCTGGAAGCAAATGGCATAGCTTCATGAGAATCAAGGGCCTGGCCACTCTGCGTGCAATGTAATCAGGTTGAGACACGCTACTCTCCACATCGGATAACTTTAAAATCTCACATGACAAACTAAGGACTAGATCTCCAGCTCTGGAAATCAAAATCAGCCCACTGGCAGCACTGCAGCTGTACCAGTCTATACCGGAATCATGCTTTCTTCTGGGCTAATATTACACACCGGTATATGCAAGTGGCCCGCACATTCGGCGTCGTGCTGGGGTCCGATCGCAACCTGCCAAGCTGTTCGTTACAGGGCTAAAAAAGCTGTCCCTCTCTCAATCCCCTGCTTTGAAGTTCCCTCAAAGACTTTTGCTTACTTAAGCTCATGCAAGAGAAGGTGAAGTCTGACCCCACCATCCACTGGTGGTGTCCACTTTCATAAGGGTATGAGAAGAAAAATAAATCACAGCAAAATGAACGTAAGCGAAGCCTTACGGTGTGCTTACCTAATTAGGTGTAAGGTTATATCGCAGGTTGCACCAGGCTGTACAAGAAGGGTTGAAATTCAGTAGGCTTAGGTTAAACAAAATAAATCATAAGGTCAATGGTAAGGTGAAAACAGAAAGGCATCCCACCCACCCACCACAGTACATCAGCAGCAAGCAAGAAAGTGCACTCTTGGTATCCCAAAGGCCAAGGAAGACACATGAGCCCATAAGATTTAGTCCCTTTGGCTGCAATTGCTGATTACAGCTCTTTGGAGATCAGCTTCTGATAAGTAAATAGGTCAGCCTGCTCCTGGCCAAGGCCAGTGGTCAACTGGTATTATTTAACCTCATGTGCTGGAGCCTGATGGAGAGCTACCACCAAGGGTCACTGAACATGGGTGAGCACATCGACACGAACACGGGTAAAGCCCCAAGGAGACAAAATGGCAATAAGGCCGACCCTCGCAGCCACACCGGCCAGTCTCAGCGGCAGGAGGAGGGGAGCATGTGGTGGCTCACAGCACATCATAAACACTGCTGGCTGCAGCTCACAGGAAGGGACGGGGCAGGGGGAAGGTACAAAGGAGTGGAAACTTGGAAAAAAAAAGCTGATTAGAATTTTAAAAGCTTTAATTGATCACACCATTAATCTCTGCACTATCGCACTAAGCGTGATGGGTTCTGGCGAGCTTGCTAGACCACACACGGGAACAAAAACATCTCAGATACGGAGCTGAAGACAGTGTCCTCCATGGGGCAGGGAACTTCCCTTCCACCGCTGTACAGCCTTGTGCAAGGAGCTCTCGAGTACATGTAAGGAACAGGGGCGTAAAACAGTTTTGCAAACCTGACTCAGCCTTGATGGAAGCTAATGCGATTTCATTGGGCTGAACTGAGGCTGTACGTCTTTCATAGCCTGTTTTGCCTCAGGGAGCATTTTTATGGCCAAAATAATATGTGCCATATGGGAAAGCCCCACAGAAATTAATAGGAGTGCAACCAGTAGGATTGGAGAGAAATGAAATAATCTATGGAAATGGCTGTGTAATCTTTAAAATTTGATAGAGAATGATCCCCTCTCGCAAAGACTTTTTAAGACATTCTATAGAATTGCTATGATGTAATTCCCTTTTAAATCCTATTCAAAAAGCTCCAAAGCCTAAGAATGGTTATTGTTTTCTTATTAAATTCTGTAAGACTTTTCCATAAAGTAAGATCTGGTATTCTCATAATATCTCCACTGTCCAAATCTGAAGGAATACATGACCACTGGATTTAATTATATCAGGCACATGAATGTCTTCCAAACCATTACATGTATCTGTACACATGAAAACACTCATTCATACAAATTAGGTGCCATCGGAATCAATAGAGTTGAACCCGCTCCGATGGGACCAGCTACCGAAACAACTACAATGACTGACATGCTTTTAAAGGCCACAGAAGGGAACGGGCTGAAAAGCTCTTACGAAATGTTTTTCGAGGTGGAAAAATACCAACGCATTGAGATGGAAACTGTTTGGAGGAACACGATGGGTTTGCTCCCACTTCTTTCGCAAAGAGGAATTTTCAGTCGTGCACAGAAAGGGAGTATGTGCTCACCCCGGTCCAGAGCATCCTGCTGCCTGGGGTGGGGAGGCCAGCTGGGATGTGAAAGGCACAGCCTTTAGAGCTGGGAATTGAGCCTGAAGCGCTGGCAGCCTGAGTATTTCCCTCACCAGGGGACTGTAAGGTATTTGTTCTCCTCCTTTCTCTCTCCCACTCATTCATTTCAAATGAGACCTATTGGTTCATAGTGAGATGGAGAGGGAAAAACAGCCCTGCAATCACAAAGTGCCGTTGTGAGATGGGAAAACTGTTTTTGACCCAGCTCGGCTCCAAAAAAAATTAAGGGAAGAGGTGAGAGCGGCTGCCCAAAGCCTGCCCGTGGGTCACGAGGGGGCTGCGCGCTGGTGGAGCATGCCTGGGATTCCTCCACCGTAATGCCGAACCGGCCCCAGCAATCGCAGCCAGGGGGAAGTTGCTCAATGTTGTGAAACACAGGAGGAAAAAAGTTATATTAAAGTAATAAATGAAAGCAAAAGTGCTCTCTGTAAGGGGGCTGGGAGCAGGGGAAATCTCAGTGTGTGGTAAACCGGTGCGAAACACATCTTGGCATCATTTTCTGCACTGGAAGAGAAAGGGACATAAATAGATGCAAAAAAATCTTATGGCTGGCTAGTAGAGTATGCATGTACATGTCATTAAGGAGCTCCAATCCCTGATTTAGTGAGGTACTTTCGTATATGTTTAATTTTCAGCACAGTAGTACCAAACTGGGTCATAGAACACTAATGAAAATGACTGGTGTTGATCTAAAAATCTGAAAACTATGAAAAATAAACAACAAAGAAAGATACATATTTCCTTTTAATATTTCTTGGGAATAATATTGTTTCAAAGTAAAAAGCACTTGAATATTTTTTAAAGAAACTTTCAAATTTAAATTTCCTATTAAACTCAACTCCTCTTCCCAAAGGAACCCAGAAAAAGATCCAGCAAACTGGAGGATTTTCCTGAAAAACACCTGGTTTTGCCATTTTGTTCAAAAACAAACGTATGGCTGCACATCTCCTGGCAAAGGTCAGGGTCATACCAATACAGCCCTACCAACCAGCAAAAACTGCATCACACGTATGAAAAAAGCAACGAGAACCTTTCACATCCACTCCCGACACGAGGTGAATACGCCTCAACTTGGCTTTTATTATGGAGTTCAAACGATGGTCCCCGAGGTGGACCGAATTTCAAGCAAGCCTTGGCTGTGCTTCAAGGGAGCAAGGACCAGTTTATAGCTTCAGGTGCAAAGACTCCGCGACTTTCTTTTGCACATAAATTTGACGAAGTTAAAACGTGACAATTTTAGCCACACTGTGGGAATCTTCTCAAATCTCTGCCTTCTCCAAGGCCACCTGTCGGAGAACGACACCCTGAGCTTTTAGGCTGCTGTGATTTATATTCTATTATTTTATTGGACATCGGGAAAAACCACAGTTAAAAAATGAATAGTATATCATCAAGGCAAAAGTTTTCCTTTAGTAATTGTATTCAGCTGTCTTTTCAACAAAGGCAGTACAGGGAGAGGCAGTAATTTTGCTATATCAGCCTAAATCTTAATTAAAAATGTATAATAAATGCTTCTTGTTTGGGAACACAGAGGGCAGAAGAAAGCCAGAAGTTGTTTTTCTTTATGAGATAGCCATCAGAAGTGAAAAATCCCAGTTTATATTCTGGATTTCATCATTTCTGCCGACTCGGCATGTTGTATGAGATCAACCTGCCATCACCAAGGTTGGCACCATCGACGCTGCCAGAGAAATGTCCTGCAGAAAACTAATGTTCATCTGGGGAAGGGTCAACCTCTCATATGACCCTCTCATGGGACAGGAGATACTTGTTATATCTAATGCAAACTGCTGTGCAGGCAATGTGAGACTTTGGAAACCAGACTGCCCCTGTTCTTTAAATGCTTTTTGCTCCCCAACTGGAAAGATCGGGCCACGTTCAGGGCTGGACAGGCCTCCTCGGGACTCTGCAAGTCCATCAACCCTGGGGTAGGGTGTTGGAGCAGCCATCTGACCTGCAAAGGTATTTGTCAGCCTCGGGAGTCTTGTGAAGTGCAAATGCACTTTGGTTTCTCCCCTCCCACAAACGACCTCCTAAGAGGCAGCGGCAGCTGCCCAGGAGCCGCTCCGGCTGGCAGAGCGTGCCGCAGGTGGCACCATCTGCGCCACCAACTCCAACCCAAACAGCTCATTTCCAGCTGCAGGGAAGGGCCGGCAACGTGATAGTGACTCCCAGGCGGGCTGAAGGGTGGCTCACACAGTGGCTCCCTTGTGGAGGAGGAACAGTCAATAATTAGCACCTGTAGGCAACTCCCAGCCCCTGCAATAAACACAAATATGTCTCCTGGCATGGCCAGCAAGGAAAATATAAGCTGAAAAAGCCCCCTGTGCCAGACACATTCCACGGTATGTGTGCCACTGCTGCATGCCAGCTGCTTGCTGTGGGTACGTGTGCTGGAGAGACAGCAAACGTGAGCCTGCTGCATCGTTAGGAAGACGAATCTTTTCCCTCAGCTGTTTTCACATGCTTAATAGCATGTATGGACTTGAGAGATACTCTCAGCTTCAGACTTACTTTTATAATTGGAGGAAAGATGTGACCCCAAATGGATTTACACTATTATTTTATGCAATGTATGTTTAATTTGTCCGGTTGCTTCAGTAAGAGGCTGACTGGAGGTCCACAAGTGAGATGCACACCTTTCCACCTCCCTCTTACCCCTTTGCCAGCCGAGAGCACCAACGTTGCTGCAATGCAGATGTTATGACATGAGGAGCAGCAGATGTGCAGCAGGCAAAAAAAAAAAAAAAGGTGGTACCAGTCCCAGACATTAAAAGAAACCTCTCACAATTGGTATGGGATTGTCTCTGATGCCCAGAACCACCTAGCTGGTGGGATTTGTGTAAGACCTTAACCATGAGAAATGCCATCCCAGTTGACGGTCCAGGAATGAAGGGCAAGTGGGCCCTCTGGTGATTGCGGTGTGGGAAAAACCCAGTTGGCCCTACACCCAGGGGGACATTCAACAGGGAGTGGCCACCACTGGGCTCCAAGAGGACACGTCAGGTGAAGGGAAGAGACACCCATGACCTTCTGCCACCATCACTCCAAGAAATGAAGGCTGGACGTGGGAAGATCCCAGTCACCCACTCACCCCACCAAGGGGGTCCGTCGGAGGGGTCGACGCTGCCACCAGCACAGCTGCAGGCACCCCAGGCCCAAAGACAATAAACAAAAGGACTTTGCTCTCAGAGCCGGGACTGGGCACGGGGTTATGTGATTTTTGGAAGCCTTGCAAAAAGTTGTGTGTGACAGATGGAATTAAAAACCCCTGCGCGTTGCATGTACGCCCTGGCGCAACGAGGCAGCTCTTGCTAAGCACTTTGCTAGGTGGCTACCTGCTGTGCAGCTAGATCTAATCAGCGTCGAACATCTCCAAAGGAAACAGCTCTGAACAGTTCCATTGTTTTAATTTTTTTTTTTCCTCTGGGCTCACAAAACGCTGGTGCTCGCTCTCTCAAGTGTGAAAACTGAATATAAAGCAGATCGGCCTCAGCTGTGGCTTAGCGGGCAGCGTGAGCTGCACATCAGTGATGGGCTTGCATATAAACCACTTGGCATAGCTTCCAGGACAAGTCAATTCCTGGAAGGAAAAGTGGTTAATAGGTATGAAATACACTTTGCTTGTACCAATAAGCACTACGGCCAAACGTCTGACTGTCAGACTGATATAAGCCATGAAGCACTGCCTATTGAAAAGCCTTCTGCTCCCGAGCGGTCGCACCTGAACCTTTGCTTCTCAGGAATTCATCTCCTTGATCAAAATATATTCTAGGACTCGGCAGCCGAGATGCCTTGTGGCACACAGTGTCCATTAGTCACAGTTTAGTTGAAATTCCTGCTTGCTTCCCTGCTGTGCCAATTTGGACCCCGGTTTTACCTGTGACTGGCCAGGGTAAGTGACTGACTCCTGCTATGTATTTTCCCATATAAAAAGGGCATTTGTATTCTTTCAACCAGTGTGACTTTTGGTTTAGATTCAGGGGGAAAAGCAAACTTTTCCTAACAGGGGCAAAGAGCGTGTCACCTCCATAACATGCTACATAAACACAGTTTCCCTTCTGGCAAGTAAGACCCACCTGAAATACAGAGGAGTAGCGCTGAGCAAACACACTTAGAGGTGTGATGGAGCTACTGAGGGCTGCCCAGTCGGCAATGCCTGCACGCCTTCATCTGCTTTAACAACCAGAAAATCAATGTGGATAGGCACACGTTGGCCCAAACTGTGACCAGGCATCTGCTGTAAGTCCTGGACATTCAGGTGGTGTTCCTCAGCACTGCTTCTTTGGTACGATACGGGTACAACAAGCAAGTATCAGCAGCTTAATTCTTCCCACTGTGACTTTTTGTCTCTTATTGTCCGTATCAACCAGGATGGAGTTAGTTTGATTTAGGTTCTTGTGTTCAACAGTCTTATCAAGCTCAGAGCTGGAGAGAAAAAAACCCTGCAGCATAAATACGCTGCAAAAGAAACTATAGGAAACCTCACGTTGTCCTGCATCCAGGAAAACAACAGGAGCAGTGCAGTTTTAGCATGTTGAGTTTAATTTAAACTATTTGGTACTTTGGAATCAGATAAATTTGGATGAGTACGGAACTGGCCTGAGGATGGGAGATGGCAAATTTCCTAAATAAAGAACAGCGATCTTAATGGTTTCTAAAAACCTCCAATGTACTTTTATATTTTCTCTTTTTCACTTATTGCTGTGATTAATGTTGTGCCGTTGCTATGGCCCAGATAATAACCACATCAGAAGGAGCTCCTTTATTCATTTACAGATAGACATGACCCATGAGGCTTCTGAGAAAACATCTCCGGGTCACGGTCAGTTTTCCCCCATACTTCCAGCCCAAGCATCTTCACCCTGCCAAGAAAGGACTGCTTTCCCAGGAAGGGGGGGACTGCCTCGGTGACCGTCATGACTCTTTGTAGATGTTTTATGCCATAGCCCATGGTTTATCCAGAATGATGCAAAGGCACAAAAAAGGCAACCAGCCCTGCTGCTCGCAGAGAACTCAACGCTAATTCATGCTTCCACCTGGGCTGAAGACTTAAATTTCATTATGTGCTTTATAAACTTAAAGAGTTTTAGAAATAACATATAATATTACTGGCTCAGAATGAATTTCCATCTAAAGGCAAAGCTCTGAAAGGGATATATTAAATCCAGGGAAATTCTGCTTCAAAAGCTCCACGCGCTTCTGAACATAATATCCCAAAGTCATACTCCAAAGTTAAAATTTGATAAAAACTGGAAATTACTTGGCATCTCAGCATATTTGGAGATACTAATAAAATGGATAAGATCTGTGCCAAGAATTAGATGAATTTTCCCCATTTGTTTAAATATTTAAACTGTATAGAATGAGAAAGTGCTGCTCAATGTGGCAGATAGTTAATGGCATTAGTTTATATGTCTCTATCTATTTCTCCTTATTTTTTCTCGCCGAGTTCAGTGTAGGTAGCTGAGTTTTCATCTCCTGCTAAAATCAAGGTTTAGGTGTACAGCCAGAAACATCCACGCAGTTTTAACTGATTTCATGAATCTGTCAACCATCAGAATTCTTTTCCATTATCAAGTTGAGAAGAGATTTATTATTTTTAAGACATTAGGTATTGTACTCTTCTGTCATCCACGCCTCGACATGCAATTGTTTCTTTCACCAGAACAACTAAGAGAATCCTTTATGCCGTTTCACTCCTCAGAGTATAATTTCTCTCAAGATTTGTATTTTGGCTTCTTTTTTGCTGTTGTGTTGGTTTTTTCATGTCCGATTCTCTCTAGGGTGATAAATACCCAAGATGCCAGGCACAGGTTATTGAAAACAGAACAAGATAAATATAAGCAGGGAGAAAAACATGTTTTCTGGGGTTTGTTTTTGAGGGGGAGTTTTGCAACTGGAAGAATGAACATTGGTTGACTTTGTTCTAAAGGCCACAAAGACAGAAACACGATGCTGGCTTTTTTTGAAGCCTGCAAACCGCATTATCTGAAATAAAGAGTTCTGCCTGAAACAAAATGGGGTTTCTTCGGAAATGCCTGCTGAAAATTACATACTAAGAAGATGTTATTAGATGTGTTAGGCAAGGTCTTTTCCTAGGGCCACTTCAGCGAATAAAGACAACTGTGGATTTTAATAGCCACCTTGGGGAAGGGAAAAAACAAGCATATTTGGCTCCTCGGGATGTAAGAAGAGTAATTAGTGATTTAGAAATAGGTGTGGCATGGGAACAAAACAGTGGACTGACAGAAGGATTCATAGGTCAAGAATATGGAATAACTTGGAGGAAATCTGGAGATTTACCAACAATGTTGAAACAGAGTATGCAAAAATAGCTGTGTTCCTACTCTGTCCATTAACCCAGAGGTGTTTCAGGGGTACAGGCAGAGGGGAATCCAATTTGCAGAAGCAGGTGGGATTGGTTTGAAGAAAACAATGTGATTCCCTCATCAGAGAAGCAGTCCAGGTTGTGGTCAGTGTTCGCAGAGCCCAGGCACCTCTTCCTCCTTGGATCTTGGACATGGTGGAGTTATTTGGTTCCTTTATAGCTCAGTTCACTTTTACCTGCAAACCTCATGAAGTTCAACAAGGCCAAGTGCAAGGTCCTGCACGTGGGCTGGGGCAATCCCAAGAACAAATACAGGCTGGGCAGAGAATGGACTGAGAGCAGCCCTGAGGAGAAGGACTTGGGGGTGTTGGTTGATGAGAAGCTCAACATGAGCCGGCAATGTGCACTCACAGCCCAGAAGACCAACCATATCCTGGGCTGCATCAAAAGAAGTGTGGCCAGCAGGGCGAGGGAGGTGATTCTCCACCTCTACTCCACTATCGTGAGACCACACCTGGAATATCGCATCCAGCTCTGGAGCCCTCAACATAAGAAGGACATGGACCTCTTGGAAAGGGTTGAGAGGAGGGCCATGAAGATGATCAGAGGGCTGGAGCACCTCTCCTATGAGGACAGGCTGAAAGAGTTGGGGTTGTTCAGCCTGGAGAAGAGAAGGCTCTGGGGAGACCTTATAGCAGCCTTCCAGTACCTAAAGGGGGCCTACAAGAATGCTGGAGAGAGACTTTTTGCAATGGCATGTAGTGATAGGATGAGGGGTTATGGCTTCAAACTGGAAAAGGGTAGATTTAGAATAGACATTAGGAAGAAATTTTTTACTCTGAGGGTGGTGAGACACTGGAATAGGTTGCCCAGAGAAGTTGTGGCTGCCCCATCCCTGGAGGTGTTCAAGGCCAGGTTGGATGGGGCTTCGAGCAACCTGGTCTAGTGGAATGTGTCCCTGCCCATGTCAGGGGGGGTGGAACTCGATGATCTTCAAGGTCCCTTCCAACTTAAACCATTCTATGAAAGTGAATTGTATTTAGGTATCGCCTCTGTAGCACCTCATTCATTGGTTCATAAAATACCTCTGAAGGAAAGATGTCAAGAATGGTTATTAACAAAGAGTATGAAATCCTAGAAGCCAAAAAGAAGACAGTAATCAGAGCATTAATAAGGCTACCAGCAGACTCAGATGATGTTGCCAGTCACAGAGGAGATTTCAGTCTTTGATTTTTGACATCACTATTTACAATCAACTCATCTAATGCAGTTTGTTTTCTCTCTTTAAGAAAAACCACAAAACCAGTTCCACGAAAATCCCAAGTTACTGTGGGACAGCATCTCCTATTTTAACTCTTTTTCTTCTTCTTTGCTATTTGCAGTGACATTGGAGAGCCATTGACAAATCCACCTCCAATTTAATGCAAAAATGGAGACAGATGCATTTTATTAGTAGTTTGTACTGCTCTGCAGAGATGAGAAAATATTTACAGATAGTTCAGCTGATCTTTTAAAGTGGCACAATTTGATTGCCATCGAATAATTATTATGAAAACATTTGCAAGGTTTTTATTACCTACCTTCCCTTCTCGTTAGAAGATGTCTTTCTGGAAAAGATTTTTCAAAAAAAAATGGGGCGTAATGTAATACATGGCTATAACATAGATTGTTAATTTTTAGTGTAGCTGAATCACAGCATGCTTTGATTGAGAGGAGCCAACACAAACATGCGAAATATGTGCCTCTTTGAACAGGATACACCACATCCTGCATTTGGTAGCCAAAGGTTCCAGTTTGCATCACAAATGTAGTCCAAGATCTCTCTCTCCTTGAGGTATGTACCTCGGAAAGTGCCAAATCTGCAAGACACGCCGCCTTTTTTTTAATTTCTTTCTTTCATTCTTTCCTATTTAAAAAAGAAAGTTTAATCATTTGCTTGTTTGGGTTTTTAGCAGAGACTCAGCAGGTGATTGAAAGAAAGGACGGCGTTGTCAGGAGGGACTTTGATTAATCAGAGACTTGATCGTTTGATTAATCGTCCCAGAAAGAGCTGACTCCGGCAAAAGCGCCCCAGCCAACATGTAAACACGTCGAAAGAACATTTTCGAAATACATAAAGACAAATTGCAGTTCAAAGCTACTCTTACTGGCCTGTTGATTTGACTGCTAGAAACAAAAGCCTTTCTGCCTGGTTGATAGAAACCAGACCTTCAACGGGAGGAAACAATTGACTTCAGGTCCTTTCAAATTTTGAAGAAAAAGAGCTTGACATTTTCTTTTTTAATTAATTTTTTTTTATCTTCTCATTATTGTTTACAGTAATAAATTACAGTGCTTAGTCTTTTTATAAGGAAAGTTAAGTTTCCTCTCATTTTCAAGCAATTTATGACACATGTTTAAGACCTTCAGTTACATAAGGGCTCTGCAAAGCTTCCCAGCAAAGCATAAATTATCCCGGTGAGGTAGCAAACAAAACATTGTGCTGTGCATCGCCCAGTCATCCTCACATTTTACCTGCCAGTTAATGGTACCCAGTAGAAAACCTTAAGTTGGAAAAATAGTCAAAAAGCCTGCCTGCTTGCCTAGCAATCTCATCGTGTCGGGGCGGGGGGGGNGGGGGGGGGTGGGGGGAGAAGGGTTTTGTGAATTCAGCTGGATCTCAAGGTAGTGGAGGTCATAAAAACTCTTTCTTGTCATGGAAACACACGGCGAGGTGACTGTAGAGAGCTGTATGGTGCACGTAAGCACTCGACAATGTTTCTTCTCAAGTTCAGGAAAGCCCATATACATGCTGAAGACCAGCCCTGTTCAGAATGGCACGTGAGAAAAGCCAGTAAAAAGCAGAATTAGTATTTTGCAGGAAATTTGGGGAGAGCGGGAAACAATTTCCTTTCCGGAGCAAAAATAAAACTTTCCTACAGATTGAGCAAAACAGAGAACATGGGGAGAAAATTGAATGTTTCCAACGTTCAAGAAAGAAGCAATGGGTTTGGTCTTCACCCCACATTATGTGGGGAAATCCCAGAATTGTGGGTGCCGTACCCTTGCTGGGCTGCCTGCGGGCAGGCTCAGGCACGGAGACACAGTAGCCTGGCAGCCACCAGCCCAATTCCTTTGTAATCCAATTACTGTAAGTGGCTTAACTACTGCTTCGTATCAAGGGCCTCACTCAGCCCAGGCTGAGTCAGCTGTTTTTCTTGTCATCAACAACACAAGAAAGAATCTAAAGAAAAAAGTTGGTTCAAGGCAAACCAAAATGGAGACTACTTTGGTTTTGCCACTGCACACCTGCAACCTCCCACGTCCATCACCAGCAACCCAGCAATAATTCTGAGTCAGCTGAAAGTATTTGCTTGGCCCAAAAAGGAGCAGATTTAGATTGAATGAAGTATATTTTTCAGCCCAAAACAAAACTTAAAAGAAAAGATAGTATTATTTAGCAACTGCTTAGAAAGATATGTGAATTGTGAGACTAAACAAATCAATGAAAGTTAAAATAAGTTCTAAGCAAAATTCTGAAAGTATTTTGACACTTCCAAAGTGTTTCATTTTTCAAAATTCTGAAATATTGCATCCTGTCCTTTACATTGCTTCCAATAGCACCACCTATGGTTTTGAGGTCCAAAACTTGATTTGGAAATCGAGTTTGTCCTGCTCAAGCCGTAATTTTTAATGCATTTACTATTCCAGCTGCAAGGGTTGCAGCTACTTGTTTCTCGTTTCAGCAGAGCAAGTGGGGTTTGAGCTGCGCGAATTCCCTTGATAATGCGACAGCACAGTGTAGCACTTCTGGTGAAAACATTAAGAAAAATCAGTGCAACCAACTTGAAAGAGTCCATAAGTTGACAGTCTAATTGCTTATTAATATTTGCCGAAATATAAATAGACAAAAAACCCTATTCCCAAACATTTTGCTAACAAAAAAGGAGACATACTAAAACATATTGGATGCTTTTGTAATAATTGATTTGTAATATATATTTGTGCTTTAGTTTGCTTTATTTTGCTGTATCGTATCTTCACCATGTTTTATTTATCATTAATTAACCCAGCTTTGTCAAAGACCTTGAATCTCAACCCTGAATTCTAGCAAAGCACCACGGAGAGCTAAAATTACCAACCTCTCCTCCCTTCAGCTACAGAGCCAAGAGATGAGGATCTACTTTGCCTCTTACGACTTCCTTTGTGGCAACAGGAATCCAAAGGATATTCCTCCCCTCTTGTATATATCAATCGTAAGTCCTTTGTATTCATTCTCATTCCCTATCCAGCCATATTTTAATTAATGAAATCAAAAGACCATCTACTAAAATAAACCAGACTTAACGAGGGAAGAAATCAAAACAAACAGGCACTGTTTACTTCCTTTGCGCTGATTTGCCAAGAAATGAGCTCCACATCCAACATTATCGATTCATGTCAGAAATATTAACCTCTCCCAGCAGCATGAAGAGTAGCATCTGGATCGAAAGGACAGGCGTGCGGTGAAATGAAAGCAACACGCCATTTCTGCACGGCTTGGCAGATACCTTCACCACCACAGGTAGTGTTTATGTCCTGTCGATCAATACCATAGATGGAAATGTGACATTCAAGGTCTCACATTTGGTTGTGGCTCCAGTTCTCAGTGAAGAGGAGATGGGGAGTGGCATGTGCATGGTGTGTCCTCCAAAAAGTGTTGCTCAGAGCCACATCTGGAGTTCCTGGCTCATAACAATGAAAGATGTGGTACCATATGAGCATAAGTAATATAATTCAGCTGTCATCTACCCCTGACCATCTCCTTACTGTGAAAGAGCTCAGATTTGGTGGCCATCACAGCAAAATGTGACAGCCATTCATGTGATTGAGTTTGTACAGAAAGGAGGCATCAGACTGTTCCCAGAGCAGGTGAAAGCACGCAGAGACATCTAATCACATGAACACCTCCAGCCTTTTGGACTATTTTATGTGAAAGATTTTGTTACTGAAAAAGCAGTTTTCCCAAACCCAAAAGATTCAGTCCAAAAGTATCACTTTCAGTCATTAGATCTTTTCTTTCACAGAAAAGGATTTTCAAACAAAAACAAACTAGGGTCTAGGTAAGCTTTGTCTTTCAGAAAATGGAAGCGTTACAAGCTTTTTCCCCCTGGCTGTTCCTCTTTCCTCCCTGCCCCACCTTCCTTTCACCACTGAATGCAATGACAGGCTGTTTGGGTGGTGGGGTTGGGTTTTTTTCCTTTTCCTTTGACATCTTCACAGTATTTCTCTGACTTCTGCAATGCGCGGGGCAGCCACCTGAACACCTGCAGGACCCACCTTCAGCTGTGGTACCACCCTGGGAAACAGAAGCAACTTGAAAGTCTGCAATTTTTCTTAATAAACCCCTGTTTTCCTCCTTTTCAACTAGCTCTGCAACACTTACGCGCCGATCTTGCGACACTGCTGGATTTCAGCAGCGCCTTTTGTTATCCCCCCATTTGCCGAGGAACAAAGAGGGAACTGGATGGCTTCTGCAAGCTGGAGTGGGACGTTGGCTCCCCATTCACTGCTTCAGATCTGAAGCTGCTAACAATGAACAATGGTAACACGCTGACTCCCTGTTGCTTTTGCGCTCCATGTGGTGTGCGAATGGGGCCAAGGGC
Source organism: Anarhynchus alexandrinus (assembly GCA_008711295.1). Taxonomy (NCBI): domain Eukaryota; kingdom Metazoa; phylum Chordata; class Aves; order Charadriiformes; family Charadriidae; genus Anarhynchus; species Anarhynchus alexandrinus. Next base: position 2,285,273 of record VUYV01000057.1, on the reverse strand, counting down.
ATGGACATGGCTCTGGGACAGGGTATTTTGGTTTCCTGCCTTTTTTGTCCAGCGCAGACCAGAAGCCAGAGCATCCACAGGGGTATTCCCTTGCTACACTTGGTGGCATCTGCCCCTCAGGGGCTGTTTTGTCGCTGAGAATAGTAAGAGCATTAAACAGAGGCCAAGGAAGAAAGCAATGTGCAAATGTCCCGTTAACTCCATCCAGCATGATCAAATCCTTTCTCCTAGCAAGCAGCTCCTTGGTCTCTGTACCTTATGCTCCAGGAGCCACAACCGACCAGAGAATGGTCCTGGCCCCTGGGCATGGAGTAAGTGACCTCAATATTGCTTCTGGGAGTAAACATCCCATCAGCCAGGCCACCAGCAGCTCCTCAGTGTCCAAATGGGTAGACAGACACTACGGCAGCAGACTTAGAGGTGGCCTTTCCACTTGGGGTTAAAACCTATTGTCAGTATGAACATTTGCAGCCCTGTGGATAAACACAGGACTGCCTGGAGCCAAGCATTAAATCCACGCTCACATGCAGAATAAATAAAGAATTAAATGTGGTGCATAAATAAATACAAATGTTAAGCGGCATGGAAACTAACACAGCCTTCTCTGTGTCCTCCTGCTGGAGGGGCCTCGGTGAAGGAGCCCGCCCCGTCTCAGCTCCACACCAGGCTGCTGCAATCAAAGCCGAAATGAGAAAGTGCTCTTTTTTTTTTCCCTTTTTCTCAGATCTGGTCCCTAAATTCTCACTTTACACGGCTGACAGAGGTCAGCACAAACAGCGCAGAGCCAGGTGTGATGCGTTTCTGCAGAAACGCAGCCAACTAGGACAGTCCTCTGGTTCTGTTAGTCCAACGCATTGGTAAAGTCATAAAGAAAAATGCTGACTCTCTTGCCCTGATTTTTTTTTCCAGATCATACGACACACAATGATTTCTCTGGGTTTCTTTAGATTTTTATCCCACATTCACAGAGATGTTTAGTTCTTCACTGTTCTTTTTTCACTTTCTTTTCCATTTTTCCTTTCACCCCCTCAACCCCTGTAGGCGTCAGCTACAAATTCAATACATATACATATATATGGATCAATATATACATCTTGTCAGAAATGTCTTTCAAGTATCAGCTTTCCAAACAGAACTGTCCTCCCAAAAACTAAGCAAGTCAGCAACTACACCACATCGGACCCCTCACACCCATCGTATCCAGAGGTAACGCAACTCATTTCAATGTCATTGGCATCAGCAGTTATTTCTGATATGCTTCTGTGTGTGTTGAATCAAAGTCAAGTCCCTCTTGCTTACGAGGGTGGCTAGACTTTTGCATATGATATTTTCACTAAGAAACTCAAGCAATAAACAGATGAGAACCAGCTACTCTACAGGTCTTCAAAGGACAGCTTCAGTGCAGCAGAGGACACCACATAGGAGCAGGTCTGGGCCCACTGTACATGCTGGATCTACCACCTGAAACTTAAAGCCCAAGGATGCTCTCTAAAGACCTCCTCAGCTCAGACCTCCTTGTTCATTGGAGACAAGCAGAGCCTCAAGATGTTTTTCGACAGGGAGTTGGATGAAGCTTTTTCACGTGGGCTGTTCCGACTGTACTCGGTTGTCTCAGTGGAGGGTTTGGCACACAGGTCTGGTAGCCATTGCCCTGGTCACCTTCTCATTGCCCTGTAGTGTCACGCATCACCAGCGTGGTGTAAAGCAGGGGAGCAACACATTCCTAGGAGGGCTTCCTAGTCATCCAAGTGCCACTGAGATACAGCTGACACCTGAGTCTAGGCTAGAAAATTGGTCTACAGAATGGACTTTTCAAATGGCAAAGGGTGCTGGAGCTGAGGTTGTTCTCTAGTCCCTTGCAAATGTGGCCATTACACTCTGTTCATGGCACAGTTGTTCCCCAAAGGCAACAGGACTAAGGGTAGCCCTGCAACAAACTCTGCAAATGTCCCATGGCCAGGAGAGCCAGTGGTGCCTCTGGAAACACAGCTGAGGGTCTCTGGAGTGATGGGAAAGCCATGCTGCCTCTGCTTGTCCCCAAACAGTTCCCTCCAACCCCTCCCCTCTACTGCTTTAGCATCTCGAAATCCTCACCACACAGGCGCCGCTGGGGAACCTCTTTAGCTTGCATGAAGACATTTGTGGATTTCAGCTAAGGAATTCTGGTTTTCAACCATTTGGAGGATGATTTTTGCAGCAATTAGCTATCAGATCTGTCTCCATTTCCCTAATTGCCTATGAATTTCACAGTGAGCAACACGAAAGCCATTAGTGGTCAGATAGTCACAGTAGATTCAGAACACATTTCCAACTGGAAGAATTATTAACTAAGATTTGTTCATGGCGACTTCCAAGCTCCACTTCCCAAGCACTCAAGAAGGGATTATGTCTATTTGGAGGCAGTCAAATTTCAGGGGTGCAATATCTCACAGTTCGGGTGGGGTTTTTTGGCCCATAAGCTTTTAACTACATCCTATGCAGAGACTTTAATAAAACTCAATAGTAATTCAGTAAGATGAACTTCCCATTAATCGCGAAGCAGCAGCCAAGGGCCACAAGTGTCACCAGATCTGATGCCCCTATAGGATTAAAGGAGCCTTTCCGTGGTGCCGCACGGATGCTGTGTAATTTCCAGCATGCGCGGTTCTGATGTGCACTGCCGGCTACGGATCAAGGGAACTGGAAAGGCCACGCTGCCTCACTGTAGCAGGGTCTCTGTTTACTGATTTCATAACTCCAGCTGGACCTCTTTTGGCAAGGGAGAGGATTTTTATGAGGGAAAATGCTATAAATCTGCTGTCGCTAAAGGACATCAGACACCATGTGGCATGTTCATGATATCACCAGTGCACACCAGTTTTAAAACAGAGGTTTTAGCCATAAAGCTGCCAACCAGGAAAATCACATATGAGAGCAATGCTGAACTTTTAACAGTGAAACATCCCTTTGAAAACCCTTCCTCTTCCTGCTCCTTCTCAACCCCAAAGCTTTGGAGAGATAGAGAAGGGGAAAAAATAGGGTGTACGCTTCAAAGTCCTGTGATAAACAACCCAGGATTAAAACAAAGCCAAAGTTTGTGTCCCGTTTCTGAGCAGAAACAGCTGTCACTCAGCAAAAACGTTAGCTTAATGATGAGGGAGCCAAAAAAAAACCAACCCTTCCTTAAAGAAAGGGAGTATGTCTCTTTCATAATGTTCGTTTTGCCCTGCCCCGAGTTAAAAATCAGGAGGAATCAGTGCAACATGCCAGGTAGGAGTCAGAGATGGAAATCTAGCAGGGTAAGTGTGAGCTACGCAGCCATAAATTACTTGCCTTAACTGTTTGTGACAATTGGTAGCAGACAAAAGTTATATATCTTCAGCAAGCGTTTCTGCAGTACACAGCTTTCCGTTCTGCTCGAGTTACCGTGGCCTTTCTGACCACCTTCTTGTAAGAGTTTTTCCCTGTGTATCGAGGAAATGCTCCAGGCTGGGAGGAGAGGGAAGCAGCCAGAGCCGGGCCAGGCCACTGAAACCCTCCGACATGGACTACAGCAAAGGAAGGCAAAACATAAGAAGCCTCAGGGGACTCAGAGCTCCACGAGGCAGAGATTTTGTGCATTGATACCTGCAGACAAAATCCTGATTGTAGACACCAGTTCAGTGCCAGAACACTTCTCCGCTAGGAGACTTTAAATTTATGCTTCTAGTAGGGTTGAGAAGTTCACAGAAAGGTCATATTCATCTACTTCTTTGCACTGTAATGCAATACCTCTCCCAGTGATTTTAATTAGGACCCTCACAATTAATTTGTTTCCCCATCACATTTGTATTTTCACTCCTTATCACAAGAAGAAAAAATACTGCTGCAGTCGCTGCCTTCCCTACCAAAGGAAAAATGAAGACTCGTTACTTTTGTCAACAAATAAAGGGTTATTCACCCTACCCCCACTACACCCTGGGCTTTTGCACACAGATTGAAGATAATTGAGCATTTCAGCTGGCTGCATGATGCCTGAGTATCTTTGATTTTGGAGGTTTTGCCTTGTTATCCTACTGCCTGCCATTGGAGCTCAAGCCATCTGGCTACGTGCGTGCAGAGCAAACTCGGCCCGTGCCAACGTGCGGGTAGGTGGGTGAGAGCAGGAGGGACGGGGGGGAGAGTGATTTTACCATATTGATGTAATTTATATGGTGCTGCAACTGAAAAGGACCAGCAGTGATGTTCACATTTGCCATTCAAGAGGCTGCACAGTTGAGTTTCACTCTACCCTCGTTCAGTGAAAAATGGAATATTTGCAACTTGGAAGATAAAGTTACTGTGATTGGGAAACTCTCTTCTAATAATGAAACACACAGAGTGAAGATGTTTCCTGCCTGTTTTGCTGGGTGCAGAATAAGAGCATTCAGCTCCTAAAATGCATTCAGGTTTCCTTCTGCTGCTACACAAGGACTAAGTCTTCAAACTTGTTCGTTTTTCTCAGTGTATGGGTTTGTACAATGCAAATGGTTGAGAAGATCACAGAATTGGACCTTAAATTAGCAGAAAAGCTTCAAAACATTCTTTTTGATCCATTTACCAACCGCATTTTGCACTATGGCTCTCATACACAGGTCACATGTCAATGGATTTCAAGGAGCTTTTAGATAAACTCCATACGCAGGCTAAATAGATGGGCTTTCTGCTCTTGCCACTTTGCATGGACAGCTCGCCACTTTGGGGTTCAGAGTCATGCCCCTAAATTTGGCTAGCGACATCCAGAGGCCTCCTGGGTGCACAGCCAGTATTTAGAAACTGCCGTGTAGTGCTGGTGGCCTGTGCAAGCTCTCCGTAAATTCCTAAGGAGAGAAAGAGCTTTGAATCATTTCAAATTGAGCTGATACAACGTTGTCACATTATAGTTTTTCATCGCTCTGTCCTGCCCTGTAAAAATCTTACTCAGGTTTCTTTGCTTCTCCCAGATGAGTAATGTTGAGCTATACAGAATGCTTGGAAAGCAGCTTTGGATGGAGAACAAGACATCACCAAAATTATGCGGTGCATGATCCAAATCTCTGAAACGTGGGGGTAGAACAAATAATCCCTTCTCTTACACAAGTACCAGATTCATTCATCTGTTGAGGACTCATAAAAGGCACGAGCCGGCTGGCTACAAGGCAGCTTTTCGGCCCTCTGTGTGTATGATGGGGATAAGCCCTTGTGAAATCATACAAACTCCTGAGAGTTTTCCATGAGGTCACTTCAGAGCTGTCCTCACTGAAGCAGGAGGATGTATGAATTTTAACACTGCCAATGTGTACCTAATCATGCTAAATGCTGAACATCCCTAACCCCTTCTGGTAACTGGATGTTTCTGTCCTGAGCAATGAAGGAAGGAACGGACATGCCTGACTGCTGTCATTGCAAGAAGGCCGGGTAGTTTGGTGCTTGCCATAGCAATCAGGGTCCTTCCATTCCCAGTTCAGGAGTAGATTTGGTCATCACCAGAAAAAGAAGAGGCTGAACATACTTTGTTGGAGCTCTGTACAGTTGGCACCAAGTAGGATTAAGCTCAAAAATTGGGGAGAGAATGCAAATGAACCAGGCACATTCTTAACACTGGCTAAAACAGCACAGATCTGGGCCCTCACTCAAATCATCACATCCTGATGCCTGTGGAACAATCCATTGCTCTGTCAGTTCAGCCCTAAGGAGGAGAAGGGACCATCTAGGCACATTAAGACATGGTGAATGAGGATTTTAATACCATATATTTCCATATTTCAGGGATCTGAGGACGCAAAAGGGATTGAACTTAAGCGACTTAAGCAACGCACGCAGCTTGTTGACTATTGAGAGGAGTACCTGCCATTACATCAACATTCAGAAGTTCAGTGGTGGAGGGAAGCAGACTGCAGTCACCACCCAGCACAACTCCTGCAAGCCAACTGACATCAGCCATCCCAACCTGAAACCGGAATTCCTCAGACAGCAGCAGAGGCAGTGAGTGCAGACAGCTGGTTGGCCTTCAGGACACAAGCTGGCTCCTATTCCTTTGGAGTAGCCCTTGCCCATTGCTCCACCTGTGTGCTCTACTGCATACGTCTTCCAAGCCTTTCTCCGGCTTTGGCTCTTTTACTGTGTCCTGCTCTAAAGGCTCTTAAAAGGTGTTGGTCCAGAGAGGTATCCATTGCCAGAAATATAACAAACTAGCAGACAAAAGTCGAGGTGTCAATGCAGAGAAGAAAAGAAAGAACCGAGGAAAACAAAAGGGAGCATTGTGACCAAAGCCAAGCCTGCCCTATCTCAAAGCGGTGAATGGAAAAACACTGCATGTGTGTTGACGTTGTTACGCATACTGATAAATATCAAACGCCAAATACAAGCACCAACTGTTGCAGAGACTGGTTTGCAGCATAGTCCTTCATACACTTTCAGTATACATTCAGCCCTCTGTTACCTGAGACAATCAAGATTGAGGATTATCCAGAAAATTAAGAATGCAAATGATACCTACTGTTTCTGGATGACACCACTGGCATCCCACAGAGCCCCAGTTGACTCTCTGCAACTCTTCGTAGCTCTTGTGGTTCCAGGAAGGTTTATTAACTTCGCCACAAGACTGCACACTGCACACACGTGGAGGTGCTCCTGGGTGCTCCTGGACCCAGGCTACCTCTGGAAGCAGTGGAGTTGCAGGCTGGCAATGTGCTCCTGGGCTAATAAGTTCTATAGAAATAAGATCACTGTCTCAGTAAGGCACTTTGGTGCCTGTGGCTAAATATATTTTTAAACAATTACCTCAATAAGTATGCTTCAGAGAGGTCTGTGTTTAGCACCTGCCTGCCATGGCAATAAATATAATTTCTGTTGATACATTTGCTCAGGTTCGGCATCTCCTGGTGGGGCGCCCATAACAGTAGTGCCTCTTGCAGTGTTGCCTGCACAAGAATACCTCGGGCATCCCCGTGCATCTGTGGTGCAAGCTACCAACAACATAATCCAAGTGCTTGATCATTCTCAAAACAGGAAAGTAAGAATTACAGTGCATGTAAACCCCCATGGAGTATCATCTCAGCCATCTTCATGACAGAAGGTCTCATAGCTGCAAGCTTGTACTGAGAAAGAAGTAAATATGTGAGGGACTAATTTGGCCTACAGCAGGATTCCAAAGGAGTACATGACCACTGCAGAAGCAAAATAGGGTGCTCTGACACAGAGACAAAACAAGGAGACGGAAAGAACATGATCATCTAAAGCAGGAGATGTTGAAGATCAGCATTCCCAAAGGAAAAACCCGTTTGGAGGACCTAACGGGTCCACTGTCAATCAGCAATAAAGACCATTTTTCTGCCCAGGGAAAACGCTGAACTTGTAACCCCCAGGCTCAGCTAGTAAGCAAATGTTTGCACAAAAAGCACAATAACAATTGTTTAAAGGAAAGATGTAGTAATCTACATGAAACTTTGAGTAGCAGATAAAATTTGTTCCTAACTATTTGCGGTTCACAACACTTCAGATCTATTGTAACCACTTTATGACCATGAAAAATGTCATGTTGTCACTACACTAAGCCCTGCAGTCATATTCTAAAAGCACGATCCATCACTCCAGTTGAAGAAAAATATCTTGTGAGATTTGGCACTATGAGGTTCATGGCACATATCCTGTCTCAGAGAAGATGGTGACACACATACTCACCAGCCAGTCTACTACAATATACCAAACAGTCTGACAAAGTATTTTGTCTTGCTTGTTTTCAAGTATCCAAGCCCAAACGTGCACCAATTGAATGGTTCTTTTAAACTGTTTCGTCCCAAAGTAGCATTCAAGCAACAAAAGCAATGTGGCACCCTGACAAACTATATCCTGATATTTATCAGAGAGATACTTATCAGGGAATCACTCTGTGTGGTTAACTGAGAGCTGTCACTGGACAACAAATAGGGTGTTTTGCCGTGGGTAGGAAAGCGTCCAAGTAGAGATTAGTGGTGCAGCAGGACCTAACTGGTCTGCTTTAGTGGCTTCAAAAAAGTGCAATCTAAGTACCAGGAAAACACGCAATATTTGAAGGCAAATTACTCTCAATCCAAATGCAAATCTAAAATTTTTGGTGTTGGCCAAACTCTCTGTCTCAAGCTTATTAATGCTGATGTTGCACATTTCTTCTCACAGAGTGTTACAAATCATTTAGCATGGTTTCAGTGAGAGACAGCATTACGATTGTGTAATATTACTGCTTTATCTTGCATTGCCAAACTTCTCTCCTCCCTCAACCTCCATTAAAAAAGCTTCCAAAGACTTATTTCTTTGAGACCTCTTAATAGTTCTTCCCCATCAGTACAGAAATGCCAGGTTTTGGGAGCTGTTTGGAAGGTCTTCAGGTTGAGGTGGGGTTTGAGGTTCAGCATTTGACAAAGAAGCAAACACATCAGCATCTCAGGTGTGGATCTGAACACATGCTACTGAGCAGCAACTTTAGACCTATGCCTAAAAAGATAGCTATTTCTGTCCTTGAGTCATTACCAGCACCAATGGTCATCCAGTGACCTGGGAACTCTGCAAGTCCTTGAAAGAAAACATAAAGGGAAAAAAAAAAATTCCCCTCTGCCTTAAAACAGAACAAATCAAGGAGTAGCAACCTTACTAGAACAGCAACTAGGTGCCAGCTGTGCACAGGTCATAGAATCACAGAATCATAGAATGGTTTGGGTTGGAAGGGACCTTGAAGATCATCTAGTCCACCCCCCCTGCCATGGGCAGGGACACCTCCCACCAGACCAGGTTGCTCAAAGCCCCATCCAACCTGGCCTTGAACATCTCCAGGGATGGGGCATCCACAACTTCCCTGAGCAACCTGTTCCAGTGTCCCACCACCCTCAGAGTGAAAAATTTCTTCCTAATGTCTATTCTAAATCTACCCTTTTCCAGTTTGAAGCCATTCCCCCTCATCCTATCACTACATGCCCTTGCAAAAAGTCCTTCCCCAGCTCTCCTGTAGGCCCCCTTTAGCTACTGGAAGGCTGCTATAAGGTCTCCCCGGAGCCTTCTCTTCTCCAGGCTGAACAACCCCAACTCTCTCAGCCTGTCCTCATAGGAGAGGTGCTCCAGCCCTCTGATCATCTTTGTGGCCCTCCTCTGGACCCGCTCCAACAGGTCCCCTCATGGCCCGGCACTATCTACATTCAGCACACACTATTCAGCACACCATTTTTGGAAAAGGTGTGAGTTGACTTCTGGATTTAGCTTTCAGGTCAAACCCCACTGTAACCACTACTGAGATCACATCGTGTAAATCTGCTGTGGCCACCTAACTGGTAATTTCATCTTCCCTGGAATGCATCGTGTTAGATGAGGGTGTAAGCTGCTGAAAGCATGCTCCCATTCTGCATGGGCTCAACATAATACAGCCAAGCTTCTTACACAGTAGATGAAAAATAATAACAAATGCTAAGATTTTTCATAAATGCCTGCTTTGGTTTGTCTCCTGTACTCGACTAAGAAGAAAAACAAAGTTTAGCAGTAAAGCGAGAACCAAACACAAGTGAACAATGTTGAAGCTCTCTAGTGAAATGCTTTTCTGTAAGTTGCATTACATGCATGATAAACTGAATTAGCTCTGAATTCCTGCTCCAACTGGATACGAGGCAGGGGAGTAATTAAACCAGCATAAAACAGTAGACCATGTCAAGAGTAATCAAAATTTACAAGCTCAATAGATAAAGATTGGGTTTTTTTACCCAGAAGCTAAGAGTAAAGCTATCAGAGCATTAGAGGACACCAACACAAATCTAAGCATTCCCACTTATTTTACAGAAGACAGCAGCAGAATTATTCAGAACGACCAAACACAGAGCACTCTGCCCCGGCCTTGTTGGCAGATGGCCCATTCACCGCGAAAAAAACCCACACAAAGATTTCAGTGTACAGAGCCCCAGACTGCGATGGTGTGAACCCGAGAAGCACCGGGGACCGAGCGGGGGTAGGAACTCATAAGACCTGTGGGTCCTTAGTTAGGCTGTGTTGCAGAAAGCAAACTGCTCAGATGGACAAATAAGGGCCCGTGAGAATGAGGAGTCTCTGTCTCCATTTAATATATTTGTTCTGAGGCAGAGTTGTACAAACTGTCCCTCTGCTGCCTCCTTAGAGGTGCTGAAGCCAGCCCAGATAAACTAAAGCTAGTAACAGGGCAAAGGGAACATTTGCTGCCTTTATTGCTGGCTTCTATTACACAAATTAAGTCTTATGAAAGACAGCATCATGCTGAGGATATAAGATATCAAATGAAGCCAGTCTAAGAAACAGGATTTTCCTAAAACCAGATTTTTTGATTTTGAGGTTTTCAGTAAGAACAAGTTTTGTTTTGTTGCTTTAATTAAAAATTCCATTTTACTAAGAATTCCTTTTCTTCCGGGGGAAAAAAAAAATCCCAAAATATAAACCAGAAAGAAACTGCAGTGGAAAAATACAGAGCAGATCTAACATATATTTTTGTTCCCTGTTTGATTCCTGGTTGTATGCATTGTCGGACAACCTCTTCCATATTCCAAGGAAGGCAAATTCAAACAAGTGGGAGGGCACAGGCTGTGTTAGACATGGAGTGTGCATAACCATGGAAAATTGGTCGTGTTCTTCTCCTGATGTCTTGAGATCGAGAAATTGCTTTTCTGGTGGTGATACTTTCACTAACACACAATCAGCTGGTCTCCATACCAGGTTAACCGGTGAAATCTATTATCTACTAGCTTGAGGATGCCAGCCTAGAAGATCCAACAATTCTTTTTAGTCCTGAACTCTACGATCCAGATCTATAAATGAACCATCTGAGAGGAAGGCAGCAGTACTTCACATCTTGCCTTCAGTAATGGGCCTTCCACCGACAGTTGGTGACCAAAAGCATCATTCCCCTGCGCAGCCCTTTCCCATATTTCACCTGGAGGTGCATGCACACCATGGAGTCCATTCTCCATACCCTTCTCTTACGGGTTGGACCTCAGTTCCTGTAAGAGGTTGTTTTAGCCTCACCACAGTGTCCTATACTTCCGTATCAGCCCTGGACTTGTCCCTTAACCCAACGCTCATCATGCCAGCTCCACAGCAGCTCGGGCATGGGGGTCACACTGGCAAGAGGAGCAAGAGGTGCAGAAAGACCTTTCCACGATGGGGAAGGGCCACGATCTGGCTGACTCCATTTAGCCATGACTGTATTTGTGTTGCAGTAGCACCTAGTGGCCAGGACTGTGAAAACACACAGCAAGAAAAGCATTCCTGCCAAAAAACTAAATACAATTAAGCTTAACCAAGAAACAACAGGTGGTCATATGTGACTGATGCAGCCAGCACAAGGTAACTCAAGTTGACTCTAAAGGCCTAATTCTCATGTGAAAGTGAGAGTAAAAATAATTTACATCCTGTGCACGCTGGCTCAAGAGACCTGAGTATAAATGAGAATCCAGTCCTAAATCCTCAATGGGATCCTGGCTTCAAGAAGGATTTCAGCCTGAGAAGGGGTCTGGGTTCTACTTTGCAGCGTGTGAACAGCTGAATGGGCAATTCATATTATTTTAAGAAATGTCATGATAGGTTTCATTTTGTTTTGTTTTTTCCTTTAATAACTTCGCCCCAATTATTAAGCTGTAACCGGGGGACCTGTAAAGCCTGCTGAGCTAAGATCAGCACAAATCATCCCACCAGAAACACACAGTGGAAAACTGAGAATGCAGGAGGAAGAGGTGTTGCTGAAGAGCATGAATCATGCAAGGAGAGATACCTCTGGGAAAAATACCCGTTGTTGTATCCTTCCTAAAAAAAAAAAAAGAGAAGGCAGTGGTTCTTTCTTACTGGCAGTACAACTGTCTAATTCAGGCATGCAGAATCTAAAAGCAAACTGAGATCAAAGAGAGCATCAGGACAGGAATGTATCTTATGGCTAAATTTCCCTTTGCCTTTTTATTGTTTGGGCAGAGCCAGGGGAAATAAACGTCATGCAGAAACGCACGGAAGCAGGTCCTGAAGTCCCTTCTCTGAGCTCCAAAGATGTCTGGTTGAACAGGACTGGATTGAAAAATCAGAAAGTTTTCCAAGACAGCGCATGGTTCACTTGACACTATGAGCTCAGTCTCTGCTCTTATGTTAGCTCAAGGCTGGAAACCACATTCAGGTCCAACACAGTCTTACTGTCCACACTGTCATATTTTGGCTTGCTGTCTGGATGTTGTCTGGATCAACCAGCTAACTCTGGGGTGGGGAAACCAAACAATTTGCATTCAAACTCTGTCCCCATGGAAGAAAGGGACAGGAGCCACTGGCAAACCCACACTCAGAAACAGCTACCGAGAAGAGAACAGCTGCAGCCAGTGATGACAAAAGCCATTACTCCTTGTCCTGCCATGCATCAGCCTGTAGCAAGAGAAACTATAGGTCTTTCAAACCCAATGAACAGATTTCCATGTAGAAATTCCCTGTCACAGACAAGATAAATAAAAAATTGATGACAGGGACTTGGAGAATGAAAAATAGTCAATATTAAAGGCAGTTCTATTGGAAGGGGATGAGCTGGGCTGAGATGCACACAGATTATCTCAGTTCTGGGCCTAAAAGGGAGTTGTGTAAAATGGGCCATCACTGAGATATCTTGAAAATGTACACCAGGAATTATTGCAAGAATCTACTCTTTTGCTCTGGTTACCTTCTTCCGGTAGAAAAAAATGGAGAGGGAGAAAACTCCACATTTCTTGTAGGAGCTCTTTGTTTTAAGGTTTTTTTATTAGGGATGAAAGAAATGTTCAGAGGGAAAATGAGCTCATTTCTGTCATCTGCTGCCACCATCTGCAAAGCCAGCAGCAACATCTTTGAAATTTTGAATTAAATCCACCCACTTCTCTTGTTTCTGCCTTCCCTCCCAGTGTGGTGGGCAGTATGAGCCAGTAACAGGGAAGCTGGCCTGGGAATAAGGACCCAAAAGGGCCAGTGGAGACCCAAGATCCCCTGTCATTGCTGTCATCAACCTGCCCCACCAAATAAATTCATTTTTCCTCCATTTTTCCTTCTGTAGGTTGGCTAAATTAACTCTTCCTCTGTGCAAGGTTGTTGTGTTACTTTCAGAAGATGGTGCTGGAGAGAGCTTGGTGACCCAGGGACTCTGGGGGAACCGAGCACAGAACTATACAGGAGCAGAGTCCATTTTTGCCCAACAATTGGTGCTTTCTGACATGTAAGCGGTCTGCTGCTGAGTATGGAGCTTGAGAAAGAAAGGAGAGATCACGTAACACTATGAATGTCCAGCCTGCGTTGAATCCTCCAGTTAAAAGTTTCAAAACAAATACTAGTAACACAGCATATTTTTTCATGCCCCACTGATTCCAACTAGGACTGGGACCAGATGTGCCAATTTTCAACAAAAAAGGCTACTCATGCTATTCTTGGCACAGCTTGAAGCAGCAAGTACCACAAATCCTATTTAATACAGTGCCTAAATGCCACAGACCTATTTGTTCGAGTTCTCTCACTCGGTTTTTCAAGCTCAGCTGGTTCCGATAACCATCTGACCTCCAAGGTCCAATTCAGTCACAACCCTGTCTCCCACCCTTCACAACTGCACCCATTGCTAATGTCTTCCTTCTGGAAATGGGTTTCTTCCTATGTCTAAAGATTGCCTTGCAAATAAAGTTTACAGGGACAAAGTGCAGACACTTCACAATTTTTGAGTTAAATTGCATTGCATTTTTAGTACGGAGATACAGATCGTTAAGCATTTTTTAGGATTTGGAGGCATGCTGGCATTCCAGATTAGCAAGATGGGCACGGGTGCTACTGACAGATGTTTAGTAAACTGTTCACATAGCTGGAGATAAGGGATTTACTACCCAGAATATCCATGGAAATAAGAGGAGATACAAGCATATCAAAGTTGCATAGAGAATTCATCCTCCCTTGGACTTCAGTCTTAGAGGACACAATTTTGCAACATTCTTGGTGAATGTAATATACATACACAGCTGGGGAGTTGTATCTTTGAAAGGACCTGACACAGGCTCTTACGTTGTGCAAAGATTCACATTATACAAGGCTGATCTGCCGGAACTCAGATATTGAGCAAAGCAAATCCCTGTCTCCTACTCAGCTCTGAATGATTACAACATGTTACCCTGCAGTCCCATTACTTGCAGCTCAAATGGGATAAGGTCACTGAAAGAATTGTCATTTGTGGAGAAGACAGACAAACACTTTCAGTTTGAAAAAGGCTAAAGTACTAAACATCTTTTTTCCCTCTGTCTTCACCAGTAAATCTTCCTCCTAGACCTCGGCACAAACCAGAACTGTTTGGGAAAGAAAGGGACAGCCAACAGCAGAGGAGCAACAAGTTAGAGACAGCACAGGGTAGGTGCAAATATTCAAATCCATGGAGATGGGTGGTTTTCACCTCAGGGTACTGGAGGAGCTGGATGATGTGACTGTGAGACCACTGCTTATTACCTGCATAAGATCACAGTGATTGGGAAAAGTCCTTAATGACCAGGAAAAGGCTGATGTTACACCCATCTAAGAAAGGTAAGAGAAGGATCTTGGGCAGCTGGGTTCTCTCCATCTCTGGAAGGACCATGGAACACATCTGCTGTAGTCCATTTCCACACATGCGAACAACTAGAAGACAGTAGGGAATAGTCAACAGAGATCTACCTAGGGCAGATCACGCTTGACCAATCTGACTGACCTACGTGATGAAATGACAGGCTATGTAGACAAGGTGAGAGTAGTGCTGTAATATGCTTTGCTTTTAGTAAGGCTTTTGACACTATTTCCGACGATAGTCTCTTTCGTAACCTGAGGAAGTATGGACTGGACAGATAAACCATTGTATGGGTTGAAAATGGGCTGGACAGCTGGACTCAAAGCGTGGCAATCAATGATTCAACAGTTCATTCCCAGCTGGGAAAAAAAGACAGGGTAAAGGAGCTGGGCTTGTACAGTCTGGCGAGGAGGAGGCTAAAGGGGAATCTAACAGCCACCTACAACTACATGAAGGACGGTGACAAAGGTAATGGAGTCAAACACTTCTAGGTGAGGAGAGATAGTTAATAAAAGGTGCAACAGAAATTGCAATATGGGAAGCTAAGCTTGAGCATTACAAAACCTTTTTACTTAAGGTATTGCAGCTCTGGAAAAGGTTATCTAGACATGATGTTCCATCTGCACCTGTGGTTGTTTTCAAGCCATGGCTAACCTGATCTAGTTTTGATCATAGTCCTGATCCCACTGAGAGGTCCCCTCCAACCAGTTTTTCTATAATTGTGTGATTCAGACAGGTACCTCCACGGAGGAAGGAACTGAGTTAAGAAGCAAGAAAGCAAAAGCATGTCAGGACAGATCCTGGCTCTAACTGCTAATCTATGGCTCAGTCCCCATACAGAAACAGGAGATGACATAGCTACTCCCAATGCAAGGGGTGGATGGGACATTATCTAAGGTGGAGATAGTCACTTGGCTGGTTAATGTTAATGAAGACAGTGAGCTATTAAGTCCCTTCAGCCTTACTACGCCTCACTCTTGCCTCCCCCCAAAACCTGGACTTGATAGTTTGCTGGAAAGAAACTTATTAACGTGTGAGAGGAGCTCCACTACTACTGACACGAGATGAATAATTTACAAAACCGAGAACCAAGGCCAGACCAGCTTTCGTAGTAAATAAAAACAGTTCTTTGTTGTCAAAAGGAGGACTGGATCTTTGGCAGGGTCTGGTGACAAAGCAAAGCTCCATATGTGGGAAGGCAGCCATAAGAGGCTAAAAGCATCTGTTCGGATATGCCTGAGAAATAATCCGGTGTTCGCCTGGCCAAAGAGACCAGTGACCATTCCGGACAGAGCACCCCACTTTCCAAAGAGGCACCTTGATTTGTTCCGGATTGCGGGGGAGTGAGATGCAAAGCCTTGTACACACGTGATTTCGATCATGCTTCTGGCACATGTATTTTGTCCTCTGCTGGCAGTACAGTCACCCAGCAAGCCTGTCTCTGGTTAAGGCCTCCCTTCCCACTCCCCCACCCCCTGTTGTTACTAAGCAGGGCTTTTCTGTTTCGTCTCACTTCGCTTTTATTATGGCAAAGCCCTATAAAACTATCAAGTAGAGCTGGCTGAAAAGCAGTGTTTCCAGTGCCTTGAAAATGTAGGGGTTTATATATATATATATAAAATTTGGTTTTGATCCAAATTGAACAGAAACTTTTTTCAGTTTTTTGAAAAGAGAGCAATTTCCAGGAAGCCAGAAGCTCCCCAGACCCTGCTGCAGCCTCCCAGTGAAATGCACGTCAAAGCTTGTCAGCTTCAGCGGGCAGCTGCAGAGCTCCCAGCACCCCTGGCCTCGGGGCAAATCCACCAGGTGCGTCCGCTTGGGAGCCAGAGACTTGTACGCACCATGTTTCTCCTGTCCTGGAAGAGATCTGCCAGGAGTACAGGTGGGTTTCCTCAAGCTCTCTTCCTCAGGCACGGGGAAAGTCAACTGTGCTCAACACAGTTCCAGCAAAATAAGCAAGGCTCAAGGAACGATGTTTCATGGGAACATTTCTGACCAGCTCAATTCCCTGGGATAAGCCATCAAAGAAGAAACTTGTTGGCTGAAGGAGCATTTTCATTGCAAGGATATCTGATCCATCTGCAACGTGACTTGCCTCGCATGAGTGTCCAGTCTCAGTGATCCTTCCTCGTTTAAGCTGGCTGCCAACAAATACTACTCCATATGGAAATGGCAATGCAACGACCACCCCACCAGTGCTAATGGTTACTGGGGTGATGTCAGCGGATGACAATTTTGAACATCTAAACCGGTGTCTTTAAAAGCAGAAGATCCTGGGACCATTTTATGACCTTGTTGGGTGTATCTTCCCTTCATGCACTTAGGGCCGGTGATGAGAAGGGCCATAAATTGTTTGGATGACTTTTAAACAGATTCTTCTGAATCAGCCCATATGGATATGACGAGCTGGTGAACCATACAGCATGCTACAGCTTGGCACCACGCCTGCAGCTCCTTCCCATAAAATGGGCAGCTTTTAGACCCATTTAATCACACTTAAACAAGCTTTTTATCCCATTTGTTCTGCGTCATAAGTCTCCTTCCAAACACTATAAACCACTGTGGCAATACCATGAAGTATGGGCCAGCCACACATTTTAGAATCATCTGCCTGGCTCTCCAAATTTCTTTAAATCAATATTTCATGATGAATATCTGTTTTCTGCAGATTGTTTTTTAAATGCCGCTCTTCTTCCACACACACCCCACAGCCCTTGAGGAGGCATATCTGTGCCCTAAGTTCATTTTCTCATGGTGAAATCGCTACCCTTTTCAGCCACGACATCCTTGTCGAGGGCTCAGGCTGCAGGTGTATATTTCCAATGCCTCCAACCATCTGGAAATGGTACCTAAGGGAACATGTTAGGATTCCCCCTGCCCAAGAGATCCCCAAACATGGCACAGATGGCTTTCTGTCACCTGCTCCTCTGCACAGAGGTTATGGGTAAGATAAAGATTGGTTTGATTTTTATCTTTCTTTCCATGCTGAGGCTCCCTGCGTTAGCCCAAGCGTTTCAGCACTCGCATGGAGAGACTCCTGCTACTTGTTTAGCTGCAGTGGGTGAAATACAAAAACCACACAGTGATGGGTGCTGAGAGGGAAATATACTTCGCATTGATAAGCAAATTAAGCAAGTAACTCCATGAGAACGTCTGCCACAAGGGCTTCAGAAGGGACAATGACACAGCCAGATAAGCATTTATAGGCCATCTTTTCCCTTCATTAACAGGAAAGAAAACCCAACAATGCCAAAACTTCCCTTCTGTATTTGTCACATTCAGTTTCGCCTTGTGACAAATCCTGAGAGCCAACCAGGATTAACTGGATGCCCCATCTTGCACCTGAGAGTGCCAGTTCCCTCTGTTCAAC
The DNA here is from genome assembly GCA_008711295.1 of Anarhynchus alexandrinus. Taxonomy (NCBI): domain Eukaryota; kingdom Metazoa; phylum Chordata; class Aves; order Charadriiformes; family Charadriidae; genus Anarhynchus; species Anarhynchus alexandrinus. Next base: position 2,267,376 of record VUYV01000057.1, on the reverse strand, counting down.
AGATGTTGCCCATTGCAGGACCTCAAGAGTTAAAATACCCTGATAAGCTTTAACCTCCTGAGACAGAGGGGGAAAGACATCTGCTTTTTATTTTCGCAGCCCCGCGTCTCTGCGCTCCAGTTTTGAAAAGTCTGCATTCCATATAAACAGAGAGAAGTCCTCATAATTTATGCAATGATACACCAATGCATTAAAAGGGTTATATTTTACTCTAATGAGAGAAATAAGGTATCATTTCCTTCACACAAGGAAGGAAGAGTTGCTGTAATAAATGCCAAATGGGCACCCCTTAATTTCTTTAAGGGCAAGGATATTATGACAGCAAAGACTTCAAGCTCTAGCTACCTATTAAACAAATCTTTACCAAAACAGATGTTGACACTGTAAGGACATCTTGTGAACTAAAGGATGCAAATTTATTTGAATAAGGTTAACGAGGAGAAAAGCATGTCTGAAAATCTGTTGTGTTTCTGAGGAACTCTTTGCAAAAGGAATCCAAATGGAGTAGATTAAAAGAGCTCATCCTGACAGACAATCCACCACTAATGGCAAAGGCAGCTGGAGTTTTTACTCTTTTTTGAATGTTCCAGCAAAATCAGGTGACAGCTCTGAAATGTAGATTTACCCACACAACTCTGTCTCACCAATTGGTATCGAGTGGTGCTTCTTGGATGGACCCGAGAGCAGCAACATCTGCACTGCAAGAAAATCCAGTCATGGTCATATAAAACCCACAGCTAGACGGTGCTCTGTCTTTTGTGGGGGTTCATGTCGTTATGAGAGAGGAGAAACATGAGTCCAACTTTGTCCTTTGTCCTTACCCCTCCATCAACAGGAGGGAAATACAGTCAAGTCTCTGGTTCTGCCCTTCTCTTGCACTTTTGGCCTGTTTGGAGCATCTCTTTGTCCCTACACCACTGGGGAGAGCAGGGATGTGCCCAGTGAAGTGGCTGCATTACACTATTTGCTTGTGCTGCCTTTTCTGTAGTTGTCATCTTTCCCACACTCTCAAAGCATAACTTTTTCTTGGCAGTAGAAGGACCAAAATCTCCAAGCAGAAAGGGAGGAGGAGTTCTCATCTGCAGTTATGAAATTACAAAAGGTCTGTGTAAATAGAAATGGTAGGAGAGCCTACAGGTGAAGGAGAGAGATCAAACGGCAGCAGCAGTGTAGGAGAGGATGTTCTGTTCTTTGGCCGATTTCCCGCTGGGACAATATAACTTTTAGACAGCAAGAATAAACGGAGATCTTCATTTCTGCTGCAGTGCTAAACTGCTTTTAGCTACTGACTGGGCATGCAGAGAACCAAAGAAAAAAGGTGTGTTTGCAGAGGGGGAAAAAACCAAATGAAGTGGAAATCACCTCAAAACATACCCTGATCATGCTGCAGATTCTGTCTAACTATACATAACGTGACAACCTTTCTGTGTAAGACAGTTTTTGTTCATATATTTGAGTATTTAAATAATTTACCTCGAGAAGGACTCTAATTTCTGAATTTCAGCATGATTTACAGTGACCCACAAAAGCAAACAAGTCCAACTACTAAAGGCCAGCATTTTAAAATACTAAAATAAGGAAATAAAGGCAAGGTGAAATTCCAGTTCCACTCTATGACACTGTCTTAGAGATCACTACAAAGGTCCATTCAGCCAAAGATCACACTTGCATTGGAGGAAGTCCTCTTTATGCACTGTTAATTACTTCAACAATCTATAAAATTAATGACTAAAGGAACCACATTTATAGAGATTATATTTCAGATATTATTTGCATTTTACAGAATATCCTTTGTTAGTAATTACTGGATTTATGAACTGTTTGGAACAAAATGGACACACCCCAGGGAACTTGCTTCAGTCCCACAAACACACCGCAGACAGGGACACACATCATTCATTCACTCTGATGCTGCAGAACTGTGCCGAGGGAGACGCTTTTCACTGCCCTTTTCAGTTTTCCTAAATTCTGCATTTTGTGCTCCTGCAAAGGAAGCGAGGGAGGATGTGGCAGCCAAGCTCCCTCCCCGTGGCCGGGAGACCGGAGCCGCTCGGAGGACACGGTGCTCCTCGCTGTGATGCATGTTCAGACTCTCCCAGCCTGACACCACTCACTACTTCTACTTGAACACACAAGGCACATCCAAAAGAAAGATCTGGGCAGCTCAGATGTGCTGAAGGACACTTCTCTGCCTGCTAAACACCAGAGGCCAAAGCGAGCCGCATCTCCAGCTTCGCCTAAGAGTTCTGCCACCTGCAGACAGCCTTGTCAGTTTAAGATATTCATTTTGTAAGGGAAAAGAAAAAAGTCAATCTGTCTTATTTTGACTAGAAATTTCAATTTCAGTGTCTGTTTATGCTGCCATGGCTAACTTCACAAGTTTGACAAGCTAGAATGAAATGGAAATCTTTCTGGATTAAAATAATAGGAAGAAAATATGGTATCATCCATTTGTTAAGATAATTGTGACCCACATCCAGCCCCCATTGGTCAAAAGCGCTGGGATACAAGACCGTTGTCTCATTTCACTTGGGGGAAACTGAGGTATGGAGCAGGATGAAGTGTCCTGCCCAAGGTCAAGAGGGACATCTGTCCCCAGGGAGGAGGCTGAATTCAAGTCTTGCAGTTTCCCATGTGCTAAGGTCTGGCTCAACTGCCCTCTCCGTGTCTTTATAACAGAAGCTCAAAGGATACCAAGCAGAACAGCCTGTTTTCACTCTCACCCCGGTGTGAACATAGCATCACCCTCCCATCCAACCCCAGGCGATGCTGTCAGGCTAGAAGCACAGCCGCTCTTGCCCCGCTGCTTCCCCACATCAGGTCCCTGGGGAGGTTACCCACAGACTAAGGGAGAATCAAAGGAGCCAGGCACAGGGGAGACAGGTACAAGTCATGTTACAGGTCAACCCAGCCCTTTGCCCTGGGCTTTTCTGAGACCTGCCAAATTCAGCCCTCAGCTAAAGACTCCACTGGGCTAGGTGCAGCTCTGCAAACCCGGTCGCAGCAGCCCTCCCGCCGGCAGTGGAGATGAAAGGCATGGTTGCCTTGCTTTGATCTGCAGGCTAAGCCCCAAAACGAGCTCTCGCTTTCCTCTGCCATAATGCTGAGTGGGTACCGCACAACACGTCATTCACGGGCCTCCTTTCACCTTTCTTCCCACTCATGGTATGTTCATGACGATCAGCCTGAACACAATACACGTGATTTTGCCCATTGCATCAGAGAGCTTTGTCACGTAGTTGTGACCAGTCAAAGCATCCATGTTGGGTTTGGGTTTGGTGTTGTCTGGGGAAGCTGCCAAGTTCCTTCCAAACTGCATAGAATCATAGAATCGTCTAGGTTGGAAGGGATCTTTAAGATCATCGAGTCCAACCATTAACCTAACACTGCCAAAACCACCACTAAATCATACATAGTTGCCTCCTCAGCTTTTAAATTTGGTTTCCAAATGTAGCTACCTGACCTTGAAATTAACATTCATCAGGCTTCCAAAGCAGTAAAATTAGCACTTGGATATTAGCTGAAAGTTAACCCCAAATGGGCACAGCTGAACTAAAATTACATAAAGAATTGGGATATCATGTATGCATGGTACATTCAGCACTGGTCACTGCATCAGCCCTGCTTCGATAAACCCCGTGACAGCAAAAGGAAGAGCAGAGAGAAAAACGAGTGATGCTGTAATGGCCTGGCCCCTGTGGCTGCGTTTCGGGTCTAACACAGAAACCTCACACAGAGGCCATACGGTAAATAGCACTGTGCATCTCTTACCCTGATAGGAACTGTGTTATGTTATGTGGATCTGGGTGCAATTTAACTACGTGCTGTACGTGGTAGAAAACCTGCGTAATCTGTGCGCACAGTGCTGTGGAGGAAGACTGACTACCTTTAATATCTGTAATGGAAGATAAAGCTGGCAAGGGCTGGGGAGGGGACCCAAGAGCTGCTTTCCAGGCGCTCAGGAACCCTCTGCTTCACCAGCCCAACCTGGGGTGGATTTGGATTTCTTTGTGTAGATCCAGACCTGAATGTGGGTGTTCTGAGTAGAGCTTTACTGCATTCAGCCACCAGCTCACATCATCCTTAAGAAACTGCACTTTCCTTTCCATGTTAAGCATTTTTAGAGCACTGTCTACACTAAAATCATGACACTTTCACCTATATATGAAGACTTTAATTAGCTCCCTGGCTGGTGGTGCCCAGGAGGTGGTCACACGCATGCCTTGAGAGACAAGTCAGTCTAGGTGTTAGGTCCTTCAATCTGCCTCCCCTGAAATTAGTAGCAGGTCAGCATCAACATCTTTGTAAGGCTAAGAGGGCAGACAGATCCTTGGCTGTGGGGAGAAGGAGACATCCACCCAGGTGTACTGGTGTCCAGGACCCACACTATCAGTAGCACCAGTCACCCACTCCTTTTTATGGAAACTTCTAGCAAAAAGGAGTAAAGAAAGATCTCTCTATGGGCAAGGTAAAAAACCACTTTACATTTAGATTCCTTTTTTAAATCAAGAAAACTTCTTCCTGTCAGCCTGAAATCTTCCAAGGTATTAAGAACTTCTTTTGCTATCTCTTCCCCCATCTGTGATACAGAAGTAAATCTTCCTCTTCCTTAAATCTCTCTCTCCCTCTTGACTCATCTCATGCATTCCTTCACTTGGAGATCCAGATTCTCATCCGTTCCAGGCCTCTTTCCATGCCAGACTCTTTGGGAGGAATTTTCTTCTCTTAGTTTCCAGCTGAATTTCTCTCTTCTCTTCTCTTCTCCTTTCTTACTTTCCCAGATCAAGCCCACACCTTCCTCTTGGAGCTATTCATTTTCCTCCTGTTGCCACACTCATGTAGGTTCCCATTTCCCTTTGTTACATTCAGGTTTCCACCTGCCAGATTCCCATTTCTGACAAGTTCATTTAGACTCTTTTTATTCTTTACCCATATTATCCCCCCTCCTCACTTTTGGCTGGTATTTTTCAGATTGGATAAAATACCCATTTCTTTCATTTCAAACACAGGCAGGTGTTTTCACATGTTTTATATAAACCTGTGTGCATGTGCCTGAGTTTGTATGAATACAGAGTAGATGCAAGCCAAAACTTGTATTTCCAAGCAGGAGCAAAAGCACGACAATAAATTTCCCTTTTTCACATCTACTCAACAGTAACTCTATTTAAAGAACAATAATTTAGGGAGCGGATACATAAACCAACTCCAATTTCTTCTCATATGATGGCCAAGTGAGGAAAGGGAGAAATAAAATTCCTCCCTTCCCCACGCAGGCACAAAGTGCCACGGAGGAATGTGACCCACACACCATGCTTTGACTGAGAACCACTGCGGTGAATGACAGCTTTTCTCATGCCTTCTGTGCCAGGCATTATGCTAGGACCTGACCCTGCCATGTCCAGATGCCTTTGGAGACCCGCTGGTTCTCCTCGCCGTGGACAGGGTCCAGTGAGGCAGGTAACCTGCTCTCCGACCAGCTTGCGAACTCCACTCCAGAAAAGTGTCAGCTGCATCCTGGACGCCAAGATTCATTTTTGGGCAAAGATTATAAACTGCTTGCTTTAAAGCAGCAGGTAAAATCGGTTGCTATTAACCATTTTTAATAGCACACAAGGCTTTAAAACAGCAGTCAAAGGAAAGCGTAATTAAAGACATAAGTATATATGGGAACTGGGATAGAGTACAACTTTGGGATTTGCCAAAGACAGATATTCATTTCATATGGCTTCTTTGCTAGAGATTAGGATTCCTAGAGGACATACAGTGAATCTGATTGTTCTGGACTTCAGTAAAGTATGTCATACAGGGCCACATGGAAAATGGCTCTTTACAGGAAAAAATAGGAATTTGTGCAAGATCTGAAAAGTACATAAAGTATTGATTTGTATGAAAAGAAACACGTTATGTGAAAAGGAAATTCTTCGACTAAAGGGAATTACTCATGGAGCTCTTCAGTGTTGGGTCTCAGGAATCTTGCCGGCTATTCTCATTAATGACCATAGCACGTAATGTAAGAAATATGCTAATAAAACTTGCTGATGACTCTCATTTCAGAGATACTCTAAACAGAGAGGAGAACAAGGAGGTTAACATGAACTGGATGATCTTGAGATAAGAAGTCATGGAAAATGCACAGAAATTTGTGGTGCAAGGTGTGAGGCAACATATCACTGTAACCTCACTGAAGGGGAAAGACCTGGGAGCACTGAGTAACGCTTCCAGTAGACGGAGTGAAGTGATGACACTGTTGTGTCAAGTGATGTACTGGAGTGTTGTGTCCAGTTGTATGTAAGGAAGGTAAATTCCCAGGGCAACATATGCAAGGAAGGATTCTGGGATTAGCAGAAGGGAGAAGTACTTTCAGGAGCAGAAACCAGAAGAGGACGGCCTGCGTACAAGGAGAGCGAAGACACCCCTTGACTGCAAACTTCACACTTCTCCAGTGACAGGAAAGGAGAAGAGTGAATAAGCTAAAAACCAGCACTGGAGCATGGGGATATGAATGGGCTGAGAGGAAATCTGGGCTGTAAATTAGAAGGTTCAGTGACAGCCCCGCACAATGAACAGACAGGCAAACAGCCCTTAACTGATTTCAGGATGGAGCTTGCACGCTAAGTGAATATTTATTGGATTTCATTCTCTAAGATAGCAGTGGCTTGGCCTGCTAGCTACTTTGCAACAGTTTAGTACTCAATCTAATTTAAACACTAAAATTTCCTAAAATGAAGTGGTTTGCCCCTGCTTTCTTGTCTCTTCTCCAAGACAGAGGTCCATAAGAGAGGAAAGGCCTCCCTCCCACGTGAGACCAATCGAATACTATACTTCTTGAGACCAACGCCCGTAATGACCAATACATTAAAATGAGCAGGCAAGTTACTGAGGCAGAGGAAACAGTCAGCCACACTCGCTCCTCTTGGGTAACGAAAGATGGCTGATGAATTTTTGTACTCCAAATCAGATGTGGTTTAAATGAAACAATGGGCTTAAAGTACACAGGTCAGAAAACCTTGATGAGCCTCATGCCCTGCCTGGGAATAATAAGGCAAAAGCTCTATCAGGCTGCTAAACTTAAAGATACTTGTTTTGATCATCAGCCCATCAGTGAAGGACCAGAATCTCCTCCCACTGATACCAAATTTCACTGACGGCATTTGCATGGTCACCTGAACCCAGCCATCAGCTGTACCCGCTCTGTCTGTTAGAAATGCCCCGTGCTTCAAAGGTGAGAAGCAGCTCTGGGGTAGGACATGCAGCATGTGGAAAGGATGAGCAGGTTGGGAAGTGGGAGGCATTACAGACCTGGTTTCTAAAAGGCCCTGCAACCATTTCGGGAGAGGTCCCAACAACAGGGAACACGTTGAGGCTCTGTGTCTGCAGGCAGGCAGGTTCATGAAGCCATCCTAACAGCCAGGCGAATGTCAGTAAGGGAGGGTGACAGCAAACATAAGGTCCCCCCCAAAAGCCAGGGAGTACGTTAACACTAGTAAGACATTAACATCAAAAGTGAGCAGTGTGGTGAAAGGGGGTGGTAAGAAGCCAGAGTTGGGCGAGGTTTCTATGTACAGAACAAGTCCAAATCCCCATCTTTCCATGATTTGACATCTTAGAGGGAAACAGATTTCTTTTTTTCTGCTTTTAAAGAAAAAACATTCCCTGCAGTGAACGCAGCCTAAATATCCCAGCATCCTGTTATTGTATCCAGTCCAGGAAGTGAAACCGAGGCCCTGGGTCCGTAATTGGGGCCACATGGACGTCCTTGCATCCCGCTGAAATGTTCTGATTTCAGCAGCCTGACCACGCGGCTCCAGGTGAGAGCTGAGCC